>JASVEL010001304.1:0-180977 GCA_032618575.1 Nicotiana noctiflora | reverse complement strand
TGAAGGGGAGTGTAGCTTACTTCGGTCTCCCAAGGAGCGTATTAACTTGGCTGATCCTTAGTCTTTAGGGATGGAGGCTTCTGAGCCGGAGGTTGATGCCATTGTGGTTTAGCTTTGTGGCGGGGAGACCACGGATGGAGTATTAAGTACTACCCCGGATTTGGCTAGCAGCCAAGATTCTCCTTGAGTCGAGGTGCTATTGATAGGCAGTTCGGAGGGGCCCAACTAGGAGCGCTGGGCGGACAAGGGGTGAAACTTTGATTGATCTTTCCAACACCGCGGTCATTATTTATTCTCCTTATGGAATGACCCTAATGCCTTGGGGAGTACAGAATGCCTCGTATGAAGATTCCCCCGATGTAGGCACACCAGTTGAATGCAGAGATGCGCCCAAGACACTGCCAACCGTTCTCGGGGTATTTCGCGAGGTCGAAGCTTCACTCGTTTTTGCGGAAATTGGCAGACTATGCGAGCAGGTAATTTTAGCTAACTCTGCCTGCCGCTTTGGGCTGTAACCGATCTTTATTTTCTAACTTATCTTTTTTCGTGGCCTCAGGACAAAGGTTTTATAGCCTGGTTTTCACTCGATACCAGCATGAGATGACCCGTTGTGAATATGAAAAATCCTATCTCACCGAGCAGGTTAGTCAGCCCCCATATATGATTATCTAAATTTTATACATTCCAGTGGTTTAATATCTTGGACCTCCTTCGTGTCATTTGAGAAAGAAGGTGCCTTAGTGAGGGAGGAGCTCCTGGCCAGAGATATTGAGATTTTTGACCTTAGACGGTACGGAAGGGAGATAACTTTCAAGAGGGACACCCTCCAGGGGAAGGTGACCACAATCAGGCGTCAGCTCCAGCATGCAAAGGACGATAGTGATAAGTACAGAGATCTCCATTCCGAGCTACTAGCTGTACGATCTAGGATCAAAGCCGAAGTCGAGGCATTTGAATCATTGCATGGGGAGGAAGCTATTGTCGGAAGCACTCGCGTTCAGAGGGCGTTGGGGGAGGCTAGTCCAAAATTAACTCGAGTTGTGGCTCGTGCTTGGTTAGAACTTTAGAAGCAGACCTTTGGAGGTATTTCGGGCTAAAACTCATGTGGTTCTAAATATGTGGGTGGATACCCTGAATGGGAAGATGCCGTCGAGAAAAGTCCATAGAAGGACTTATATTTAATGGGGTGCAACACATGGTCGAGCCATTAAGAATGTAGCCCTGACGATGGATTAGGATTCTGTCTATTTCCCTCTTCGTATATAGTATTTTCATACCTGTATATGTATAAAGTGAAACTTTGTGGATTTTCTGTCTTGAAATTGATAGGGTGATCCGGTTTTATAGTTGGCAAGAATCCTTAGATTTGTGGTATGGCCCTGGGGCTCAGTAGGCATCCCGGGGGCCTTTTCGCGCTCGATCAATGCGACCTTTAGTGTGAGTTTGCGTTAAAGCTCTTATACTTCTGCTAAACCTTTTTGGGTTTAGTCTCCGAATTAGGTTTTGAATCGAGCTCATTTGACCCTCAAGCTTTTGTGTTTACACGGGCTGGTGACAATGGCTCTTAGCCTTTGATTGAAGCAATTTTTTATGTGAATTGCCCTAAGACTTATTAGGCCGGCGACAATAGCTCTTACGCTTTGCCCTGAGGCATATATAGTTAACTTTTTTGGGTCTTGTCTCCCAGTCGGGTTACAACTCGAGCTCATTTGACCCGCAAGCTTTCTGATGAGCAGGCGATGATGGCTCTTATGCTTTGGGCCAATGCGGCTTTTTATGTATGGTGGAAATAATGGCTCTTATGCTTTGGGCCGATGCGGCCTTTTATGTATGCTGGCGACAATGGCTCTTATGCTTACGGTCGAAGCAAACTTTTAATGTATGCTTTATTTTCCTCTTGTTAAGGTCTTTTGCAATAATTTTACCTGACCAATCATGGGTTCGGGATGAACCTCGATTCTAAGTCAGAATGTTTGGCTCATAAGCTGAGTAGCTCGGAGCCGTGTAATTTGGAGCTAACATGGTCAAAGCAGTTTTGCCTATCGAGGTGACATGTTTAACCATTTCTTTTCAAAGTAATGGCATATGATTTGTAGCGACAGTCAGGCATCCCCGAGTCGTGTTAGTTTGGTTGGTACAGCCGTACGACCATAGTCATTTGTGTTTGACTAAAGCCATTCTTGGTCCCGAGTGCAGTAGTTTAGGTGTCTATATAGTCATTTGTGTCTATACAGCCTAAACTTTGTTATTTTATGCCTATAGAAAGGTCTTACTAAAATTTCATGCCTTTGAGGTCATAGAGTTTGTTGATACTCAGTACAAGCATGATTCATGCCTTTCTTGAGGTGTTATAGTTTGTTGATACACTGTACAAGTATGATTCATGTCTTGCTTGAGGTCTTACAGTTTGTTGATACTTGGTACAAGTATGATTCATATGTTTCTTGAGGTCATACAGTTTGTTGATACTTGGTACAAGTATGATTCATGCCTTACTTGAAGTCTTTCATATTTTTGTTGTTACCTTATATAGGTATTACGAGACCGAGTCTAGCCGCTCGAGGTCTTACGACATCGGCTTTTTTACAAAATGGCAATTATTGACAGTCTCTAATTCATCGAGTTCGTTTTTTATCGCAAGTCGTTACTTAGAAGCTCAGAATTGCCTCATTGAGGAGTTAGAACTTTGGAGATTCCGACCCTGAGGTTGTGCATTTTCTCAGTTTTTTTGGCGCTAGTCCCCCAATATTCGGGAGGCTTTCTTTTTAGGAGCTATTTCATTACCTCCATGCTACCTCATTGAGGGCTTACTAGTTTGGAGTTTAGACCCTGAGTTCACAAGTGTGCTGAATTATCGTCCCTAGTCTTTCAGTATTCAAAATGTTTTTTGATGAAGGAATCTTGCTGATGAAAATGCTGGGTATCTTTGGAGCGTGAGACATGTTGCCAAAAAGCATTCCTTGATTATTTGGCAGTAGTATATATGCCTCCGGCCCGGGGAGCTCGTCTTTGCGGACACGGTTCATTCGAGTATTTGATTTGCTACATCATTTTCCTACCGAGACCTTATTTGGAACTTTTTGTCTCTTTTAAGCAGATGACCTCCCGAGAGGATGTCCTTTGGTGTTCGGGATTGAATGCTAAAGAAGCCTTGAATACTTGTAGGATTCCCCTTAGGAAGCATATAGGTGTTTCCTTGTTAAGAACCTTGCCATCAAAACCATTCCGGTGACAAATATGGTCGAAGGAAAAGAGTGCAACACTTGCTTTAGGGCATTCGTGACATTTTTAATCGGATGTTTTTGCAATAATATCGTTTTAGCATTGATATGTTCCAGTTCCTCAAAAGTTGTTCGGCCTCCATGTTACCGAGCATATAAGATCGTTTGTCGACTATTCCGAGGACACGATATGGTCCTTCCCAGTTCCATCCTGGCTTTCCTTCATTAGGTTACACCCCAACCACGGGAGGCATGACCGGTGCTCAATCGAGTGAACCCAACTAAGCAAGCCTTGTCAAACACTTCCTACCCAACTCGATACGAATAAGAAAACGATGCTTCTATTCATTTATATAGATAAAGAAAGATAGTGCTTCCTACAATGTTAGTTCATCTTAAATGACAACGTTAAACCGTCAATAAGTTCAAAGACTCCATACAATTACACTTTAGAGAAGCGATAATTAGGATTACAACATAGTTTGTAGGCCCATCCGAAGCCCGTACATAACCCTCACAGATGTCTATGGAGCCTCTAAGGATGTAAAAGACAAGTATGACAATGTTAGAAACAAGGCCCCATCTATACCTCAAAAGAAGAAATCTATAACAAAAGATGTGCAATATAACCCCTTGAAGAAGAAAGGGGATCACCAAAACTTTGAGAAGGAGCTACTCCGCTATGCGTGATCGACACTATCTGCAATGGAGCCGCCTACATTCATTTAAAAAAATGTAGCGGTCCCGACAAAAGGGACATTAGTACCATGAAATAGTACTACTATGTATAACTAAACATCATCTAGTTAGAAAGAACTTTCATACCAAACATAAAGAAATCAGAAGTGTAACTCAATAGCATTAAACGGTCACAACATTATCAATGTAAAAGGATTATGCAATTTTTCACATTATATTTCCATAGCCTTTAGTGTGGGGAATTTCATGCTATCCATCCTTGTTGGATATACCACCGCTAGCTTGAGCATAGTTCGATCTCAACCCGATCGGCTAGGTTGCCTCATTAGAGACATACACTTCAACCACAATCTCACTTCCCTTTTTATTCAGGGTTCAATATTCACATATTACCACCATCTGTGCGGCATGGCATCCGATCTCGTCCCGATCGGCTAGCCAGGCATTTGCCTTTACCATCAATCATCTCAATTCAACCCATGTTTCACATATATTGTTCCATAAGCACATGGGGCTACAACTATCACGTCATATTTTTGGCACTAGGCCACATTTCACATCCTTCCCAATTTCAATGTTAGATTTGTAATTTAAGATGATAAATGCACACAAAGGCAATTAAAATTGTAGACATATAGGAGACTTAACGTAGATGGCACAACATATGCATCTTTAATTTCAATTTAAGGTCTAAGCATTTCATTTCATGATTCATGGTCCTTGCACCTTTTCAAGTTATCTAGAATTGCATATTGGTCATATCGAAACACATTATCCATGCATATAAGGTTACAAAACCAGTTTTAGTGAAATAACAATCAATACAACAATTTTTTAAACTTGTCGTATTCACACAACCAACAATGAAGCTTAATTCTAAAAGACGGGATTTTATCCATACATACTTCAACCGAGATTTCCTTAATCGTGTAACAATCCAGAATGTTCGCACTTCAATATCTTGGAAGGAAGGTTTAGGTCCCTCATTTGATTATCTTCAATGATTTAACAAGGATTCATGGAGTAATTTTGAAAGGAAGCACTTTTCCCCTCACAGACCCCTCTCTCTCACTCTAAATGTGTCAAGATGTAGGTTAAAAATGAGCTATTACATAGTATATAACGATAGGGGTCGGGATTAAAATTTACAAAACTTGAACCCCAACTTGAATCTGCGATCGCATACCTGATATGCAACCCGCACAATTGACTACAAAGATGGTCCCAAAACTTGAACACTCTACTAGGGTATGCGACAGAAATGTGGTCCGCATACCTATTATTCGATTACGTAATCTACCACAGAACTGCCCTTCACAAAAATTCTAAGGGGGGTATACGATAACTGTGCGGCCCGCATATGAATTATACGATCACATAACTGGCCGCATAGTTGACCTCAATTTAACGAACACACTGACTGACTCTATGGCGATTATGCAGTCTGCATACCTATTGTGAGACCGTATAATGGACCACAAAAAAATGCACTTTCCAAGAAAACATAATTTCTTAACTTTTTAATGCAATGATCAAATCAAAGGGTTCGAACTACAGCGAGCAAGCTCGCCGCAAAGAATTTTATGAATCTCTAACACCTAATCCTAACTTGGCACTACGACATTCGGGTTTTGAGTTGAAATTCTCTTGGGGCCTCACATATTAGGATTTCGGTGTTGAGAATGACTTTCTTTAGAAACAAGTCTCGACCCTAAAATACCGGAGGTTTGTTCTCCTGTTATAATACCTTTTGATTCTCTATTTCTGGGCAGCCATTCGGATTGGCGAAGTTTCTCACTTTTCATCTAGTAGTTCAAGGGCCATTTTCATGGCTGCATTATTTGAGCTTTTTCTAGCGACTTGGAATCTGGTGCTCGTCTCCTATCGACGCCGCCCTTTTCGCCCCTCCCCGGGTTGGGTATACGACATTACGGGAAGAAAATGCTATTCCTGCTTTGGAATTGGGTATTGGATTTTGGAGAGTCGCCACCTAATGATTATAGTGCACTAGGACACAAAATGAATTTGAGATGAAAACCAGAGTTGCGTAAGGTCTTAAAATTATCTCAAGGGGAAGGTGTTAGGCACACCTCAAGATCCACTAATGTGGTTCCCGGCCATACTATAATTGTGACGTTAAATGCTAGTACAAATAAGCAAACACTATTACAAACAAGGATGTAAAAAGGATATAAAAGATGCTGAAACTCATAAAAGGAGCATAAAAGGAATATGTAAGTAGAGGGAAGAAGTCAAATAATTAGCCCAAGCAACCTTAAAAATTAGTGTGAGAAACTGAAGTTAAAAATGCAGCAATTCTTTTTTTAAGTTCTGAAAAGTTGTTAAAAACCAAATGAGAGGAGAGGTGTCCTAGGTTTGTACATTACATGGATCAATCGCACAACACTGGTAACTGATTGCACACATAGTATTATCGTGTTATCATCATTTCTATGTCTGCCTTTCCCACCCGTTGAGGTATTAAAGCATGGAACGGTATCGTGTGCTTATTGCATGCTACTGCCCATCCCAATCATATCTGTCCTGGAGGAAAATGGAATACTAATCCTAGCAGGTAAGAGATTTGGGCTTTTAGAGGTTTAAAAAAAGGATAAAATGCTAAGACGTCATTCAAAACAAGTAGTTGAAAATAGGAGGCGGTCCGATAAGCATTAAGGCTGAAATATGCCTCCACAAATAATCAAAATCACAGAGTTTAGCACGTCTTTCACTTACTGATTTTGGTCTTATTTAAACAAAACACGATGAGCGGGCTGGTGCAACGCATATTTTTAGGTGAAAGGTCTGTATTGGCCATACTGGAATGCATTTGTTTGAGAATTTATCTAGTTGACTCAAGCGTTAATTAAAACTAGGTATGACATATGCTGATAGTAAAAAAATAGATTGGCGAAGTATTAACAGGGGTTACCGATTTTATAAAATAATTTACAGCTATTATTGTATCTATTTTTTATTCAAACTTTTAGTAAGCATGCTTTCTACGTGAATAATGATTTTGACACCCCTTAGACATCAAAATAAAGCCTATGAGCATGATATATATATGTAGTTATGATTATTATTTTTTACCTACAAATAGTTTGCCTAGTGTTGGTTGCAGAATGCAACTGTTTAATGAACCATATTTTATATGAAATTGCAAAATAATTAAGAGTGAGCCTATAGGCAGGATATCTCTGCGTGTTGACATTAATAAAATTCAAACATATGAGGATGATTTCCAGATGTGAGTCTACAAAAATAAAATGTAAAGACCAATTAATATGAGTTCTAGGTGGATATGCATAGATGAGAATGAGAACCTATATGCATGGTTTCTAGGTGTTGAGTTTGTAGAAGTTAAGAGACCTATAGGCATGATTTCTAGATCCGAGTCTGCAAAAATAAAAATGCAAAGACCTGTTGATATGATTTCTAGGTGGATATGAAGAGATGATAATGAGAACCTATAGGCATGGTTTCTAGGTGTTGAGTTTGCAGAAATTAAGAGACCTATAGCCATGATTTCTACCCTTAGTGCAGAAAAGTAAATCCCACCCCCCCTTTTTACTAAATTCTCCAGAGTTTATACAAGTTATTACAATTTGAAAGAAATAGAACTGTAATTGTAAAATACATCAGAAACCATCAACTACATCCGTGCAGCCTAATCCAGACTTGAGGCCTAATAACATGAGATTGAACAACTTTCGAGATCTAGATTTCTAAAGCCTTCTCTCTATCCAAGGTGTTTCAAAGTTCCAAGGAATCTCATGGATTCCAGGCATTGCTTACATATGGGATACCATTAAAATTAAAAATAGTGTAGTGTGGAATAGCCACCCCTCAGGCATCCAAGTTCAGTGAGAGCTTAAGTGTCCCAAAGCATGGCTTGCCAGATGGGGCAGAACTTAGGACTAAGATTAGGTGCAAAGTGAAAGGGGATTGGGGAGCCATGACAAATGATGGTCATACCCAGTCACATGTGTAAACTGGAACACCCCTGACCATTTGTTTGGTCAAACAAGTTGGGAGCAGACCTTTTCAAGGTCAGCCAAAGGTCTGGATAGTAATTAGGACATTATCAGACCTAAGTCAAGGTTCAAGCACACAATAAGAAGAATAGGAAGTGGGAATTGATTGAGTTAAGGAGTTCAAAGAACCTAGTTCAGGGCCATAGACATCAATATTGGGGTGGTGGTATGCCCTGAATAATAAACTCACATACAAAGGGGTAACAGGGGTAGGGGAAATCATAGAGCATCATAGACAAACAAATGCACAGATTATTATAATGCTAGACTATAAAAGAGGGGAAACATGTTATAATATGCTAGAAAAGATGCGGATAGAATTAAATACATTGTTCTTGGGGGCGTATAAACTTAATTAAAACATACTAGAAGAAAAGAATGCAGAAGAAAGTGAGCAAAGTCCACAGCAGTCTAAGTATCAGAAAGAGAGAATTAAAGTGAGAGTGAATTATGAACTCAAATGGTATTCTATGTTCGTGTGTTCAAAGGCAATGGATGAGAGTATCTATAGTTTTGAAAAACGAGTTAAGAGTAAGGTAATTAGTAAAGTTTTAGTAGAAACATGGAAACTATCACAAGTCAGAATCAATTAACACAAGACTTCCCTTTATTCAAGGGATTATTACTCAACGGGCACTAACGAGATCAATATAAGGAACGAAAATCAGTTTGTAAGCGGAATGATTGTTGTCATAAAAGGAGAAGTAAAATCATATAGTAAGAGATTTAAATCTATTTACAGGAATGCAATTATTTTTGGAAAGGATCTGGTAAGACCAAACAAAGAGGGAGAATCAATTACCCATTAACGAGCGAGTCAAAATCAGAATTTCATAAACGAAAAAGTTTTAAAAATCAACCACGATTTTGAGAATTAATCACAGAGGGGTACACAGTATATAAAAAAGGCACACAAGAAATAGACATGTGAGGCTAAGCTATGTTAAAAAAACATATAATAATAGCATGATAGTCACGCATGTTGAGTAATAGAGAAAATATTAGAACCATGCAAAAGTTAGGTGAAAACCTTTCTGAAAGCATAGTCGAGTTTGACGGATAGCAAGACTCAGAGAAAAAGTGAATCACACAAAGAAAAAAGAGATACTGAAGCTAAAAGAAAGCAGGTTGGGAAATTTCAAACAGACAAGTTGCACAAACAAACTCAAGAACTCGAATATACCTCAAGGAATTAGAGTTTTTTTTCTAAATCAGTAGAGCTTAGAGGCAATAAACAAATGAAACAAATAAAAAGTCTTAGAGACTCAAATAAAACACCAAAAATTAGGGTTTTCAACATTAATCAACTATAAACAAATTGAGTTAAATAGATAGACTCAGAAACTTAAACAAATCGACAAAACATAAGTTTTCAACACTAATCGAATCGAACAAAACAAACAGAATCAGAATCCCTAGTTTGAAATCAAAAGATCTTTGGAAAGGAAATTTGGGGAAAACGTTTAAAACATCACATATAGCACAGATCGAGCACGAATCTAAACAAATAATAAAAAAAACATCGAATAGGCTAGGGTTTTATTAAAACCCTAGAAACGAGAAAGTCTTGGAAGCAATAAGATCTGATCTTGAGTCGATAAGGTCGGAATCAGGTTTAAGAGGCAAAGATACGCAATGGCCAAAGAATCTCGAATCGACCAAGGTTTGGATGAAGACCATTGAGGTCTAACATCGAATCATCAGTGAACATGCGTGTAAGAGTCGTGAGAGATCAATATAGGTCGTCCATTGTTAGATCCACCATGGATTTCGATGAGTTTAGTGTTGGAGACGGCAAAAGGCGATTAGGCTTTCGAGAGAGTTTAAGAGCATTTGAGAGAAAATGGAAAGGATTGAAATGTGCCATTTGATAATTTATATCAACGACCAAGATTTAATATGGAGCCGGGCGAATCGGATGTGCGGGTCAGGGGTCGGGTTAATTTTAAATTGGGCTGGGTAATTTTGATCTTTGAAAGTGGGTCAATTGGATGGACAAATTTGGCTATAATTGAAATGCAATTGAGGCCAAATCGTAAATAGCCAATTTTCTCCTTTAAATTTTTATAAAATAGTAATATAGATTTTAAAAATAAATTAAGAATATTGGCTATATCAATATTAATTAAATATTAATTTAAAATATGATGGGATGAATTTTATACACCTAATAAGCTATAAATTACAAGATAGGCTATAATTGCAACTATATGCAATTTAGCTTTAAAAATGCCAAATGAACTTGTAAAAATTTGCAAAAATTTTCTCTATTATAATTTGGTGTAAGTAGGAGAATAAAATTAATTACTAATCGGGATGATAAATTTGGGAATAATTATTGGATTCTATTATATAAAAATAGGCAATAAATTGGTTTAAAAATCATTAAAATGCCAAAATTCTTGGGCGTGCGTATATAGGCACAAACTGATATTTGGAAATATTTTGGGTATAAATGTATTTAGGGAAAAATTGGGTATCAACAGCTACCCCTCTTCACTCGGGAAGGATGAAAGAGTTGTCGGGTAAAGATATGATGGCCAATTTTGACTGGAAGCGGTGATTTGAAAAAAATTTTGATCGAGCTTCGATTTCTGACCTGCCTACATATCCCTGGTCTTACAGGCATCAGGTTGTATATAGTTCAGGGATCATTGACGGAACATGCCGATGGAGATGCGAAAGGATGGACGTGACATTTTGGACAGACAAGAGGTACTTGGGCAGCCAATCGGCTGCGAGAACCGGAGCGGGATCACTCCTGCTGAGACGGTCGTTGCTAGCCGGTATACCTGCAAGTGAAATATAGGTGCATATCGTGCATTAACTTAAACATGATGCAAGTTCCCGTTGGACCATGAATGATGTCCTTGGACGGTTAGGATGACGTCCTAGGACCATGATATCGCGGGCCATGAAGCGCAAAATTAAAGGATTTGCAAATTTATGAGATGGCGTTCTCGGGCTATGATAATGGCGCCTCCAAACCATGATGCCTTTAAATAATGATGTCCAACATATAAAGTGGGGTCCTCGGGCCATGGCATGGTGTTCTCGAGCTATGAAGGTGATTCCTCCGATTGATGAAGCCTTTGGACAATTTGGCAATATTTCAGCCCATGTGGTGCAGGATTTGGCGGTATTTCAGTCGATGCAACGTAAATGGCAATATTTCAGCCGGCAGAAATTTAAATAAAACAGGAGATGCTTCAGCCGATGTGAATAATAAAAATGGCGTTGTTTCAACCGATCGAAGATTTAAATAAAGTTTGGCGATATTTCAGCCGATTGCAAAATGTAAGTAAAAGTGGCAATATTTCAGCCATGCAAGAAAGATAATGTAGCGTTATTTCAGCCATGCAACATGGAGGTAGAGCTTAATCTCGGAAGGTAGAAAAGTAGCCTTATGCAATGAATAAAATACCTATGGAGACAACGGTTAGTCCCGAAAGGCAGAAAGGTAGCCTTATGTAGTGCAGGAATGCAGATGGAGACAATGCTTAGTCTCGAAAGGCAAGAAGGTAGCCTTATGCAATGCAAGGAATATAGATGGAGAGAAGGCTTAGTCTCGAAAGGCATGATGGTAGCCTTATGTAATGCAATGAATGATGATGGAGGCAATTCTTAGTCTCGGAAGGCAGAAAGATAGCCTTATGCAATGCAAGAAATGTAGATGGAGACAACGCTTTATCTCGAAAGGCAGGAAGGTAGCCTTATGCAAAGCAAGGAATGCAGATAGAGACGATGCCTAGTCGCAGAAGGCAGAAAGGTAGCCTTATGCAATGTAGGAATGTAGATGGAGACAATGCTTAGTCTCATAAGGCGGAAAGGTAGCATTATGCAATGCAGGAATGTAGATGGAAAGAATGCTTAGTCTCGAAAGGCAGAAAGGTAGCCTTAAGCAATATAGGAATGTAGATGGCAATAGAGATTCTTAGCTGATTGCTGGTAACTGATTGTGATATTGTGGCTGCTAAGGAATATTGTGTGCGAACAACAAAAAATGCGAATATGTGCGATTGTCCAATGCGATTGTGTAATATGTTTGTGTCTCGGCGCATGCATCCAAAGAAAATTGTGAGTTTTGTCAAGGGGGAAAGGTTAGTTCGTTTCCTGTGGCCTCCGATGTTGCATGCATTATTTGGGGTAGCGTTGCTAAACAGCAGCTGTCATAGTTATGTAGATTTTACAAGTATAACGTAAATAGAAAATGGTTTTGTTCAAATGAACCAACGACTGCAAAGTGGTTCAAAGCATCGCAACCTCTCTTGCTCCGGAATTTAAAGGGTCCTCCTCAAAATTCCGCCCCTATATATTGGGCTGGCACTTCTGACGGCTGCACACAAATGCAAAGATCAACTTCAGAATTTTGAGGGACCTCCTAAAAAATTTTCCATAGTTCACTGAGGTGACATCCTTGGCGATAAGTGGCTGAAGGTTGACTTCAGAATTTTGAGGGTCCTTCTCAAAATTCTGCCCTAGTTCCGATAATAGGGGGAAATTAAGATTTTTATTAAACTGTGACTGAACCCATAAGGCTACCTACGTATCCCATCTTAAACGGGAATCAGGTCAAGCGTAGTTCAAATTATATTATAGAGAAATCATAGGTGGTTACACATAGTATCATTTCACTGCTTCTGAATTGATTGGCTTTAGCCAAACCTCTCCGTCGATTTCTGCAAGAATAAGGGCTCCTCCAGTTAGAACCGGGTGAACCATATATGGACCTTGCCAATTGGGAGAGAATTTCCCCTTGGCTTCATCTTGATGTGGGAATATTTTCTTCAACACCAGCTGCCCCGGTGTAAACTTTATTGGCTTAACTCTTTAGTTTAAGGCTCTGGACATTCCATACTGATACAATGGACTGTGGCAAACTGCATTCATTATTTTCCCATCTATAAGGGCTAACTACTCGTAGAGACCTTTTATCTATTATGCGTCCTCCAACTCTACTTCTTGTATGATCCTCAAGGCGAGAATTTCCACCTCGGTGGGGATGACCGCTTCTGTACCATAAACCAGCATGTAGGGAGTTGCATTAGTCGATGTGCAAACTGTGGTGCAGTATCCTAGCAAAGCGAATGATAACTTCTCATGCGATTATTTGTGGGTTTCGACCATCTTCCTTAATATCTTCTTGATATTCTTGTTGGTAGCCTCCACAGTTCCATTCATTTGAGGCTTGTAGGCTGTGGAGTTCTTGTGTTTGATCTTGAGTTCCTCACACATTGGTTTCATTAGGTTGCTATTGAGATTGGAACCGTTATCAGTAATGATTGATTCTAGAATCCTGAATCGGCAAACAATATGATCATGGACAAAATCTGCCACAACTTTCTTAGTAACTACCTTGTATGACACTGCATCAACCAATTTGGTAAAGTAATTAATTGCCACCAGGACAAATCTATGCCCGTTTGATGTGGCAGGCTATATAGGTCCGATAACATCCATCCCCCAGGCGGCAAATGGCCATAGTAAACTTGTTGCAGTAAGCTTGTTTGGAGGCACCTTTATCATGTGTGCATGTATCTGAAAGCGATGGTCTTTGCAAACATATTGGATACAGTCTATTTCCATAGTCATCCAAAAATACCCCGCTTGTAGAATCTTCTTTGCTAAGACAAAACCATTCATGTGTGGTCCGTACGTCCCCGTGTGCACTTCGTCCAATAGTCTGGATTCTTATTTTGCTTCGACACACCTTATCAAACCCAAATAAAGAGTCCGCTTATAGAGGATTCCTCTGGTGTGAAAGAAGTTGTTGGATAACCTCCAAAGTGTGCTCTTTTGAGTAGCGTTGGCAAGTTTTGGATACTTTCCTGTTGTCAAGTACACTTTAATATCATGGAACCATGGTTTTCTATCCGCTTCTTCCTCAACGCGAGCATAATAAGTTGGCTGATCATAAATCCCTACAGGGATGGGATAAATAAAATTTGTGTCTGGATGTTGGATCATGGATTGCAGAGTAGCCAATGCATCAGCGAACTCGTTCTAGACCCTGGGGACATGCTGAATTTCGTTTTTGTGAACCTTTTCCTTAACTCCTATATGTGATGCAAATAGGGAAGTATCTTAGAGTTTTTAATGGCCCATTCTTCTCGAACTTGATGTACGACCAAGTCTGAGTCCCCGATCACTAGTAACTCTTGAATGTTCATGTCAATGGCCATCTTGAGTCTCATGATGCAAGCTTCATATTTGGCCATATTATTTGGGCAAGGGAACCTGAGCTTGGCGGATACCGCGTAATGCTGGCTGGTTTCTGATTCCAGGACTGCTCCTATGCCAACTCATTTGAAATTTGCAGCTCCATGAAAAAACAACCTACAACTATCCTAGGATTTTGCAATATCTTCTCCTACAAATGACACTTCTTCATCGGGAAAATACGTTTTCAGGGGTTCGTATTCTCCGCCAGCAGGATTCTCGGCAAGGTTATCTGCTATGACCTGGACCTTAACTGCTTTTTGAGTCACGCAAACAATGTCGAATTCACTTAACAAGATTTGCCACTTGGGGAGCCTGCCGGTGGGCATGGGCTTCTGGAATTTATACTTCAATGGGTGCATCCTGGATATGAGATAGGTAGTGTAGCCATATAAATAATGCCTCAATTTCTGAGCTACCCAAGTTAGAGCACAACAAGTGCGTTCTAATAATGAATATTGAGCCTCGTACGGGGTACATTTCTTACTGAGAGAGTAGATGGCCTTCTCCTTTATTCATGTTTCATCATGTTGTCTTAGACCACAACCGAATGCTCTATCCAAAACTGCAAGATAAAGCAATAAGGGCCTTCCTAGCTTGGGCGGAACCAAGACTGGTGGCGTTGACATGTATTCCTTGATTCTGTTGAAGGCTATTTGACAATTGTTGGTCCATCTAGTAGCAACGTCTTTCTTTAACATTTTAAAGATGGGTTCACAAATGAATGTGGACTGAGCTATGAACCGGCTGATATAGTTGAGTCTTCCCAAGAAACTCTTCACGTCCTTCTTGTTCTTCAGTGGTGGCAATTCTTGGATGACTTTAATCTTTGATGGGTCCAATTCTATTCCTCGATGACTTACGATGAAACCTGGCAGTTTTTCGGTAGGAACCACGAATGCACTCTTGGCGGGATTATGTTTCAGATTGTACCTTCTCAGTTTGTTGAAGAATTTCCTTAGATCTTCCATATGACCAGCTGTTTTCTTGTATTTTTTAATAACATCATCCACATACACCTCGATATCCTTGTGTATCATGTCATGAAATATAGTAGTCATGGCTTTCATGTAGGTAGCGCCATCATTTCGCAATCTGAATGGCATTATTTTGTTGCAATACATTCCCCACTGTGTGATGAAATCCATTATCTCTACATCCTCCTCATCCATCAATATCTGATGATACATGGCGAAACAGTCAACAAAGGAATGCAACTCATGCTTGGCGCAGTTGTCGATAAAAATGTGTATGTTTGGCAAGGGGAAGTCATCTTTGGGACTGGACCGGTTGAGATCCCGATAGTCGACATAGATTTTGACCTTCCCGTCCTTCTTTGGTACTAGAACAATGTTGGCCAACCATGTTGGATATTCCACTACCTTGAGAACTTTGGCTTTGATTTGCTTAGTAACCTCTTATTTTATTTTCAAACTCATGTTGGGTTTGAATTTCTTGAGCTTCTGTTTTACTGGAGGACAAGTTGGGTTTGTTGGCAGTTGTGAGCTAAAATAGACGTGTTGAGGCCAGTCATATCATCATATGACCACCGCTCCAGTCCGGTGGGCTCCGGAGATGGAGCGGCCATGACTTCTGATGCTTTATAGAGACTTGATCGGTTCTCCAAACTTTTTACCACTACATTTAGCGGTGCCACATCAAAGGATCCCTCGAACTTCTTATTCAGTTTCCATGAGATTCTCAAGACTATGGGAATATTGGAATCTAATGGGGTTGATTTTTGCACATTCAGGCTTTCAGGATCCGCCAAGACTTGGTGGAGATATTTCTCTTTGACTCGACCAGCAGGGTCCCCGGCTTTAACATGGGATCAGTTTGCGGAGTTATTCTTGGAGAAGTTTCTCCCTGTTACCCAGTGGGAGGCACTTTGGAGGCAATTTGAGCACCTCCAGCAGGGTTCTATGACTGTTACCCAGTATGAGACGAGGTTTCTTGATTTAGCACGTCACGCGGTTGTGATACTCCCCACAGATCGGGAAAGGGTCCGCAGGTTTATATCTGGGCTAAATCAGCTGATCCGACTTCAGATGGCTATGGGAGTAGGGAGTGACATACCTTTTAGGAGGCGGCTAATGTAGCTCGTAGGGTTGAGATGGCTCTTGCTCGGGGGGGGGGGGGTAGTTATCCTTTAGACAAGAGGCCTCATCATTCCGGCTGATTTAGTGGTACTTCTTCTAGAGGCAGGGATTCTTATGATAGGGGCCAGTCTTCCACACCTTTTCAGCCAGCTCTCCAGGCTTTGCAGGGGGGTCCAGGTGATCGTAGGTTTCGTGACCAGTATTCAGATCAGCCTCCCATCAGTGCTCAACCTTTTCAGAGTGTTCGTGGGGGCCATTCAGGTCGTTAGGGACAGCAGTCCCAACAGCCGAAGTGTTGTTACGGTTGCGGTGACCCAAGTCATCTCATCAGGTTTTTCCCTCGAGCAACAGGCAACACTTAGCAGTGGGGTCCTCGCCCCATGATTCAGGCCCAACCAACCCACAGCCTGACCAGCCAGCCAGGAGTGGGGGTAGATATCGTAGAGGTGGAGGTCGAGACCACAGAGGTAGAGACCGTCCCGTTAGAGGTAGAGGTCAACCAGTGGATGGCCGTCCCAAAGACGTAGCTCAGAGGGGAGCCGTTGATCCCCAATTTTATGCTTTACCAGCTAGGCTAGAGGCAGAGTCATCAGATGCTGTGATTACAGGTACCATTTTGTTTTGTGATAGAGGTGCTTCAGTATTATTTGACCCTGGGTCTACATATTCATATGTTTCTTCCTACTTTTCACCATACCTGGCCGTGCCTAGCTATGCCCAAGAAATTCCAGTTTATGTATCTATACCAGTGGGTGACTCTATAATAGTCAACCAGGTGCATCGTTCGTGTGTGGTTATATTCGGGGGTCTTGAGACCCATGTTGATTTATTGCTATTAGACATGCTGGATTTCGATGTCATATTGGGGATGGATTGGTTTTCCCCGTATCATGCTATCTTAGATTGTCATGCCAAGACAGTAACCTTGGCCTTGCCAGAATCACCCCGACTAGAATGGAGAAGGACCCCAGGCCACTCCGTTCGCAATGTTATTTCATATGTTAAGGCTCGACGCATGGTTGAGAAGGGGTGTCTAGCTTATTTGGCATATGTTCGTGATTCCAGCGCGGAAATTCCTTCTATTGATTCAGTTCCTATTGTACGGGATTTTCCCAAGGTTTTCCCTTCAGACTTGTCGGGCATGCCACCCGATAGGGATATTGATTTTTGTATTGATCTGGGACCGGGCACTCAGCCCATCTCTATTCCACCCTATCGCATGGCCCCGCCAGAGTTAAACGAGTTAAAAGATTAGTTGCAAGACCTTTTAGAAAAGGGCTTTATCAGGCCTAGTGTTTCTCCCTGGGGTGCACCGGTGTTATTTGTGAAGAGAAGGATGGCTCGATGCAGATGTGTATTGATTATCAGCAATTAAACAAAGTGACAAAAAGAACAAGTATCCACTGCCGAGGATTGATGATTTGTTTGACCAGCTCCAGGGAGCGAGGGTGTTCTCGAAGATAGACTTGAGGTCGGGCTACCATCAACTGAAGATCAGGGCGGCTGACATTTCTATGACAGCCTTTCGCACTAGGTACGGGCACTATGAATTCTTGGTCATGTCTTTCGGGTTGACCAATGCTCCAACAGCATTTACGGAGTTGATGAATCGGGTGTTCAGGCCTTATCTAGATCTATTTGTGATAGTCTTTATAGATGATATCCTGGTATACTCCCGCAGCCAGGAAGAGCACGAGTAGCACCTCAGAGTGGTTCTTCAGACTCTGAAGGATAATCACCTATATGCCAAGTTTTCAAAATGCAAGTTCCGGTTGAGTTTGGTTGCATTTCTAGGTCATATCGTATTAGTAGAGGGTATTCAGTTAGACCCAAAGAAGATTGAGGCAGTCAAGAATTGGCCTCGACTAGCTTCAGTGACCGAGATTCGGAGTTTCTTGAGGTTAGCAGGCTACTACCGTCGATTTGTAGAGGAGTTCTCTTGTATTGTAGCTTTGATGACCAGGTTGACCCAGAAGTGTGCCGAGTTCAAGTGGTCAAATGAGTGTGAGGCGAGCTTTTAGAAGCTCAAGACAGCTTTGACTACGGCACCAGTGTTGATATTACCTACGGGTTCTAGGCCTTACACAGTTTACTGTGATGCATCCCGTACTAGGCTTGGAGTGGTATTAATATAGGATGGCAAGGTTATTGCTTATGCTTCGAGACAGTTGAAAATCCATGAGAAGAATTATCCGATTCATGATCTTGAGCTGGCAGCAGTAGTTCATGCCTTAAAAATCTGGAGGCATTATCTATATGGTTTGGCATGCAAGGTATACACGGATCACAGAAGTCTTTATTATTTATTCAAAAAAAAAAGAGTTGAATGTGTGACAGAGGAGATGGTTAGAGTTGCTGAAGGACTATGATGTTACTATCATATATCACACAGGTAAGGCCAATGTGGTGGCCAATGCGTTGAGTAGAAAGTCTGCCAGCATGGGTAGTCTCGCCTATATTCCGATCAGCCAGAGACAACTTGCTCTAGATGTCCAGGCCTTAACCAATCGGCTCGTGAGACTAGACATTTCCGAGCCTAATAGGGTGTTAGCTTGCACGGGCGCTCGTTCTTCTCTATTAGAGCGTATCCGTCAGAGGCAGTTTGATGATCCTCATTTGCCTGACCTGAGGGATACTGTACAGCGGGGAGGTGCCACGAAGGTAACTCTAGATGATGACGAAGTATTGAGATTGCAGGGGCGAGTTTGTGTGCCCAATGTTGAGGGTATTCGAGAGTTGATCTTAGCGGAGGCCCACAGTTCGCGGCATTCTATTCACCCGGACGCCGCGAAGATGTATCAGGACTTACGGTAGCACTATTGGTGGCGTAGAATAAAGAAAAACATAGTTGTGTATGTCGCTCGGTGTCTAAACTGTAAGCATGTTAAATATGAGCACCAGAGGCCTGGTGGTGTATTATAGAGAATTGAAATTCCCGACTGGAAATGGGAGCGGATTACAATGGACTTCGTTACTGGACTCTCTTTGACGCGAAAGAGATTTGATGATATTTGGGTCATTGTTGATAGGCTGACCAAGTCAGCACACATCATTCCAGTATTTGTCTCTTATTCATCGAATAAGTTAGTAGAGATTTACATCAGGGCGATTGTTCGACTTCATGGGATGCCTGTGTCCATTATCTCATATCGGGGTACGCAGTATACCTCGCATTTCTGGAGAGCGGTCCAGCAGGAGTTAGGCACCCAGGTTCAGTTGAGTACAGCTTTTCACCCTCAGACGGACAGTCTGAGAGGACTATTCAGATCCTAGAGGACATGCTACGAGCATGTGTCATGGATTTTGGAGGCTCGTGGGACCAGTTTCTGCCATTAGAAAAGTTCTCCTACAATAACAACTACCAGTCTAGCATTCAGATGGCTCCGTGTGAGGCGTTGTATGGTAGGCGATGTCGGTCTCCAATCGGATGGTTTGAGCCGGGAGAGGCTTGGTTGTTGGGTACAAACTTAGTTCAGGAGGCCTTAGACAAGGTCAATACTATCCAGGAGAGATTGCATTTCATGGTTGGTGAGTAGGTATTGCTCCGGGTGTCACCTATGAAGGGCGTGATGAGGTTCAGATAGAAGGGCAAGCTCAGCCCTAGGTATATTGGTCCATTTGAGATTCTGGACCGAGTGGAGAGGTGGCTTACAGACTTGCACTGCCACCTAGCTTATCAGTCGTACATCCAGTTTTTCATGTATCTATGCGTCGAAGGTACCACGGCGATCCTTCAGATGTGTTAGACTTCAGTACTGTCCGATTGGACAAGGATATATCTTACGAGGAGGAGCCGGTGGCCATTCTAGACCGGTAGGTTCGACAGTTGAGGTCGAAGAGTTTTCCTTCAGTGCGCATCCAGTGGAGAGGTCAGCCTCCTAAGGCATCGACCTGGGAGTCCGAGTCTGATATGCGGAGCCGTTACCCACATTTGTTCCCCGACTCAGGTACTTTCTTCTCTTGTCTGTTCGAGGACGAACGGTTGTTTTAAAGTGGAGGATGTGACGACCCAAAGGGTCATCAAATGCTTTCCTCATCTGTTCTACGCTTTCGAGGCCTTAAAAACCTCATTTTATATTGCTTTGATTTACGTGCATTGTCCGGGCACGTAGCCGGAAAGCTTTTGTGTTAGAATATGTGAATTCTATGGAAAACTTGATGAAAATTTATATTAATATTGATATAGTTGACATTAGTCAACATTTGTGGTAAACAGACCCAGACCCAAGATCGGACGGTCCCGGAAGGTCCGTAGGAAAATATGGGGCTCAGGCATGCGTCCGGAGTCGAATTCTAAGGCCTAGAGCCCCAGATATGAATTTTTCTGTTAAATTATTTTGCTGAAATTATTAATGAAAATGGAAATAAAAATTGATTAAAAGACCAAGTTATGGGGCTCATATTTTGGTTCCGACGCCTGGTACAAGTCTTATATATTATTTAAGTAGTTCCTGCAAAGTTTGACGGAATTTGAGCGTCGTTTGATGTGTTTTGAACCATGAGTTCCAACTTTGAAAGTTTATGAAGTTTAAAAGAAGAAATCATGAAATTGAGGCTTAATTCTATGAAAATGATGTTATATTGGCGATTTGATCGCGCGAGCAGGTTCCTGGTATGTCTTTGAGGTTGTGTGCATGTTTGGTTTGGAGCCCGAGGGCTCGGGTAAGGATTTGATAGGCCGTTAGAGCAGATTTTGAAAAGAAAAAATTTGGTATTTTTTCCCCAGCTGATATCTTCGTAATTGCGAAGATTTACTTGCAATTGCGAGATGACCCGGAACTGGCCTTGGTTCGCAAATGCGAAGTTGGCCAGGAAAAGCCTTGGTTCACAAATGCGAATGGACCATCGCAAATGCGAAGCAGCAGAAAAGGCTTACTGTCACGCCCCAAATCGAGGGACATGACCGGCGCCTGACCGGGTTGCCCCAGTCAAGCGGACCTGGGTGCCTTTCATTCCCACGCGTTACCCCTGTGATGACTGTTTCTCATTAACCAAATATATTACTAATCAAAATTGATTTCACATTAAACAAATAAAACCATACGAGTGATTCATTAACAAGTTTGTAATTTTTACAACGCCCGACATAACATAATACCTACATAATACTGGAGTCCCACAGTTTACATGTCTACAGAGCCTCTAGGATACAAAAGGGAAATACAATACTTGCCGGTAACAAGGCTCCGGCTATACCTTACAAAACCAAAATGGAATTCAAACAGAGGTGGCATGAACCACACAAGGCCCCAAGGAAGAAAGGGGCTCACCAAAACGGGCAGTGGAAGGAGAAGAATACTACTGCCGACGAGCTGAAGTGCCTGCTACTGATCCACCTACAATCATGACACGAATGTAGCGCCCCCGGCAAAGGGGACGTCAGTACACTTAAATTGTACTGGTATGTATGGACAAACTTTGTCCCAAGTAAACTCAAGCCATTAAATTACATCAACAATCAATTAAGCCAACCAACCATGTTTCCACATTTTCCTCATTTCAAATAATTCTCACACAAAGCACTTTCCACGATCAACCAATTTAACAATAACCAATCAATCACGTAAAACACAAGTAGTCAAACAAAGGGGCAATCAGTGCCCCACAGGTTGCAAACTCTCCTGCTGTCTCCTTTCACAATTTCACATTATTGATTTATGTATCAATTTTCAATAGCGATTTCGATCGCTTTCCATCCTTATTGCCCCCGACCACCCTTATTACCTCGGCCACCCTTATCACCCCAACCCACACCTTATTTCACCACGTTGCGGCGCGCAACACGACCCCGCCTTACAGTTGAAAACACAACAATTTCAAACAGCAGATAAGGTACTACACACAATTTCAACAAGTTCAAATAAGCAACTTGCACATTGTTTCATGTTCTCAATTACTTCTCAGGCCAATATCACAACCAAGTTACAATGTTTCCACATTCAATAATATTCACACCTGTATATTCAACAATTTTCCATAATTCAAGTGTTTCATTTCTTTCCACAATAAACCAATTCTCAAGTGTTTCGATTTCTTTTCCACAAAGTGCCATATAGGCCATCATAATCATTATTCACAAATTCTTTACCCAATTCAACTCTCATTTACCTTTCGGTTCATATTTCTTACCACAACACTCATAGTTCAACAACAACTTTGAATATCCAACAACAACATCAATTAATCACATACAATTTCTCAAATCAACACATGCCAAACAATTTTACACATAAGGGCGATTTCACAAGAATCAAAATTAGCCATACATACCTGGTGATGAGTTTTCTTCCTACTTTATGATTACCCAAGATATCCTACTCTTGCCAACCTTGTTCTTGAAGACTCTTACTTCTACTCACTTCTTTTTACTAGAAATCAAGTTAAATAATCATGCATGAGTGTAAAAATTCTATTTTCAAAAGCTATTATATGCAAACCTCTCTTTACCCAATTAAAACTGAAAATCAAAGAAAATAGTTAGGGTTTTTACCTTGAAAATATTGGGGAAGTTGAATCCTTGCCCTAGAATCCCTTGGAATTAAGTAGTTGAAACAATCCTTGAAGATGAAGAACTTCTCTCTCTAAAAACCCTCTCTTCTCTCTCTAATTTTGGTGAGATGATATGATAAAACGAAGAAGAAAGGTGTTATATTAAAGAAGAGATCGGGTCAAAATGTTACAAAAATCTGGGCCGGGGTCAAATATGCGGTCACTATGCGACCGCAGAATCAACATGCGGTCCGCATAGTGGCCGCAGAATGGCTCAAAAATTACGTAGGCTCTGGAACGATTTGCGGTCACTATGCGGACCGCATGTTGATTCTGCGGTCGCAAAAGTGCACCGCAGATTGACATGCGATCGCATATCGACCGCACATTGGACACAATTTTGGGCAACTCTCTGGAACGATTTGCGGTCACTATGCGGACCGCATATTGATTCTGCGGTCGCAAAAGTGCACCGCAGATTGACACTTTTTCGGAAAAATTATTTATTCTACATTTTGAAACTTAAATCACTACCAAGGGTCCGAACCGCGGCTCGCAAGCTCGCCGCGAAGAATTTTACGCATTCCTAACACATCATTCGGACCATGACACCACATCTACTAGGTTTTATGCACAAAAATTTTACGGGGCCTTACATCCTCCCCCCTTAAGATCATTCGTCCTCGAATGAGGATTTTGAAATAAATGAGTTTTGAAAGACATGATATGCAAGCTATCAAAATTTTGACTAACTCTTATATTTTTGAAAAATTTCGCCAGAGTTTCCTTTGTATTATGGACATATCCACCTGTCAGAGGGCCCCCGAAACACATCACCAAACAACAATATACAACAACAACACTATTCACAACTGGTATACACCTTCTTACCTCAACGAATGCACATATTCTATCTCATTGTTACAATTGCACATAAACTAGTCACTTCAATGAATTCTTACCTTATTTAACCATTTTAACACCCCATGTACACTTAACAAACCATTACCAATCTAAACTTACTATTAGTTGTTTATTAAACACGTAAATCTTTATAAGGCTTTCATTTATCAAGAACGGTTCAAGTGACCCAAGGTAACAACACATCTAACTCATTACAAATAAAGGAGACTTACTAATACTAAGAGGGAAACAACTTAGGCAAGATGACAGCTTACAAGGAGTAGAAGGGTCACCTAATTTCTTCTAGGCTTGATCAAACAAATGGGGGTACTTTTCCTTCATCTCTTTTTTCGCTTCCCATGTGGCCTCCTCAACTTGTTGACTTCGCCACAATACTTTAACAGAGGCAACTTCCTTATTTCTCAACTTACGGACTTGCCTATCAAGAATGGCAACTGGAACTTCTTCATATGACAAATCTTCATTAACCTCTATAGTTTCAACTGGCATGATGGTGGATGGATCTCCAATCACTTTCTTCAACATGGACACATGGAATACCGGGTGCACCGCTGACATCTCAGGAGGCAACTCTAGCCTATAAGCAACTTGACCAATCCTTTGAACGATCCGATATGGCCCGACATACCTAGGACTCAATTTTCCTTTCTTCCCGAATCGCATGACTCCCTTCATAGGAGATACCCTCAAGAACACCCAATCATCGACTTGAAACTCCAAATCCCTTCGACGAACGTCTGCCATAGGACTTTTGACGACTCTGTGCTGTTTTCATTCTCTCCTGAATAACTTTGACCTTTTCCATAGCTTCGTACACCATATCTGGTCCTAGCAATTCCGCTTCACCTACCTCAAACCACCCGATTGGCGATCTACATCTTCTCCCGTACAATGCCTCAAACGGGCCATTTGAATGCTAGCATGATAGCTGTTATTGTAAGCAAATTCTATCAGTGGCAAGTGTTCATCCCAATTACTTTTAAAATCTAAGACACAAGCCCGTAACATATCTTCAAGCGTCTGAATGGTCCGCTCGGCCTGTCCATCGGTCTGTGGATGGAAAGCTGTGCTGAGATTCACCCGAGTTCCCAAACCTTGCTGAAACTTCTTCCAAAAGTTAGCGGTGAACTGAGCCCCGCGATCTGAGATGATAGAAAGTGGAGTGCCATGAAGCCTTACTATCTCTTTGATGTACAATCTTGCATATTGCTCCGCAGTATCAGTGGACTTGACAGGCAGTAAGTGAGCTGATTTGGTGAGTCGATCTACTATCACCCATACTGAATTGAACTTGCGCTGAGTGCGAGGTAACCCCACCACAAAATCCATATTGATCATCTCCCATTTCCACCTTGGTATTTCTATAAGCTGAGTTAATCCACCAGGCCGTTGATGCTCGGCCTTCACTTGTTGACAGTTCGGACATTTAGCTACAAAGCCCGCCACATCCCTTTTCATACCGTTCCACCAATAAATCTCCTTGAGATCGTGATACATTTTCGTTGAACCAGGGTGCACAGAATACCTGGAAGTATGAGCCTC
Organism: Nicotiana noctiflora; assembly: GCA_032618575.1. NCBI lineage: Eukaryota > Viridiplantae > Streptophyta > Magnoliopsida > Solanales > Solanaceae > Nicotiana > Nicotiana noctiflora. The sequence continues at coordinate 155,747 of JASVEL010001304.1, read as the reverse complement.
TGCCATCACTCTTTCCCGAAGCTCGTCCACATCCGGAACACATAGCCTATCTTGACACCGCAATACACCATCCTCACTGCTGAGTACAAATGCAGAGGTATTGTTATTCATAACTGGTTCCTTCACCCGAACCAATGCTGGGTCCATAAACTGCTTTTCCTTGATTTCCGCAACCAATGACGATTCTGCTCCATTATGCACCATGACATTTCCCTCGTCTGACGCCGAGATACGAACCCCCAAACTGGCCAATTGGTAAACCTCCCGAGCTAGGGGTCTCTGATCCACCCTTAAATGAGCCAAACTACCCATGGATTTTTGGCTAAGAGCGTCGGCCACCACATTTGCCTTCCCCTGGATGGTACAATATGTCCACATCATAGTCCTTGAGTAGTTCTAACCACCGCCGCTGTCTCAGATTCAGCTCTTTCTGCTTGAACAAATACTGGAGGCTCTTGTGGTCCGAAAACACATCTACATGAACCCCATAAAGATAGTGTCGCCATATTTTCAAGGCAAACACAACAGCTGCAAGTTCCAAATCATGCGTCGGATAATTCTTCTCATGATTTTTAAGTTGCATGGAAGCGTAAGCTATGACTTTCCCGTGCTGCATCAATACACATCCCAAACCAACCGTGGAGGCATCACAATAAACCACAAATCCCTTTGTGCCTTCTGGCAAGGCCAATACCGGTGCCGAGGTCAATCTTGACTTCAATTCTTGGAAACTTTTCTCACATGCTTCGGACCACTGGAACTTAACTGCTTTCCGCGTCAATTTAGTCAATGGGGAGGCGAGGGTTGAGAATCCCTCTACAAACCTCCGATAGTACCCTGCCAGACCCAAAAAGCTGCGAATCTCTGTCGGGGTCGTGGGTCTAGGCCAATCTTTCACCGCCGCAATCTTCTGAGGATCCACCATAATTCCCTCACTGGAAATAACATGCCCTAGAAAAGCTACGGACTTCAACCAAAACTCACATTTTGAGAACTTGGCATACAATTGATGTTGAAGAAGGGTCTGCAATGCTGCTCTGAGGTGAACGGCATGATCTTCCCTGCTCCGAGAGTAGATGAGAATATCGTCAATGAATACAATCACAAAGGAATCTAGGAATGGCTTGAAAACCCGATTCATAAGGTCCATGAAAGCTGCTGGGGCGTTGGTTAGCCCAAAAGACATGACCAAAAATTCGAAGTGACCATAACGAGTTCTGAAGGCGGTCTTAGGAATATCCTGCTCCCTGATTTTCAACTGGTGGTACCCAGACCGTAAATCAATCTTCGAGAAGAACTTCGCTCCCTGCAATTGGTCAAACAGATCATCCACTCGAGGCAATGGATATTTATTCTTAATGGTGACTTTGTTAAGTTGCCGATAATCAATACACATTCGAAGTGACCCATCCTTCTTTCTGACAAAGAGAACCGGAGCACCCCATGGCGACACACTCGGTCGTATGAACCCTTTCTCTAATAAATCCCTCAACTGCTCCTTTAACTCCCTTAACTCGGCTGGCGCCATTCTGTATGGTGGAATGGATATTGGCTGAGTATCTGGCATTACATCGATCCCGAAATCAATCTCCCTATCCGGTGGGATGCCTGGAAGCTCATCTGGAAACACTTCAGGAAATTCATTCACAATTGGCACGGACTCGAGGATAGGCACATCCGAGGTGGTGTCCGTTACCCGAACCAGGTGATAGATACACCCCTTCTTAATCATCTTCGAAGCCTTAAGGTAGGAAATAAACCTACCCCTTGGCACTACACCATTTCCTCTCCATTCAATAACTGGCTCGTTAGGGAACTCGTGCCTCACAACTCTCGTTCGACAATCAAGTTTGGCAAAGCATGAATAGAGCCAATCCATCCCCATAATTACATCAAAATCTGCCATCCCAAGCTCAATAAGATCGGCTGTGGTATCACGACCACCCACCGTAACAACACAATTCCTATAGACTCGTGAGGCCGTAATAGAATCACCAATAGGTGTCGACACGGAGAACGGCTCATGAAGCTGTTCGGGTTCTATCCCAAAACTTGAAGCAATGAATGGAGTAACATAAGACAAGGAGGACCCTGGATCAATAAGGGCATAGCAATCAATAGTCCGAACAGACATGATACCTGTAACAACATCTGGAGAAGCCTCGGCATTTTGGCGGCCACTCAACGCATAGAATCGGCTAGGTCCACCCCTACCCCGAGCTCCACCCCTAGCTGCACCACGCCCTACTGATGCTGGAGTACGCGCCGATGATGTAGCAGCCGAAGAACCGGATGACTAAGCAGATCCCCTACCTATACCCTGACGGGGTGCACGGCAATCCCGCTGAATATGACCTCTCACCCCGCACCCGAAGCACACCGGAAGGTCAAGGTAGCAAGTTTCCGTATGAAATCTCCCACACTTGGGGCATGTAGGTCTCCCTCGCCGCCGGGATCTCACCCCGAGATGACCGGACCGACGAGACCTCCCGCCGTCCGAACCGAGTCTCGAGTAGTCGCCCGTCGATGATTGTGCACGGATGGCGGTGCACTCGCGGAGGACCGAGCATATGACCGGGATGGCCCCGATGACCCCCTCCCTGAAGTGATCTCCTTGAACGACCCATTGACCGGCCCTGTTGCTACTTTCTCTTCTCGCACGAATCTTCAATTTCCCGGCCTCTGTGGCCCGAGCAAACCCCACAATCCTCCCATAGTTCATGTCCGAGTGCAAAGCTGCCGTGGCGGCCTCATTCACCACCAAAGGGCTAAGGCCCCGAACAAACCGTCGAACCCGGCATCCATGGTCGACACTAAATGTGGAGCGTACTTGGACAACCTTACGAACTCCATGTGATACTCCCAAACACTCATATCGCCCTGTTTGAGGACCTCGAACTCCATGGCACGGGCTGCCATTGCCTCAGCAGGTAAGAAGTGGTCCATAAATGCATCCACGAACTCATCCCATCCGGCCGGAGGGCTCCCTTCCTCACGGGAATCCTCCCACATTTCGAACCATGAACGTGCCGCTCCCTTCGGCCTGTAAGAGGCCAACTCTACCCCCTCTATATCTGTAGCCTTCATCACTCTGAGGGTCTTGTATATCTCATCAAGGAATTCCTGTGGGTCAGCCTCTGGATCGGTGCCTGAAAATTCTGGAGGGCCAATCGCAAGAATTGATGGACTCTAGAGCCAAAGGAATCTCCCTGTCCGCTGGAGGATGCAGGGGCATCATGGGATCTCTGGGCCTGGGCGGCCACTAGCTGTGTTAACATATGGATGGCTCCCCTAAGATCTTCATTAGAGATACCAGAGCCCGAAGCGGGAACTGTATCTGAGTCAGGAACACCGGCAGGAGGAATGGTGGCATCCTCTGCCGCGGTTGGAATAGGGACACTTGGGTTTTGAACAGATGGGCCAGGCAAATTCGGGACCGGTGGGTCATTCTCTCCCACGGCATCGGGTACATGATTAACAGCCGCACTTGGGCCGGCATTGGCCCTAAGGCCGAGTCTAGCCTTCTTCTTAGGTGCCATATTCTGAAAATTTGGGAACAAGGCACGAATTAGACACGGATATCTCCACATTGCACTTTACCGCACGATATAGATTATCAAAGAAGTAGGTAAATTCCTAAATGCTCGTGTAGCCCCCTACTTATATGATGTGGTCGACAACACACCTATAAGAAGGGCACTACTAGACACGGCTCCGAGACATCCTAGGACACTTTAAAACCTTAAGCTCTGATACCAAGTTTGTCACGCCCCAAATCGAGGGACATGACCGGCGCTTGACCGGGTTGCCCCAGTCAAGCGGACCTGGGTGCCTTTCATTCCCACGCGTTACCCCTGTGATGACTGTTTCTCATTAACCAAATATATTACTAATCAAAATTGATTTCACATTAAACAAATAAAACCATACGAGTGATTCATTAACAAGTTTGTAATTTTTACAACGCCCGACATAACATAATACCTACATAATACTGGAGTCCCACAGTTTACATGTCTACAGAGCCTCTAGGATACAAAAGGGAAATACAATACTTGCCGGTAACAAGGCTCCGGCTATACCTTACAAAACCAAAATGGAATTCAAACAGAGGTGGCATGAACCACACAAGGCCCCAAGGAAGAAAGGGGCTCACCAAAACGGGCAGTGGAAGGAGAAGGATACTACTGCCGATGAGCTGAAGTGCCTGCTACTGATCCACCTACAATCATGACACGAATGTAGCGCCCCCGGCAAAGGGACGTCAGTACACTTAAATTGTACTGGTATGTATGGACAAACTTTGTCCCAAGTAAACTCAAGCCATTAAATTACATCAACAATCAATTAAGCCAAACCAACCATGTTTCCACATTTTCCTCATTTCAAATAATTCTCACACAAAGCACTTTCCACGATCAACCAATTTAACAATAACCAATCAATCACGTAAAACACAAGTAGTCAAACAAAGGGGCAATCAGTGCCCCACAGGTTGCAAACTCTCCTGCTGTCTCCTTTCACAATTTCACATTATTGATTTATGTATCAATTTTCAATAGCGATTTCGATCGCTTTCCATCCTTATTGCCCCCGACCACCCTTATTACCTCGGCCACCCTTATCACCCCAACCCACACCTTATTTCACCACGTCGCGGCGCGCGACACGACCCCGCCTTACGGTTGAAAACACAACAATTTCAAACAGCAGATAAGGTACTACACACAATTTCAACAAGTTCAAATAAGCAACTTGCACATTGTTTCATGTTCTCAATTACTTCTCAAGCCAATATCACAGCCAAGTTACAATGTTTCCACATTCAATAATATTCACACCTGTATATTCAACAATTTTCCATAATTCAAGTGTTTCATTTCTTTCCACAATAAACCAATTCTCAAGTGTTTCGATTTCTTTTCCACAAAGTGCCATATAGGCCATCATAATCATTATTCACAAATTCTTTACCCAATTCAACTCTCATTTACCTTTCGGTTCATATTTCTTACCACAACACTCATAGTTCAACAACAACTTTGAATATCCAACAACAACATCAATTAATCACATACAATTTCTCAAATCAACACATGCCAAACAATTTTACACATAAGGGCGATTTCACAAGAATCAAAATTAGCCATACATACCTGGTGATGAGTTTTCTTCCTACTTTATGATTACCCAAGATATCCTACTCTTGCCAACCTTGTTCTTGAAGACTCTTACTTCTACTCACTTCTTTTACTAGAAATCAAGTTAAATAATCATGCATGAGTGTAAAAATTCTATTTTCAAAAGCTATTATATGCAAACCTCTCTTTACCCAATTAAAACTGAAAATCAAAGAAAATAGTTAGGGTTTTTACCTTGAAAATATTGGGGAAGTTGAATCCTTGCCCTAGAATCCCTTGGAATTAAGTAGTTGAAACAATCCTTGAAGATGAAGAACTTCTCTCTCTAAAAACCCTCTCTTCTCTCTCTAATTTTGGTGAGATGATATGATAAAATGAAGAAGAAAGGTGTTATATTAAAGAAGAGATCGGGTCAAAATGTTACAAAATCTGGGCCGGGGTCAAATATGCGGTCACTATGCGACCGCAGAATCAACATAGGATACAAAAGGGAAATACAATACTTGCCGGTAACAAGGCTCCGGAACGATTTGCGGTCACTATGCGGACCGCATGTTGATTCTGCGGTCGCAAAAGTGCACCGCAGATTGACATGCGATCGCATATCGACCGCACATTGGACACAATTTTGGGCAACTCTCTGGAACGATTTGCGGTCACTATGCGGACCGCATATTGATTCTGCGGTCGCAAAAGTGCACCGCAGATTGACACTTTTTCGGAAAAATTATTTATTCTACATTTTGAAACTTAAATCACTACCAAGGGTCCGAACCGCGGCTCGCAAGCTCGCCGCGAAGAATTTTACGCATTCCTAACACATCATTCGGACCATGGCACTACATCTACTAGGTTTTATGCACAAAAATTTCACGGGGCCTTACACTTACATTCCCAAATGCGAACAAAATGTCGCAAATGCGAAGCTCCCCTGAATTGGGCTTAGTTCGCAAATGCGAACGTTTCCTCACAAATGCCAGTTCCGCAGTCCAGACCTGTCATGTTTGCAGTTGCGAACATGTGTTCGCAATTCCCATATCCGCAGCTATGCAATCTAATACTTAAACGATTTTAAACCCCTTTTTTACCATTCTTTCAAAACCCAAAACACCACACACGATTTTGCAAGAGCAATATCACTCCAAATCACTTGTAAGTCAATTTGTACTCAACTCTTTCAATTCCTAACATCATTAAACATGTTTTCCATGATAAATCAAAGGTTTTTATGGTTGAAATTGTTGTTTTTGGGTAGAACCTAGGTTTTTCATAAATTGCGTAATTGGACTTCGATTTAAGGTCCGATTTCGAAATAAATCATATAATTGAATTCGTGAGGGAATGGGTAACCGGATTTTGGTCCGAACCCCGAGTTTTGACCATGTGGGACTGGGGGCATTTTGGGAAATTTTGGGTAAAACTTTGAGAAAACCATTTTTATGAATCCAAACCAATTTATATAGTATTTATTAAAGTAATTGAACCAATTATGATTAGATTCGAGCGATTTGAAGGTTGAATTTCGAGGTAAAACAATAGTTGAAGGTTAATTGGACTTCAAGGCTTTGAGGTAAGTGTTTGATCTATCCTAGCTTGAGAGAATAGGATTGAATGTGATAATTGCTAATTGCTATGTGATCTAGTGCGGTGTATAGACGTGGTGACAAGCATCTATACACTGGCGTCTAGCATGAACGTGAGTCGTTTGTTGACATATGTTGTGAGCTAATGTGGGATCTTCTTAAGTCATGTTCTTGAGCCCTTTCCGGGTTGTGAAGGTTGATTATTGTTTCCCTTGCCAGGACTTTATTTTGTTGTTGTTGTTGTTGTTGTTCCCTTGCTGGGATATTGTTATGATCATTGTTTCCCTTGTCGGGACGGTACATATTACTTGTTTCATTCTTTTGCCCTTGACTGTAATTGTTATTTGGGTGAGGAAGAGTGATAATGCACAAAGGGTGATGCCGTGCCATTTTTACTTATGTTCGCACGAAGGATCATTCCATGCCTTGTTTTACTGTTTATGGACGAAGGAACATTCCGTGCCATTGTCACTTATATTATGCACGAAGGATCATTCTGTGCGTTGTTTTACTATTTATGCATGAAGGAACATTCCGTGCTGTTTTTACTTAAACCATGCACGAAGGATCATGCCGTGCCATGGATGTGAGGATGAAAGTAAAAGCACGAAGGGTAATGTCGTGCACTTCTATTTGTTTATTTGGTGAGGATGAGAATAAAAGCACGAAAGGTGATGCTTGTGCAACCATTAAATTTCTTGCTTTGCAATAACTATTTCTGCTACACTCTATTTTTATTTTACTGATTTATTATATGTTGCTGATTGTACTCCCCCAGTATGTTACCTCCTTTGTTAGTTATGTTACTCAATATCTCTGTTATTTCGTGGTACATACCTATATAGAAATGCACAGGTTTATGTGAGTCTCTGGTCCTAGGCTTGTCACTACTTCGCATGGATAGGCCAGGCACTTACCAGTACATAGGGTCAGATTGTGCTAATACTACACTTCTGTGCGTTTTTGCACAGGTCCAGGTTTTGAGCAGGAGCAACAACAGTATTATACTAGCGCGATTACTGTACTTCCGAGACCGAGTTAGCTTGCAAGCATCCGCAGGCCTGGCGTCTCCTCTATTTACTTTTGTTATTGTTGTGGTCTCATTGTTCCGAGATAGACGGTTATTATTTATTTTCTTTCAGACCATTATGTGTAGTTATTCCTTAGTAGTTCGTGAGTTTTTGACTCCACATCTTGGGTAGAGGATTTATGTCAGTTACTTTACATTATTATTCATCTTTTATTCGAAAGACTTCCGCATTAAAAAATATGAGTATTATTCTTGCTATTTAATATGAGAACAAAGTGGCTGTATAAACAGGAAATTGGTGAGTCAATTGGCTTGCCTAATTACCATGAGTAGGCGCCATCACGATCTCGACGGTGGGGGAATCTGGGTTGTGACAGTTCCTGATGAGGGAGTCTTTGTCATCCGACTTAGGTCTATTTGAGATTAGTTAGGTGTAGTAAGGTATAGTTTCCACAAATATAGGAGTGTTATGGAGGTGGTCGTATATGGTATTTGGTGGCTTGGAATGAGCAATGGAGCATTGTTGCATGTGTAGCAGGTTTGAGCGTGGGTAGGCCGTATTTGTGGTTGCTGGGTATTATATGGAGATGTAGAGTTTTGGGTGTCGCTATCAGGAGAAGCAAGAGAGAATGATAGGCTCGCCAAGTTCCCAACTTGGTCTAACACTTCCTGGAATTTCAGCAATTTTGTTCATGGTGAGAAGCAGTTCCATAAGCAATTGGGGTACCCTGAGAAGTTTCCTCCCTTTCAATCTCCTTTCTAGCACTTGTGTTTTCCATCTTTCCTTGGTTCTTGTTCCGGACAGGACTCAGAGGAGGAGGAGGTGGAGGGCCCTTGGATCTTGTGGAATATGCTGATGGTGCCAGAATGCACGAGCTAAACTTTGGGGAGGGGAATAAAAGAAAAACAACAACAAAAAAAGGTAACAAGTTAGTGTGGGTTATGAGGAAAAGTATTGCAGTATTTAAACATATTGTGCGAGAATGTAAATTGCATCCTAATTTTGGTTCCACGTTGTGCCCGAAGTAGGCTTAGTGGCAAATAGTTTTGTAGAACTTATAATGCTAAATACCTTATTTATTGATAAAAAATAAGACGAATGTAAAATGACTCTACATAACAGAAGATAAAATGTCACTATTGACCATTGGCCTTATTACATCATTAAAAAAAGAATAAGCGACTAATTGGTCCCAGAAGGACCTTCCCTAGATTTGGCATCTTTGGCTCCATCGAACAACTCCACCAACTTGCGTGGTCCTAGCAATAAGTAGGCTCGAGCCAAATGTTCTTCCGCATTTCCTTCAGCGTATTGGCAATCTTTAATCCTTTTGATGAACTTTCCTTCAGCTCCACTAGACCTCGCTGCAAATACCTTTGCCGGTTATTGGTGTTGACAGCCATTTCTTTCCACTCCTCGATCAATTTTAGATATGCTTCTTGTATTTCCCGACGCTCACTTTCACAGTCTCAAATTCTCTTACGTAGTTGATTGTACTTAACCCGTGCTTCAGCGTGCTCATCAATAATTCTGTGACCTTAAACAAACCCGGGGTGACCTATGCCATTGTCTTCAAGCCAACCCGAATAGTACGAAACACAGTCGGCGTGATACCTGCCACGCTCAATGGATTCTTTCTCCAAAATGATCATGCTATGCAACAAATGTTGTGCTTGACACAGGTGAAGGCTATCGTCATCCTCGAAATCATCCCTCGGTTGACCTATCTTTTCTACCCTTGGTATGATTTGCATCCTTCCAGCTTGCCTCATGGCTCGGAGAGGAACGTAAGGATAAGTTCCCCTCAAACCAATAAGTATGAGAAATGGCGCATCTCGGGATCAAACAATGAACTCATCCGTGGGGAACCATTCAAACATCCATTGTACCTGGTCTTCTTTCAGATTTTCAAATAATTCGACCCATGCTCTGGCGTCCTCTGGATGTGCGAACATTTTAGGCATGTCATTCATACGCCTTGGTTAATGTAAGGTGATATGATCATCCCAATCCCTGCATAAGATCTATTGTCGGTATTCCCCTTTCTGGAGGTGTTCCATTAGCCATAGTTGAAGTAGCAAGTTGCAACCCTCAAAATGACTGCCTTATTGTTGACATTTGGTCAAGGCACGGTATATCTCCGCAATGATCATGGGAATGATGCTCAACGTCTTCCCACCAATCCCTTCCATCAAAGTTTTGGTTACCACGTCTAGTCGGGTGTGGATTCTAGCCTTCTTCATAGGGAACACGATCATCCCCAAAAAGCAAATCATGAAGACAAAGACCCTCATATGGACATGTCCCAAAGAGGTGATAGGAAACTCGTCTGAATGAGTGCAGTATGACTTGCTATGGTCGTATCTCTCGTATAGATAGTCAAATGGGATATAGGAATACTTCAAACATGTTATGTCTTGATTCTTTTTCAACCCATCATCTTAAGAAAACTCTTTCCTTTGCGATTCTCGGGCATGAGCAAACCTGACGTCTCCAAAGGAATTCCGGCTAAAACTATCTCTTCAAGAAATAGAGTCATTTCGAGGTCACCGAAACGGAACACAGACTTGTCAATATCCCAGAACAATGTCGCAGCCTCTATGATTCTGTTTTTGGGTTGATTCTCTAGGAGGGATGGCAGATTCCCTAAGTATTTGCGGACAAGTGTTTGATCACTAGAATGAAGGTCATTCCACCAACTCAGCAGCCTTGGATGAATTTTGGTCACCATGCCAAATCTAGGGATCTCTTGCCTTATTTTCTGCAAAACAGAGTGTTATGCCCTTACCCCCACCACACTCGACTATTTAAATTAATAATTAGCATATCAAGCACTTAAGTTCTCAAAATAAATGCACAGAACATGGAGGCGTTCGTTTGGGTTTTAAGGAAACTCGGTGGACTTTGGACAAGGCTATCTTAATGAGTCATTATGTGGACAACATAACTGACTCAGCTCAATTGACCATGATACATGTACAATTTAAATGGAGTAAGGTTTTTGTTGAGTTTTTAGATCGGTAGCCTTGAGCGGACAACTGAAGAGGGGGAGGCACGGAACTGTTGACTGCACCGCTGATCGACTAGTTTTACCGCAGATATGCCTTTGCCAAATTTAGGGGTGTGATAAAATTGGAAGTGCGCAACTACTCATTGTAAGTGTTGCTAATGTATTAGTTTGGCACGAGTGGAATATGATGTTGAAGATGCAATTTACAAAAATGAAGCATATTGACATGTATGTTCACGTTCATACAGTATAGTTTACAATAATATCTCAAAATTAAAACAACATTAATGGGAAAGGCAGTAAATGAAAGCAATTAAAGAAAAGAAACAAAAGAAACAAGTTAGTTTCAAATAGAGGTATTAAAAAAAGCAATATATAATGAAATAAAGTCACATATAGCATGCAATGGTAAAAGCCTAAAAATCCCAGTAGAGTCACCATGCTGTCGACGCTGCCCATTTCGCCCCTCGCGGGGTCAGGTATACTATTATGGGAAGACAACACTATTCCCGCTTGGGAATTGGATTTCGGATTTTGGAGAGTCGCCACCTAATGATTATAGTACATTCGGACACTAAAAGAATTTGAGATGAAAATAAGAGTTAGGTAAAGGCTTGAAATTATCTCAAGGGGAAGGTGTTAGGCACCCCTTAAGGGTCACTAATGTGGTTCCTGGCCATGCTACAATTGTGACTTAAAATGCAAGTGCAAATAAGCAAACACTATTACAAATGAAGATGTAAAAAGGATATAAAAGATGCTGAAACTCAGTAAAGGAGCTTAAAATGAAGATGAAAGTAGATGGAAGAAGTCAAATAATTAGCGCAAGCAACCTTAAAAATTGGTGTGAGAAACAGAAGTTGAAAATGCATCAGTTTTTTTTTTTTAAGTTATGAAAAGTTGTTAAAAATCTAATGAGATGAGGGGTGTCCTAGGTTTGTACATTACATGGATCAATCGCACAACACTGGTACCCGATTATACACATAGTGTTATCATGTTATCATCATTTCCATGTCTACCCTTCCCATCCGTTGAGTTATTAAAGCGCGGAACAGTATCGTGTGTCTATTGCATGCTACTACCCATCCCAATCCTATCAGTCCTGGAGGAAAATGGACTACTAATCCTAAAAGGGAAGGGATTTGGGGCTTTTAGAGGTTTAAAAAAGGATAAAATGCTAAGGCATCATTCAAAACAAGTAGTTGCAAATAGGAGGGATTAGTATAGCATTAAGGCTCAAATATGCCTCTACAAATACAGAAGTTTAGCACGTCTTTCACTAACTGATTTTGGTCTTATTTAAAAAACGATTAGCGGACTGGTCCAACGCATATTTTTAGGTGAAAGGTCTATATTAGGCATACTCGAATGCAGTTGTTTCATAACTGATCTAGTTGACTCAAGCGTTAATTAAAACTAGGTATGACATATGCTGACAGTAAAAAAGCAGATTCGTGAAGTATTAACTGGGGTTACTCCTTTATATAAAAAACGTTAAAGCTAGTATTGTCACTATTTTATATTCAAACATTCAGTAGGCATGCTTTCTACGTGAATAATGATTTTGACACCCCTTAGACATAAAAAGAAATCCTATGAGCATGATATTTATATGTCGTTCTGATTGTAATGTTTTACCTACAAATAGTTTGCCTAGTGTTGTTTGCAGAATGCAACTATTTAATGAACCCCTATTTTATATGAAATTGGAAAAAGATTAAGAGTGGGCCTATAGGAAGGATATCTACGCATGTTGAAAGGAATAAAATTCAAACCTATGAGCATGATTTATAGATGTGAGTCTGCAGAAATAAAATGCAAAGACCTATTGATATGGTTTCTAGGTGGATATGTAGAGATGAAAATGAGAACCTATAGGTATGATTTCTATATGTGAGTCTGCAGAAATAAAAATGCAAAGACCTGTTGATATGATTTCTAGGTGGATATGCAGAGATGATAATGAGAAGCTATAGGCATGGTCTCTAGGTGTTTAGTTTGTAGAAGTTAAGAGACCTATAGGCATGATTTCTACCCTAAGTGCAGAAAAGTAAATCCCATCCCCCTTTTTTACTATATTCTCTAGAGTTTGTACAAGTTATTGCAATTTGAAAGAAACAGAACTGTAGTTACAAAATACATCAGAAAATATCAGCTACATCCGAGCAGCCTAATCCAGACTTGAGGCCTTGAGGCCTAATAACATGAGATTAAACTACTTCTGAGATCCAGATTTCTAAAGCCTTCTCTCAATCCAAGGTGTTTCAAAGTTCCAATGATTCTCAGGGATTCCAGCCATTGCTTACACCCGGGATACCATTAGCATTAAAAACTGTGTAGTGTGGAATAGCCAGCCCAGAGGCATCAAAGTTCAGTGAGAGCCCATGGATCCCAAAGCATGGCTTGCCAGAGGAGGCAGAACTTAGAACTACGAGTAGGTGCAAAGTGAAAGGGGATTGGGGAGCCATGACTAATGGTGGTCATACCCAGTCACATGTGTAAACTGGCACACCCCTGACAATTTGTTTGGTCAAACAAGTTGGGACCATACCTTTTGAAGGTCAGACAAAGGTCTGGATAGTAATTAGGACATTATCAAACCTAAGTCAAGGTTCAAGCACACAATAGGGAGAATGGGAAGTTGGAATTGATTGAGTTAAGGAGTTCAAAGAACCCAGTTTAGGGCCATAGACAGCAATATTGGGGTGCTGCTATGCCCTGAACAATAAACTCACATACAAAGGGGTAATTGGGGTAGGGGAATTAATAAAGCATCATAGACATACAACTGCACAGATTATTTAAATTGTGTACTATAAAAGAGGGGAAACATGTTATAATATGCTAGAAAACATGTGGACAGAATTAAACACATTGTTCTTGGGGGCGTATAAACTTAATTGAAACATACCAGTATAGAAGTAAAGAATGCATAAGAAAGTGAGAAAATTCCACAGCAGTGTAAGTACCAGAAAGAGAGAATTAAAGTGAGAGTGAATTATGAACTCAAATGGTATTCTTTGTTCTTGTGTTCAAAGGGAAGGGAGGAGAGTATTTATAGTTTTAAAAAACGAGTGAGGAGTAAGGTAATAAGTAATGTTTTAGTACAAATATGGAAACAATCACAAGTCAGAATCAATTAACACAATACTTCCTTTTAATCAAGGGATTATTGCTTAACGGACACTAACAGATCAATATAAGGAAAAAAAAACCGGTTTATAAGCGGAATGATTGTTGTCATAAAAGGAGCATTAAAGTCATATAGTAAGAGATTTAAGTCTAAGTACATGAATGTAATTATTTTTTGAAATAATAGGGTAAGACCAAACAAAGAGGGAGAATCAATTACCCCTTAACGGGCGAGTAAAAATTAGAATTCCACAAAGGAAAAAGTTTGAAAAATCAACCACGTTTTTGACAATTAATCACAGAGGGGTAATATGTATATAAATGAGGCACACAAGCAATAGACATGTGAGGTTAAGTTGTGGCAAAAGAACATATAATAATAGCATGATAGTCATGCGGGTTGAGTAATATAGAAAAGATCATAAGCATGCAAAAGTTAGGTGAAAACCGTTCTGAAAGCATAGTCAAGTTTGATGGATAGCAAGACTCGGAGCAAAGGTGAATCACATAAACAAAAAAGAGATACTGAAGCTAAAAGAAAGCATGTTGAGAAATTTCAAATAGACAAGTTGCACAAACAAACTCAGGAACTCGAATAGAACCTAAGGAATTAGGGTTTTTTCGAAATCAGTAGAGCTTAGAGGTGATAAACAAATGAAACAAGTAAACTGTCTTAGAGACTCAAATAAAACATAAAAAATTAGGGTTTTCATCATTAATCAAGTGTAAAAAAGTGAGTTTAAATGATATACTAAGAAACTTAAACAAATCGACAAAAATTAAGTTTTCTACACTAATCGAATCGAACAAAACAAACAGACTTTGAAACCTTAGTTTGAAATCAAAAGATTTTTGAAATGGAAATTTGGGGAAAACATTTAAAACATCACATATAAAACAGATCGAGCACGAATCTAAACAAATAATCGAAAAAGAACCTCGAATAGGCTAGGGTTTTTAAACAACCTAGAAATGAGAATGGTTTGGAAGCAATAAGATTCGATCTGGAGTCGATAAGGTCGGAATCAGGCTTAAGAGGCTAAGATACGATGGAACAAGGCCGGAAACAGCCAAAGAATCTCAAATCCACCAAGGTCTGGATGAAGACCCTTGAGGTCTAACCTCGAATCCTCAGTGAGCAGGCATGTGAGAGCAGTAAGAGATGAATATAGGTCGTCCATGGTTAGATACACCATGGATTTTGGTGAGTTTGGGGTTGGAGACAACTGAAGGCAATTAGGGTTTCGAGAGAGTTCGAGAGCGTTTGAGAGAATGAGGTAGGATTTTGGGTCGTTTGGAATTAAAAAGGAAAGGATGAAATGTGGTCGTTGATCATATAGATCAACGGCCTAGATTGAATGGGGATCTAGGTAGATCACATGCGCGAGTCAGGGTCGGGTTAATTTGAAATTGGGCTGGGTAATTTTGGACCTCAAAATTGGGTCAAACTGCCAAATTTGGCTATAATTGAAATGCAATTGAGGCTAAATCGTAAATAGCCAATTTTCTTCTTTAAATTTTTATAAAACAGTAATATAGATTTTAAAAATAAATTATGAGTATTGGCTAAATGAATGTTAATTAAATATTAATTTAAAAAATACTGGGATGACTTTTATACACCTAACACACTATAAATTACAAGATAGGCTATAATTTCAACTATATGCAATTTAGCTTTAATAATGCCAAATGAACTTGTAAAAATATGCAAAAATTCCCTCAATTATATTTTGGTGTAAGTAGGAGAATAAAATGAATACTCACGGGGATGATAATTTTGAGAATAATTATTTGAATTTATTATATAAAAATAGGCAATAAATTTGTTTAAAATCATTAAAAATGCCAAAACTCTTGGGTGTGCCTATACATGCACAAATATGTTATTTGGAAACATTTTGGGCATAGAAATACTTAGGAAAAAATTGGGTATTAACAGCTCCCTGACGTCCACTGGTATCAAAGCCTCATCGCCATATACTAATGAGAAAGTTGTTTCCTCTTTGCTTAACTTTGAAGTCATTCGGTATGCCCACAGTATTTCGGGCAAAATTTCTCTCCACTTTCTCTTGGCGCTCTCCAGCTACTTTTTTAAGTTCTGAATGATGGTTTCATTCGTGGATTTGGCCTGGCCATTCACACATGGGTGGTAAGGCATTGACAGGATTCTCTTGATTTTTTTGTCTTCAAGAAACTGTGTTACCTTGCTCCCAATGAACTGCCTCCCATTATCGTATGTTATTTCGGAGGGGATTCTGAATTGGGATATAATATGATCCCATATGAAGTTGATGACTTCCTTTTCTCTTATTTTTTGAAGGCTTGCGCTTCCACCCATTTTAAGAAATAGTCAGTCATAAATAAAATGAATTTAGCTTTACCTAGTGTCATTGGCAGGGGGCCGACGATGTCCATTCCCCATTTAATGAATGGCCATGTTGATAAGATTGAATGTAGATGCTCGTCTAGCTGGTGGATCATAGGAGCAAATTTCTGGCATTTGCCACATTTTCAAACGAATTCTTTGCTGCCTTTTTCCAACTTGTCACAATAGTAGCCAACTCTAATCACCTTCCAAACTAAGGAGTGGATTCCACAATGGTTTCCACAAGTCCCCCCATGAATTATTCGGAGCATATAATCTATATAACCCGGCCCTAGACATACTTCTAGAGGGCCATCGAAGGTTCTCCTTTACAGAGTCTTATTTTCATCGAGCGAGAACCGAGCTGCTTTGGTTTGCATGGCCCTTAATTCCTTTGGGTCTTCGGGCAACTTCTCGACTTTAATATAATCAATATATTTATTCCTCCAATACGTTGTTAGGCTGGTAGAATTAATCTCAGCGCGATCTTCTTTGACTATTGATTAAGATAATGGAACAACAACACCGAGGAGTAGGTCCTCTTCTACAACGAAAGATCCCAGATTTGCGAGGGCGTCAACCTTGTTGTTCTTCTCTCAAGGTACATGGACTCACATCTACTCTTTGAAGCGACATAGTGTGACATGGATTTTGTCCAAATATCTCTGCATTCTGCCTTCTCGAGCTTCAAAGTGCCCATTCACCTGTCTTAGTACCAGGAATGAATCACATCTTTCCTCAAAGTTTAAAACCTGTAACCATAGCCTCGTACTCGGCTTCATTGTTAGTCCATTTTGCGGTTCTTCTAGATAGTTTGATTAAGCTACCAATAGTTGGATTCAGGACTATACCGAGCCTGGATCCTCTCATGTTTGTGGCGTCATCTGTGAACAGGGTCAATACCCCAGAAGACATGCTTGATTCTAATAAAAGCTCCTTTTCCACCTCGGGTACGAGGGACGCCAATAAGCCATAAAGTCCGCCTGAATTTGGGACTTGATGGTCATTCAAGGTTGATACCTGATATCATACCCCACGAGTTTGATAGCCTATTTGGCCAATCGATCCAATAACTCGGGTTTATGCAGTATGCTCAGAATGGGGCACGTCAATAGAATGCAGATACAATGTTATTGAAAATAGGGTTTCAACTTTCGCGAAGCCCTTATTAGGGTAAGCCAATTTTTCTAAATGGGGATACCTGGTTTTGACGTTACCTATTGTCCAGTATACATAATAAATAGGGAATTGCATACCTTGTTCCTCCCGAACCACTATGGTGTTTACCGCTATTTTAAACACGACCAAGTATATATAGTGTGTTTGATCCTCCTTTGGCGTATGCAGCAAAGGTAGACTAGTCTGATATCGTTTTAGCTCTTCTACGGCACGTTGGCATTATGGAGTCCATTCGATGTTATTCTTTCCTTTAAGCAAAGAGCAGAAATGATGGCTCTTGTCTTGTGACCTTAATATAAATCTGCCTAGGGCTGCTATCCGCCCTGTTAGTCGTGGCATGACCTTTACATTGTTTACAATCATGGTTGCTTCATGGCCTTAATTTTGTCAAGGTTAATCTCGATCCCCCTGTTTGATACAATGAAGCCTAAGAATTTGCCTGAACCCACCCCGAAGGCATATTCTCGGGGTTGAGCTTCATGTTGTAACTTATGAGGATGTTGAAAGTTTCCCGCAAATGAGTTAAATGGTCCTCTAACTGTAGGGACTTAACTAGAATGTCATCAATATACACATCCATTTATTTTCCTACTTGAAGGTTGAATATTTTATTATATAGGTGCTAGTATGTTGCTCCCACGTTTTTTAGGCCGAAGGGAATTACGTTGTAGCAGTAGCTACCATACTTCATGATGAACGAGGTTTTCTCCCTGTCCTCGGGGTTCATCTCAATTTTATTATACACCGAGTAGGTGTCAAGAAAGGTGAGGGTCTTGTGGTCGATCGTAGTATCGATCAGACGATCGATGTTAGGCAGTGGGAAGGAATCTTTGGGACAAGCTTTATTCATGTCCGTATAATCTACGCACATTCTTAGCTTCTTTCCAATTTTAGGTACCACTACTACATAGGCCATCCATTTGGGGTACTTTACATCTCTAATGGATCCTATTTTAAGAAGTTTTATTACATCTTCTTTGATGAAAGCCTTTTTTACCTCAGACTGTGGTCTTCTCTGTTTAAACTTGGTATAAATGTTCAGTCTGTGTGAGGTTATTTCTGGCAGAATTCCTGTCATAGCTAAGTGGGACCAAGCCAATCAATCGTCATTATTAATAAGAAATTGAATGAACCCTTTCGAGGGGTTAGCCCCATTCCCAAATATACCTTACAGTCTGGAGTGTTCAATCAAAATAGTCTACTCTAGTTCTTTGATTGTTGTCTTATTTGCTTCCGATTCTTCTGGGGTGATGAAGGTTTGAGGGTTGGAGAATTCTTCTTTATCGTCCTCAAGGGCCTGTGTGTTCCTAGGCTCATCCAGAATTAGGTGTGTGGGGATTGGCACCTCGTGGGAAACCGTTAATATTTCTTTCGCCGCCTTCTGTTCTCCATATATGGTCGTTACGCCATCCTTTATGGAAAATTTTATCATCTGGTGTAGGGTTGACGGTACTTCCCTCATACTGTGTATCCAAGGCTTGCTAAGCAAAGCATTGCATCTATTGTCGCTATCGATGACTTGGAGTTTGGTGTTTTGAACTACACCGGATGTTTCGCTTGAGTGGGTGATCTCTCCTTTTGTTACCTCGTTAATCTTCTTAAATTTATGGAGGACTCAAGATATGGGAGTGACTCATTCAAGCAGCCCTAGTTGTCCTACTACCTCTGATTTGATTATGTTTTCCAAACTGTCTTGGTTCACAAGCACACGTTTTATCTTAGTTTTCCTTAAAAGAAACAAGATCACCAATGCATCATTGTGCAGTTCTGTCATGGCCTTGAGATCCTCCTCGCTGAACGCGATGCCGTCTTCAGACTTGCGGTTTTGGGTTGGCCCTTCTTATGTGGTAAATGTTCTTGTCTGATTGAACATGGGCTCTTGGGGGATGTCGATCCCTCCAATAATCATATGGACGTCTTGTTTGGGAATATCTTCTTCTGCCCAGGTTGAGTTTTACGATGGTGTACCAATATCCGGAATATCCATGATTTTCATTTTGTGGTTTTTGAGGTTGTCATTCTTCGCTCTTTTTACTCAGCCAGGCATTTTGACCAGAAACCGAAGAACTTGCACAAGAAAAGTGTGAAAGATAATTTTCGTTTATGCATCGAAACTAGAAACAAAATAATAACTATTATGCAAGCTAAAATGGAATTATAATTGAACTGATAAGTTAGTCGTTTAGGGCCTTGATCTTGTCGATTTGGGGCCACAGGGTTGATTCCAGAGCTTGGGGTCGAGCTATTAAGGCCAACCAGGAAAGGGCTAACAGTCGTGGTATAATTAAAGGAAGCACTTTATGGCCAATGATAAGAAATAAATGATGAATAAGTGTGAAGATAATAAATAAGAGCAACAATATCGAGAGAGTGTGTTAGAGAGACAGAGACAGAGAGAGAGAGGTTATCATATATTTAGTGTAGAATAGTTGGAGCAACATCCATCCTCTACAAAATTGTTGTGATGACCCGGCCCGTCATCACATGATTCATCACCCCGTTATCCCCGTTATATGCCTGTTGATGTTGTAATATGCATGTTGGGTAAGTTTGAGTCAATCCGGGTTGAGTTTGGTTGAAATTGAGACAAATAGTCTCTTAGAAGAAGGAATAGTTGAGAAAAGTCAGCTGGATGTTGACTTGTGAGTTAGAGAGCTCGGAATCGAATTCTGATGATTCGGTCAGCTCTGGGAGGTCATTTATGAGCTAGGAGAGCGATCGGAAGTGAATTTGGAGGTCCGGTGTAGTTTTAGGCTAGAATTGGCTAAAGTTGAGTTTTGGCGATATCCGATCGATAGGTGAGATTTTGATCCAGGAGTCGGAATGTAATTCTGATAGTTGCAATAGCTCTGGTGGTGATTTTGGATGTGCCTGGAAAATTTCAGGTCATTCGGAGGTCGTTTGGTTGGGTTCTTGGTCGAATGTCGGATGCGGAAGTTTGAAAGGAAACTTAGACTTGAATTTGCTTGGATTCGGTGTTTTCCGTGTTTGAGGGCGTGTTATTATGATTGGAACAAGTTTGTATCGTATTATGGAGTATGTTTGTGGCTTTTTTTGGGGTCCCGGGGGGCCCGGGGTGAATACGGGAGGTTAAACGGGAGAAAAACATGGAAATTGCAGGTTGAAGATTTGCTGGTTCTGTTGTTCTTGCTCCTGCGGATTGGGGACCGCAGAAGTAGAGTTTTCATCGCGGATGTGAAAAGGGGTTTGGCCAGGAGGTTCCGCAGACACGGATGATGAGTCGCAGGAGCGGACTCGCTTCTGCGAGTCCTAGGTCGTAGAAGCGGAAGGCGGGCGACTAGGGAGGATCGCAGGTGCGGAAGGAAATTCGCAGGAGCGGTCTCGCAGGAGCGAGACCTGGGCCGCAGAAGCGGAACTGGGCGGCTTGGTGTGGTATCACAGAAGCGACCATTTGGTCACAGAGGCGGCATCGCAGAGGCGGATTTTTGTCTGCAGAAGCGGAAATCGGGCCTGTGTTAAACATAACAGAAGTGTTAATTTCAGAAGTTGTGGAAAACATTTGGTCTCGGTTTAGAGAGGGGAATTGGGCGATTTGGACGAGGAATTGCTGGGTGATCATCGGGTTATCATCGGAGGTGAGTTTTATGGTTCCTTTACGCATTTTTATCTTGAAATCCTCCTCTATTTCACTGAAATTGGATCAAACTGTGAGGAAATTTAGCCTAAGCAAGGGTTTTGGTAAATTGTCGAATTGAGTGGGCAATCGGGGTCCAATTTTGGAAAACTTTATATCCATAGACTCGTATTGAGACGAGGGTTCCGAATATGTAACTTTTATAAATTTTTGAGAAGCGTACAAAAAGTCGGGTTTTGACAACTTTGTGGCTTTTGGTGAAATTGGGAGTTACTTCGAATGGGTTGTGTGTCATTGCATATATTGATGTATTCTCTATGATTTTGAGTAGATTTGGCATCCGAGGAGGCTGATTTGCGAGGCAAGCGCAAGGCAGACTGAGGCTTCTATCGGTTCGAGGTGAGTGCTAGTAGTAAATAATGTATTGAGGGTTTGAAACACCGTACTAGCACTTCACAGTGCTATGTTGAGATGAGATACGCGTCTTGTGATGTGCGTAGTGACATTGTGATTGGGGACTTGGACTTGGTCCTTCCCGGCTTATAGTAGACTATGTTTTATGACTGTTGATGAGATTATAACTATATAAATGGGGCTAAAAGCCATGTTTAGGACCTTGTGCCGATCTGTAGGCCACTAGGGGACCTGTAGAGCTAGGTGACCCTTATATCGTGTTGGAACTTATACTCAGCCGTGAAACTAGCTGAATAGCCTATTAAGAGCCAGTGCTAGGTGTGTACTATGAGAGACTGATTACTTAGGGTGGAAATTCCCTGATTTAGCTGAGTGGGCCTGAAAGGCCAATCCTATACTAATTGGGACAGGGTCGAGGACCCGTTATGAGGTATTATTTATATATATATATATATATATATATATATATATATATATATATATATATATATATATATATATACCCATGTTGGATCGGACTGGACCCCGCAGCAGTATATATATTGGATCGGGCTGCACGCCGCAACAGTATATGTGTTGGATCGGACTGCACGCCGCAATATTATTGCGAGTGGGCTGTAGGAGCCCCTTCGGAGTCTGATTCTGCACACATTCTCAGTGAGCGCTAGTGTATATTATGGGATCGGGTTGCACGCCGCAGCAGTATAGTTATATATGTGTATATATATATTGGATCGGACTGCACGCTGCAGTAATATATGTGTGGATCGGGCTGCACGCCGCAGTATCATAGCGCTTGGGCCTAGGGAGCCCCTCCGAAGTATGTATACACCCTCAGTGAGCGCCGTCGACATTAAACGGAACAGGCTGCGCGCCACAGCGGTTTATGTATTAGAGCGGGTTGCACGTCGCAACATTATACTTATTCATATCTTTATACATACTTAAATACTTATACATTATAGACATATGTATATGTCTTCATCTATTGAGATGGTTGTACACCGTAGGGGTACGAGTGAAGGTTTGATCGGTGTGGGATATTGTAGAGATAGATGAGGACCGGAGATCAGAGTACTTACTATAGTGATGACGTAACTGTGAGGGTTGCCTTAGAACTGTTTAGTGATAACACAGGAGTTCTTACTTTCAGTTATTGATTATCATTATTACTCACTGGGTTGAAATATACTCACCCCACTCCCCTGCACTTTCTGTGCAGATCCACAGGTGCCCGAGAGCAGTTGAGATATTGTAGCTGCCGATCATCATCTACTTTTGCGGAGACTACGAGGTAGCTGCCAGCGTCCGCAGAGCCTGTTTTCTCCTTCCTTATCATCTTGTTGTTTTCATTTTGCCTAGACTTGTTTGTATTAGGATGTTATTCTGTAGAGGACCAGTCTTGTGACACCACGATAATGGTTGGGACCGTATTTTTGTATGATTTCACTATCACGCTTATCATTTGATATGATCACTTGCTGTTTAAGATTAATTTGATTAATTGGAATTAATAATCGGCTAGGTTAAGAGGCAATATAGTCGGGCTTGCCTAGCCTTGTGTTGGGCTCCATCATGACCGGGGTTTGGGTCGTGACAAGTTAGTATCAGAGCCTAGGTTAACAGGTCTCGCGAGTCATGAGCCGGTTTAGTAGAGTCTCGTGGATCGGTACGGGGACGCCTGTACTTATCCTTGGGAGGCTGCAAACCTTTTAGGAATGTTTCAATTCATGGAATTCCTGTCGTGTGATTACTTTTGATCTAAACTGAACCTTGACATTCTATTCTCTCGCAGATGGCGAGAACTCGAGCTTCCGGACGGGGAGGACGACCACCACTACCACCTGCTAGAGATCGTGGACGCGGTTGTGGTCATGGCGGAGGTCGGGCAGCTGATGCAGTGCCAGCTGACCCACAGCCCCCAGTTGCAGAGGTGCCAGCAGCACCAGTTTAGGCACCAGCTGTGCCCATTCTCATTCCGGGTCTACAGGAGACCCTGGCTCAGATACTAGCAGTTTGCACTGGCATGGCACAAGCGGTT
Organism: Nicotiana noctiflora; assembly: GCA_032618575.1. NCBI lineage: Eukaryota > Viridiplantae > Streptophyta > Magnoliopsida > Solanales > Solanaceae > Nicotiana > Nicotiana noctiflora. The sequence goes on along the minus strand of JASVEL010001304.1, from coordinate 132,250 downwards.
TCAGTTACTACCACAGCAGCTGCATCAGGGAGCGGGGGTGGTCATCAGACCCCCACAGCACGCACTCCAGAGCCAGCAGTGTAGGGCTTGCAGACACCAGAGGCTCCTCCAGTTCAGCCTGTGGTTCCGGTTCAGCCAGCAGATCAGGTTCAGGGGGACAGGGTCCCAGCTGTGACGGACGATGAGCAGCGTCGTCTCGAGAGGTTCACTAGGTTATCTCCTCCTGTGTTCACAGGTGCTCCGGGCGAGGACGCCCAAGGTTTTCTGGACAAGTGCCATCGGATGTTTTGTACGGCAGGGATATTGGAGTCCAGTGGGGTATTTTTCACTACCTTTCAGTTTTAGGGGCCATCCTTCGCTTGGTGGGAGGCTTATGAGCGCCGCAGGCCAGTAGGGGCAGCACCACTATCATGTCCAGAGTTCTCCACCTATGTTCTTGGAGAAATGGGTGCCTCGATCTCAAAGAGAGGAGATGCGTAGGCAGTTTGAGGGTCTCCGTCTGGGGGAAATGTCAGTGTCAGAGTTTGAGATCATGTTTATAGAGTTGTTGAGATATGCACCGTGGTTGGTTCATTCCGACAGAGAGAGGATTGGACGCTTCGTGGACGGCCTCATTTATCCCATTCGTATTCTGATGACTCGAGAGAGGGTTTTGAGTTGTACATTTGAGGATGATGTGGATATTGCTCGCAACATAGAGACAGATCGTCGCAGAGAGCGGGATGAGAGGGAGGCCAAGAGGCCTTGAGGTTCAGCTAGTTCCAGTGGCACTCAGACTAGAGGCCAGAGTCAGCAGAGCCGAGGTCGCTCTTTCAGATCTTTGCAGTCGGGTCGCTCAGATCGTCGCAGATGGTCTTCTAGGCAGGGTTATCAGGATTCGCAGCAGAGCCAGCCATCTCCCAGTGCCATGCCAGCTCAGAGATCTTCACAGGCCCCATCTGCTCAGGGTTCATCTCGGCCTAGTTCATCAGCTGCCCACTCCAGCGCCAGGGGTCCTTATCAGTCTCATCCCCCAACACCGGGGAGTTTCTACGAGTGTGGAGAGCTTGGGCACCACCGTAGGGAGTGTCCCACCTTATTTCCAGATCATATCAGCAGAGGGGACAGCCCTTGTCATCTGGTCCTTCTACTTCAGCACCCGCCCCGCCAGCTAGGGGTGAGGGTCAGCCAGATAGGGGTCGCCCTCAAGGGGGAGTCCGATCAGGCGGGCAGGCCAGATGCTATGCTCTACAGGACTGATATGAGGCCGTTGCTTCTGATGCAGTTATCACAGGTATTATTTCAGTCTGCCACACAGATGCCTCAGTGTTGTTCGATCCTGATTCTACTTATTCTTATGTGTACATATTTTGCTCCTCATTTGGGCACGACCCGAGGGTGTCTTAAGCTGCCAATGCATGTATCTACCCCGGTATGGGATACTATTGTTGTGGACCACGTATACCGGTCCCGTTTGGTCACTATTGGGGGTCTGGAGACCTGAGTGGACATGTTGCTTCTCAGCATGATCGATTTTGATGTTATATTGGGCATGGACTGGCTATCTCCATGTCATGCTATTCTGGACTGTCATGCTAAGACAGTCACCTTGGCTATGCCGGGTATTCAGAGGATCGAGTGGCGAGGTACGACTGAGTCTGTACCTAGCAGGGTAATATCCTTCCTCAAGGCCCAACCAATGGTTGGGAAGGGATGTCTCTCTTATTTAGCATTTGTGCTGGAGGTCGAGGCCCAGACTCCCAGTATTGATTCTGTTCCCTTTGTACGAGACTTTCCTGATGTGTTTCCCTCAGACCTGTCGGGCATGCCGCCAGACAGGGATATTGATTTTGGGATCGATTTGGTGCTAGGCACTCAGCCTATTTCTATTCCTCCATATCGGATGGCACCAGTTGAGCTGAAGGAATTGAAGGAGCAGCTTCAGGAACTCCTACATAAGGGGTTCATTCAGCCGAGCGTGTCACCGTGGGGTGCACCGGTCATGTTTGGTAAGAAGGATGGATCCATGAGGATGTGTATTGACTACAGGCAGCTGAATAAAGTTACAGTGAGGAATAAGTATCCTTTGCCTCGTATTGATGATTTATTTGATCAGTTCCAGGGAGCTAGGGTATTCTCGAAGATTTATCTTCGTTCAGGCTACCATCAGCTGAAGATTAGAGAGTCCGACATTATGCAGACTGCATTCAGGACCAGATATGGTCACTATGAGTTCCCTGTGATGTCTTTTATGCTGACCAACACCCCAGCAGTATTGATGCATCCGATGAACAGTGTGTTCAGGCCCTATCTGGATTCATCTGTAATTGTGTTCATTGATGACATTCTAGTCTACTCTCGTAGCCAGGAGGAGCATGCTCGGATTTGAGCATTGTATTGCAGATATTGAGAAAGGAGAAGTTGTATGCCAAGTTCTCCAAATGTGAGTTCTGGCTTGAGTCCGTGGCATTCTTAGGGCACGTGGTGTCCCGTGATGGTATTCAGGTGGATCCGAGGAAGGTCGAGGCAGTGCAGAGTTGGCCCAGACCGACCTCAGCTATTGAGATCCGTATCCTTATCGGATTGGCAGGGTATTATCGTCGATTCGTTCAGGGGTTCTCTTCTATTGCTTCACCCTTGACTAGATTGACTCAGACGGGTGTTCCTTTCATATGGTCCGAGGAGTGCGAGGAGAGATTTCAGAAGCTCGAGACAGTACTGACCACAGCACTAGTCTTGATTCTGCCGTCAGCTTCAGATCCTTATACTGTGTATTGTGATGCCTCAGGAGTTGGCATTGGTTGTGTGTTGATGCAGGAGGGTAGGGTCATTGCTTATGCTTCTCGTCAGTTGAAGCCCCATGAGAAGAGCTACCTTGTTCATGATTTGGAGCTAGCAGCCATAGTTCACGCTTTGAAGATTTGGAGGCATTACCTGTATGGCATCTCATGTGAGGTGTTCACGGATCATCGCAGCCTTCAGCACTTTTTCAGATAGAAGGACCATAATTTGAGACAGCGGAGGTGGTTGGAGTTGCTTAAGTATTAAGACATCACTATCTTGTATCATCCGGGGAAGGCCAATGTTGTGACCGATGCTTTGAGTCGGAAGGCTGTTAGTATGGGCAGCCTAGCTTTCATCCTAGTTGGGGAGAGGCCATTTGCTTATGATGTTCAGACCCTAGCCAATCGGCTAGCGAGGATGGATATTTCGGAGTCGAGTCAAGTGTTGGCTTGTGTTGTTTCTCGATCTTCCTTATATGATACGCATCAGGGAGCGACAGTATGATAACCCACATTTTCTTGTCCTTAAGGACAAAGTGCAACGTAATGGTGCTAGAGATGTGACTATCGACAGTGATGGTGTTCTGAGGATGCAGGGCCGTATATGTGTGCCCAATGTAGACGGTTTGCGGGAGCTGATACTTGAGGAGGCACACAGTTCGCGGTACTCTATTCACCCAGGTGCCACTAAGATGTACCAAGATTTGAGACAGCACTACTGGTGGAGGAGGATGAAGATGGATATTGTTAGGCATGCAGCCAAGTGCCTCAACTGCCAGCAGGTCAAGTATGAGCGTCATAGACCGGGCGGTGTTCTTCAGCGTATGGTTATTCCCGAGTGGAAAAGCGAGAGGATCACCATGGATTTTGTTACTGGACTCCCTCGGACAGCGAGGAAGTTTGATTATGTATGGGTGATTGTTGATCGGCTGACTAAGTCTGCACATTTCATCCCAGTTAGTACTACTTACTCAACGGAGCGGTTGGCAGCGATCTTTATTCGGGAGATCGTCAGGTTGCATGGGATACCAGTATCTGTTATATCTGACAGAGGCACTCAGTTCACTTCTCAGTTTTGGAGAGCATTTCAGTGAGAAATGGGTAGGCGGGTTGAGTTGAGCACCGCATTTCACCCTCAGACAGACGGGCAGTCTAAGCACACTATTCAGATCTTGGAGGATATGTTGCGAGCATGTGTGATTGACTTTTGTGGTTCGTGGGATGAGTTCTTGCCACTTGCTGAGTTTGCCTACAACAACAGTTATCAGTCAAGTATTTAGATGGCATCGTACGAGGCGTTGTATGGCAAACGGTGTAGATCTCCTGTAGGATAGTTTGAGCCTGGTGAGGATAGATTGATAGGGACTCAATTAGTTTAGGATGCTCTGGATAGAGCAAAGTTGATCCAGGAGAGGCTTCGCACAGCACAGTCTCGCCAGAAGAGTTATGCAGACCGTAGGGTTCGAGAGTTGTCTTTCATGGTTGGTGATAGAGTATTGCTGAAGGTTTCACCCATGCAGGGTGTCATGAGGTTCGGGAGGAAAGGGAAGTTGAGTCCCAGGTACATTGGTCCTTTTGAGATACTCAGGAGAGTTGGAGAGGTGGCATATGAGTTGGCCTTGCCACCCAGCTTATCCAGCGTTCATCCAGTATTCCATGTGTTTATGCTCCGGAAGTACATCGGGGATTCGTCTCATGTATTAGACTTCAGTACAATTCAGCTTGATGGTGATTTATCTTATGATGTGGAGCCAGTGGCTATTCTGGGTAGACAGGTTCAAAAGTTGAGGTCCAAGTAGATTGCTTCAGTCAAGGTGCAGTGGAGAGGTCGGCCCGTGGAGGAAGCTACTTGGGAGATCGAGCGGGAGATGCGGAGCAGATATCCCCACCTATTTGAGTCTCCAGGTATGTTTCTTGACCCACTCGAGGATGAGCATTTTCTTAAGTTGGGGAGAATGTGATGACCCGGCCCGTCATCACGTGAGTCATCACCCCGTTATCCCCGTTATATGCTTATTGATGTTGTAATATGTATGTTGGGTAAGTTTGAGTCAATCCGGGTTGAGTTTGGTTGAAATTGAGACAAATAGTCTCTTAGAAGAAGGAATAGTTGAGAAAAGTCAGCTGGATGTTGACTTGTGAGTTAGAGAGCTCGCAATCGAATTCTGATGATTCAGTCAGCTCCGGAAGGTCATTTATGAGCTAGGAGAGCAATCAGAAGTGAATTTGGAGGTTCGGTGTAGTTTTAGGCTTGAATTGGCTAAAGTTAAATTTTGGCGATATCCGATCGATAGGTGATACTTTGATCCGGGAGTCGGAATGGAATTCCAATAGTTGCAGTAGCTCCGTTAGGTGATTTTTGATGTGCCTGCAAAATTTCAGGTCATTCGGAGGTCGTTTGGTTGGGTTTTTGGTCGAATGTCGATTGCGTAAGTTTGAAAGGAAACTTAGGCTTGAATTTGCTTGGATTCGGTGTTTTCCGTGTTTGAGGGCGTGTTTTTATGATTGGAACAAGTTTGTATCGTGTTATGGAGTATGTTTGTGGCTTTTGTTGGGGTCCCGGGGGGCCCGGGGTGAATTCGGGAGGTTAAATGGGAGAAAAACATGGAAATTGCAGGTTGAGGATTTGCTGGTTCTGTTGTTTTCGCTCCTGCGGATTGGGGATCGTAGAAGCGGAGTTTTCATCGCGGATGCGAAAAGCGGTTTGGCCAGGAGGTTCCGCAGAAGCGGATGATGAGTCGTAGGAGCGGGCTCGCTTCTGCGAGTCCTAGGTCGCAGAAGCGAAAGGCGGGCGACTGGGGAGGATCGCAGGTGCGGAAGGAAATTTGCAGGAGCGGTCTCGTAGGAGCGAGACATGGGCCGCAGAAGCGGAACTGGGTGGCTTGGTGTGGTCTCGCAGAAGCGACCATTTGGTCGCAGAGGCGGCATCGCAGAGGCAGATTTTTGTCCGCAGAAGCGGAATCGGGCCTGTGTTAAAAATAACAGAAGGGTTAATTTCGGAAGTTGTGGAAAACATTTGGTCTCGGTTTAGAGAGGGGAATTGGGCGATTTGGACGAGGAATTGCTGGGAGATCATCGGGTTATCATTAGAGGTGAGTTTTATGGTTCCTTTACGCATTTTTATCTTGATATCCTCCTCTATTTCACTGAAATTGGATCAAATTGTGAGGAAATTTAGCCTAAGCCAGGGTTTTGGTAAATTGTCGAATTGAGTGGGCAATCGGGGTCCGATTTCAGAAAACATTATATGCATAGACTCGTATTGAGACGAGGGTTCCGAATATGTAACTTTTATAAATTTTCGAGAAGCGCACCAAAAGTCGGGTTTTGAAAACTTTGTGGGTTTTGGTGCAATTGGGAGTTACTTCGAATGGGTTGTGTGTCATTGCATATATTGATGTATTCTCTATGATTTTGAGCAGATTTGGCATCCGAAGAGGTTGATTTGTGAGGCAAGTGCAAGGCGGACTGAGGCTTCTACCGGTTCAAGGTGAGTGGTAGTAGTAAATAATGTACTGAGAGTTTGAAACCCCGTACTAGCACTTCACAATGCTATGTTGAGATGAGATACGCGTCTTGTGACGGGCGTGGTGACATTGTGATTGGGGACTTGGACTTGGTCCTTCCCGGCTTATAGTAGACTGTGTTTTATGACTGTTGATGAGATTATAACTGTTTAAATGTGGCTAAAAGCCATGTTTGGGGCCTTGTGCCGATCTGTAGACCACTAGGGGACCTATAGAACTAGGTGACCCTTATATTGTGTTGGAACTTATACTCAGCCGTGAAGCTAGCTGAATAGCCTATTAAGAGCCAGTGCTAGGTGTGAACTATGAGAGACTGATTACTTAGGGTGGAAATTCCCTAATTTAGCTGAGTGGGCCGGGAAGGTCAGTCCTATACTAATTGGGACAGGGTCGAGGACCCGTTATGAGGTATATATATATATATATATATATATATATATATATATATATATATATATATATATATATATATATATATATATATACCCATGTTGGATCGGGCTGCACGCCGCAGCAGTATATATATTGGATCGGGCTGCACGTCGTAGCAGTATATGTGTTGGATCGGACTGCACGCCGCAGTATTATTGCGATTGCACTGTAGGAGCCCCTTTGAAGTCTGAGTCTGCACACATTCTCAGTGAGTGCTGGTGTATATTATGCGATCGAGCTGCACGCCGCAGCAGTATAGTTATATATGTGTATATATATATTGGATCGAACTGCACGCCGCAGTAATATATGTGTGGATCGGGCTGCACGCCACAGTATCATAGTTCTTGGGCCTAGGGAGCCCCTCCGAAGTCTGTATACACCCCCAGTGAGAATCGTTGACGTTAAACGGAATGGGTTGCGTGCCGCAGCGGTATATGTATTGGAGCGGGCTGCACGCCGCAGCATTATACTTATTCATATCTTTATACATACTTAAATAGTTATACATTATACACATATGTATATGTCTTCATCTTTTGAGATGGTTGTACATCGTAGGGGTACGAGTGAGGGTTTGATCAGTGTGGGATCTTGTAGAGATAGATGTGGACTGGAGATCAGAGTACTTGCTACAGTGATGACGTACCTGTGGGGGTTGCCTTAGAACTGTTAAGTAATAGCACATGAGTTCTTACTTTCATTTATTGTTTATTATTGTTACTCACCGAGTTGAAATATACTCACCCCACTCCCCTGCACTTTCTGTGTAGATCCACAGGTGCCCGAGAGCAGTTGAGATATTGTAGCTGCCGATCATCATCTACTTTTGCGGAGACTACGAGGTAGCTGCCAGCGTCCGCAGAGCCTGTTTTCTCCTTCCTTAGCATCTTGTTGTTTACATTTTGCCTAGACTTGTTTGTATTAGGATGTTATTCTGTAGAGGCTCAGTCTCGTGACACCACGATAATGGTTGGGACCGTATTTTTGTATGCTTTCACTATCACGCTTATCATTTGATATGATCACTTGCTGTTTAAGTTTAATTTGATTAATTGGAATTAATAATTGGCAGGGTTAAGAGGCAATATAGGCGGGCTTGCCTAGCCTTGTGTTGGGCGCCATCACGACCGGGGTTTGGGTCGTGACAATTATAAAGATCCCATTTATATAGAGGGGAAAGCTTATATGGTACGACATACATTAATTATAAAGATATAGATATGGGACAGCTAGATGCAACGCCATGATCTAGGTTCAAGGTAGGTCGGCTAGACCTTGTCAGACTTAGCCGCGTGGCTTGAGATCTCCCACTTTTACTCTAGCCTCGACAGATATTGTCTTCAAAGAGTTTGTCGATGAGCTCTGAGGAAGGAGGTTCAGGTGCATCTCTGCAGCCTCAAGGCTTCAAGGTAATGTTCCAAAATGGGAAATCGGACCAATTGTTTAGGGAAACCCAATGACAAGGAAATCGGGCATGATGTTCTAGGCAACCCAATGATAGGGAAATCGCCCCCTACCCCTACAGTTTTACTGTACACAATTGTCCTCACATTCGCATATAGGACAGTAAATTTAGTTGTCAGGAATTTTGTCTATGCGATAGCGTGGTGTTGCACGCATTCACAAAGGTTCACAAAAAGTAAGTTCTGCGATCACAATTATATCCTCGCATTCGCGTATAAGGGTGTCTAAGTAGAAGCATAGTTGTGCTTCGTGAATGCGAGGATTCTTCCATTTTCATGATGAATGTTTATTTAGGCAGAATATAAGTTTCAAAAATGAAGGTTTTGAGTTCATAACACCATACTCATTTGGAATTTTGATCGAAAGAAATTTCTGGAGATATTTTCACGTGGGTGTTTGGGTAAGTGATTCCTATCTGGTTTTTGCTAATTTCCATGATTTTGCCTTAAATTGTACCATAAAATCTGTAAGTTGGGGTCGAAATTGTAGAAAATGAATAAAGTTTGATCGGGTGTGGACTTTTTGATATCCGATATGGATTTTGGTTATAAGATATGAAATAGCTTCATAATGTCATTTGGGACTTGTGTGCAAAGTTTTGGTACATTCGGGGTTGGTTTTCTACTCATCAGCACAACTTTTGGAAGTTGAAAATTTCAAAATTTATTAAGTTTGATTGGAGGTGCGATTCATCAATTCAATATTGTTATGCATGATTTGAGGCCACGAATAGGTCCGTGTTATATTATTGGACTTTTAGTTATGTTTAGATAGGGTGTCGAGAGGCTCGCGTGAGTTTCGACGAGGTTCGGTGCATGTTAGAAGTTTTGGCTATGGCTGCTATAGGCTACTAGTTCTGGTGTGATCACACGTGTCGCTGGTTTGCACAAGTGCCATGGTCGTAGAAGCGACAGAGGAGTCGTAGAAGTGAGTTGTGAGCTTCCAAGAAAGACCGCAAAAGAGGAAGCAAGAACATTTTTTTGCGTCTGCATAAGCATAAGATTAGCCATAAAAGTGGCGAGTGGTGCAGAAGCATGATTTAGTTGGAACACCTACGTGTGTGTCGAGACTGAAATGTCTGTATGTGCGGGAGGGCCTTTCTCCATGGGCTTTGCAGAGGCAAGATTTTTGTCAGGACCCGTATTCTTCCCCAACATCGGGATCGTGATAGCGCCTACTCGTGGTAGCTAGGCATGCCACTACATTCAACATTTTCCTATTTTTATCATTATTTCATACTCAGTTTTATCAACAAGAACGAAAACATTAATTAAATAAGTGCGGAAAACTTTCAAAATAGAATTAAGTAATACCAAGGTAAAACACTACTGAAATCCTCTACCCAAGACGTGGAGTCACCAACTCACGAACTACTACTGAATACTACACATAAAGGTCTGAAGGAAAATAACATAAATCTGTTTATCTCGGAATAATGAGACTACAACAAATAATATAATTAAGTGGAAGATACGCCAGGCCTACGGACGCCTGCAAGTTACCTCGGTCTCGAAATGCTTAACTGCCACGCAAGGCTCTACTTCCGCTGCTGTTCCTAATCAAAACCTGGACCTGTGCAAAAACGCACAGAAGTGCAGTATCAGCACAATCCGACCCCATGTGCTGGTAAGTGCCTGGCCTATCCCGGTGAAGTAGTGACAAGCCTAGGACCAGACACCCACATAAACCTGTGCAGTTATATATATAAAAAAAAATGGCCAAGTTTAGGGGTTATAGAAGCACACAAATGTCCCTGTCACGACCCCAAATCTGGTCGTGATGGCGCCCAGCACATTGCTAAGCCAGCCTGACCAATCAATATCAACAACGGAGCTAGAAGCTCTCATTAGCCCATTTAAGCCTATTAATCCACGAAGCAACAACGATACGTATAACGAACACGGGGAACCAAGTCCCATAATACATCAACTCCCATAGACCGAAGGGTCAAGAGTCATGAGCCTCTACTGAACATGAGTGTATAAAGGTTTACAAGATACCAAGTGCGGAAAGAAAAGTCGATACAGAATCAAAAGACAGTAAGAAGGAATATCGGGTCCTGCGGACTCTGCAGCTACCTCGAATATCCACAAATGTCGCCTCGCACAGCTACTGGATCACCGCTGAGAGGTACCTGGATCTGCACACAAGGTGCAGGGAGTAAAATGAGTACTGCCAGACTCAGTGGTAATAAACAAGGGTAAGACAGCGCAGATAAGAAATCCGCAATAAAGCACTATGCAAAGCTGTAACCAAATACCCTGTCACAGAATCGATGTCAACTGTACCTGTACCAATAAGTACCAACAAAACAGTATAGCAGCTAGCGGATGTAGCTAAATACAATGCAATGCATGATATGACCGCTACGGCGCGTAGCCCGATCCAATTTGGGTACCCGTGCTCACCGTGGGGTTTCAGACTCCACAGGGGCTCCTACAGCCCAAGCACAATATCATGAATATATGCTGCGGTGTGCAGTCCGATCCACTACCAATCAGCGAAATGCAAATGCAGCCTCGCAGGCTAGTCAGCTAATATGCAAATACAGCCTCGCAGACTCAAAAGTAGTTTTTGAAAACTCTTTTATCATTTTCAGTTGGAAAACAGTAATATCAAGTTCCAAAGATTGGAAATAGCATGATAACAGAAATAGCTACGGACTGGTAGTAACTAACATGTCAATATGAATAGACAATGATAACGATCCTCGCGGGATCCAATAACTAGCCCACGGCCCACATGTATACTCAACCGCCCAAGAAGGGGGTTCCTCGGCTCAAGAGTGGCCAATATCACAATATATAGTGTGCAACCATCCGAGGAGGAGGTTCGACGGCTCAAGCATAGCCTAATATCATAACGAAGTATCAAAAAGTCGGACTAAGCCATAGTCCTCAATCACAATCGACCCCGCACTCACAAGAGAGTACGTGTCTCGCCGCTATACAGCGTCACAAAGTGGTATACCGGGGTTTCGAACCCGCTGGGTCATCACCCACATCTATTACTCACCTCAATACGGCGCGACGACTACTCCGCAATGCCCTTGCCACGAGTATCAAGCTCCGCACGCATAGAATCTGATCAAATAAAGTAGAAACACAACAAATTAGGCCAATGGGACGACACCCAATCAAAACAACTCAATTTACATCAAAATTCCCAAAGTTGTCAAAACCCGACTTTCGGTACACTTCTCGAAAAATCACGAAAGTCACATATTCGGAACCCTCATCTCGATACGAGTCTAAGCATATCAATTTTACCAAATTCGGACTCCATTTGCCCATTCAAAACCTTGATTTTCTAAAGTTCAAGCCTAGGGTTAAATCTTCCATGAATCACCCCAAATTCCTCCATTTTCATGATATAATTGCATAATATTATCAATACTAATCATAGTTTAAGTCCATAGTTGATTACCCGATGATTTCCCTTGAGTTTCTCTTCAAAATCGCCCAAATCGCCTCTAAAGCCGAGACCCAAATGTGTGAAATGTTTCTGAAATTTTCTAACTTCTGATACACTTAACTCACTGCGATTTTCGCTTCTGCGGGCCATTTTCCGCCCCTGCGGAACCGCTTCTGCGAAATACCCTCCGCCTCTGCGGTCCTTTCTGCTTCCGCGGACAGGAGTCCGCTCCTGCGAGCCCGTATCCGCGACCAGAGGGTCTCTTCTGCGTTTCCAGGCCTAGCCGGCCAATTCCGCTTCTGCAGCTCACTTTTCGCTCCTGCGACGCCGCCTCAGCGGACATTTTTTCCGCTTCTACAAAGACAAGCGCTCATGCGCCCCCTCGTCCGCTTCTGCGGACTCGCTCCCGCGCCCCCATTTCTGCAGGAGCGAAAACAACAGAACCAGAACACTCCCCTGCAATTTTCCACATTTTCTCCCGTTTAGCCATCCGAAAACACCCCGAGGCCCCCGGGACCCCATCCAAACACACCAACACATCCTAATACCTTATTCGAACTTGCTCCAATCCTCAAAACACGTCTAACAACATCAAAACCCATAATTCACATCAAATTCAAGCCTAAATTCCTTAAAACATTCCGAATTACACAATCAATCAAAAACCCGACCAAACGACGTCCGAATGACCTGAAGATTTTGCAGGCACATCCAAAATCACCTAACGGAGCTATTGCAACTGTCGGAATTCCATTCCGACCCCCGGATCAAAATCTCACCTACCGTTCGGATTTCGCCAAAATTCAACCTTAGCCAATTCAAGCCTATTTCTACACCGGGCCTCCAAATTCAATTCTGATCGCTCCCCTAAGTCATAAATGACCTCCCGGAACTAACCGAATTATTAGAATCCGATTTCGAGCCCTCTAACTAAATAGTCAACTCCGGGTTGACTTTCCATATTCAAGTTTCCTTCAAAAAGGCTATATGCCTCATTTTCAATCCAAATCACTCCTAACTCACCGTTAGACTCTAACACTGATATAAAAGCATAAAACATGTAATTACAACATAACGGGGTGGTAATTCCCATGACGACGGGCCGGGTCATCATATTCTCCCCCTCTTAAGCAAACGCTCGTCCTCGAGCGGGTCAAGAAACATACCTGAGGATATCTGCTCCGCATCTCCCGCTCGATCTCCCAAGTGGCCTCCTCCACGGGTCGACCTCTCCACTGAACCTTAACTGATGCAATCTTCTTAGACCTCAATTTTCTCACCTGACGTCCCAAAATGGCAATAGGCTCCACATCATAGGATAGATCACCATCAAGCTGAATGGTACTGAAGTCTAATACATGAGACGGATCTCCAATGTATTTCCGGAGCATAGACACATGGAATACTGGATGGACGCTGGATAAAATGGGAGGCAAGGCTAACTCATATGCCACCTCTCCAACTCTCTTAAGTATCTCAAAAGGACAAATGTACCTGGGACTCAACTTCCCTTTCTTCCCGAAGCTCATGACACCCTTCATAGGTGAAACTTTCAACAATACTCTGTCACCAACCATGAAAGACAACTCTCGAACTCTACGGTCCGCGTAACTCTTTTGACGAGACTGTGCTGTACGAAGCCTCTCCTGGATCAACTTTGCTCTATCCAGAGCATCCTGGACTAACTCAGTCCCTATCAATCTAACCTCACCAGGCTCAAACCATCCCATGGGGGATCTACACCGTCTGCCATACAATACCTCATACGGGGCCATCTGAATACTCGACTGATAACTGTTGTTGTAGGCAAACTCAACAAGTGGTAGAAACTCATCCCACGAACCACCAAAGTCAATCACACATGCTCGCAACATATCCTCCAGAATCTGAATAGTACGCTCAGACTGCCCATCTGTCTGGGGGTGAAATGCAGTACTCAACTCAACCCGCGTACCCATCTCTCGCTGAAATGCTCTCCAAAACTGAGAAGTGAACTGAGTACCCCTATCGGATATGATAGACACTGGGACTCCATGCAACCGAACAATCTCTCGAATAAAGATCGTCGCCAACCGCTCCGATGAGTAGGTAGTACTAACTGGAATGAAGTGAGCTGACTTGGTCAGTCTATCCACAATCACCCATACCGAATCAAACTTCCTCGCCGTCCGAGGGAGTCCAGTAACAAAGTCCATAGTGATCCTCTCCCATTTCCACTCAGGAATAACAATGCGCTGAAATACACCACCGGGCCTCTGATGCTCGTACTTAACCTGCTGACAGTTGAGGCACCGTGATACATGTCTAACAATGTCCATCTTCATCTTTCTCCACCAATAGTGTTGTTTCAAATCTTGATACATCTTTGCGTCCCCTGGATGGATAGAATACCGCGAGCTATGGGCCTCCTCCAGAATCAACTCACGAAGGCCATCAACATCTGGCACACATATCCGGCTCTGCATCCTCAATACGCCGTCGCTATCAATAGTGACATCTCTAGCATCATCATGCTGAACTCTGTCCCGAAGGACAGCCAAATGTGGATCATCATACTGGCGCTCACGAATACGATCATATAGAGATGACCGAGATACAACACAAGCCAATACCCTGCTGGGTTCCGAAATATCTAACCTCACTAGCCGATTGGCTAGCACCTGAACATCATAAGCAAATGGCCTCTCCTCAGCAGCTGGAATATATGCCAAGCTCCCCATACTGACCGCCTTCCGGCTCAAAGCATCGGCCACCATATTGGCCTTCCCCGGATGATATAAAATAGTAATGTCATAATCCTTAAGCAACTCAAGCCATCTCCGCTGTCTCAAATTAAGATCTTTCTGTTTGAACAGGTGCTGGAGACTACGATGGTCGGTATACACCTCACAAGACACACCGTACAAATAGTGCCTCCAAATTTTCAAGGCGTGAACGATGGCGGCTAGCTCCAAATCATGAACAGGATAGTTCTTCTCATGTGGCTTCAACTGCCGAGAAGCATAAGCAATTACCTTTCCTTCCTGCATCAACACACAACCTATCCCCACTCTCGAGGCATCACAATAAACGGTATATGAACCTGAAGCTGATGGCAATACTAACACTGGAGCCGTGGTCAAAGCTGTCTTGAGCTTCTGAAAGCTCTCCTCGCACTCATCCGACCACACGAATGGTGCACCCTTCTGGGTCAATTTAGTCAATGAAGAAGCAATGGATGAAAATCCCTGAACAAACCGGCGATAATATCCCGCCAAGCAAGAAAACTCCTGATCTCTGTAGCTGAGGATGGTTTAGGCCAACTCTGCACCACCTCTATCTTCTTAGGATCAACCTGAATACCATCACGAGACACCACATGTCCCATAAATGCTACGGACTCGAGCCAAAACTCGCACTTGGAGAATTTAGCATATAGCTTCTCCTCCCTCAATCTCTGCAACACAATGCTCAAATGCTGAGCATGCTCCTCCGACTACGGGAGTAGACTAGAATGTCATCAATGAACACAATCACAAATGAATCCAAATAAGGCCTGAACACACTGTTCATCAGATGCATAAATGCTGCTGGGGCGTTGGTCAGCCCAAACGACATCACAAGAAACTCATAATGACCATATCGGGTCCCGAATGCAGTCTTCATAATATCCGAGTCCCTGATCTTCAGCTGATGATAGCCTGAACGAAGATCGATCTTAGAAAACACCCTCGCACCCTATAACTGATCAAACAAATCATCTATGCGCGGTAGAGGGTACTTGTTCTTCACCGTCACTTTGTTCAATTGCCTATAATCAATACACATTCGCATGGAACCATCTTTCTTTTAACAAATAATACCGGCGCACCCCACGGGGACACGCTAGGACGGATGAAACCTTTATTCAGAAGCTCTTGAAGTTGCTCTTTTAGTTCTTTCAACTCAGCTGGTGCCATCCGATAAGGAGGAACGGATATGGGCTGAGTGCCCGGCACCAAGTCAATGCCAAAATCAATATCCCTGTTCGGCGGCATGCCCGGCAGGTCTGAGGGGAATACATCTGGGAAGTCCCTCACAACAGGTACAGAATCAATGCTAGGAGACTCAACTCCCACATCTCTCACAAAAGCTAAGTACGATAAACACCCTTTTTCAACCATCTTCTAAGCTTTTAAGAACGAAATAACACGGCTAGGGACGAAATCGGTCGAACCCCGCCACTCGATATGAGAAATACCAGGAATGGCCAACGTAACTGTCTTAGCATGATAGTCCAATATAGCATGGTACGGAGACAACCAGTCCATACCCAATATAACATCAAAGTCCACCGTACCCAACAATAACAAATCTGTCTGGGTCTCCAGACCCCCAATAGATATAACACAGGATCTATAGACATGATCCACAACGATCGTATCACCCACGGGAGTGGATACATGAACAAGTAAATCAAGACTACTACGAGTCGCACCCAAGTGATGTGCAAAGTAAGAGGACACGTAAGAATATGTGGACCCTGGATTAAATAGAACAGAGGCATCTCTATGACAAACAGAAATGATACATGTAATCACTGCATCGGAGGCAACTGCATCACGCCTGTCAGGAAGTGCATAGAACCGTGCCTGGCCTCCACCAGATCTCTCCTCGCCCCTGGGGCGACCACGAGAAGACTGACCTCCACCTCTACTAGACTGAGATGGTGCTGAAGAGGAGGGCTGATCCCTCTGCTGAGTCCTGTCCCTACGGAGTCGAGGGCACTGTCTCCTCATGTGGCCAAACTCATCACACTCGTAACATGCACCTGGTGCTGGAGAAGGGGACTGAAGGGGACCCCTCGCCGCAAAAGAACCCCGGGCTGAAGAAGTAGGTGCTGCACCCTGGGCTGGAAGGGCACTAAGTGATGATTGACCCTGCTGAAACCCCTGTCGACCACGACCACAAGAACCTCCGCTCTGCTCTGGGCGGCCTGAATGAGAAGGTCTAGATGAGCGACCTCTGCTCTGCTGGGAATGCCCTCTAGATGGAGCACCACTGAAACTGCCCGAACCACGAGGCCTCTCGGCCTCCCACTCCTCTCTCTCTCGGCGATGATCCGCCTCAATGGAGCGTGCCATATCAACAACCTGCTCAAATGATGATGACAAAACTCTCTCTCTAGTCATAAGAATACGGATAGAATAGTTGAGGCCATCAATGAACCTCCTAATCCTCTCCCTATCATTAGGGATCATCCATGTGGCATGCCTAGCCAACAGTGTGAATTTGACATCATACTAGGTCACATACATGTCGCCTTGAACCAACCACTCGAACTGGTGACGTAGCTCCTCGCGACGAGACTGAGGTACATATTTCTCTAGAAAGAGAGTAGAGAACTGCTGCCATGTGAGAGGTGCTGCTCCTGCAAGCCTACGCCTCTCAAACTCTTCCCACCAATCAAATGCGGGACCAGTGAACTGAAAGGTAGTAAATGAAACTCCGCTGGACTCAAGTATACCAGCCGTCCGCAACATCCTCTGACACTTATCCAAGAAACCCTGGGCATCCTCGCCCTCAACGCCACCGAAATGGGGTGGCTGAAGTCTACCAAACCTCTCAAGACGACGCTACTCATCGTCGGGCATAGCCTGAACTATATGCTCTGGAGCTGGAGCTGGTGCAGCTAGAGGAATAACCGGTGCAACCACCTGAGCGGGGACCGCCTCTGGCGTCTGAAGTCCCTGAGCAACCTGCTCAGGTGTGCGAGCTACAGGGGTCTGCTGACTACCCCCTATCTGAGATGTCGCTGCAGTAGCGGTAGCTGAAACTACCTGAGCCAAACTGGAACACACTGATAATATCTGAGCAAGAGTCTCCTGAAGACTAGGAATAGCAATAGATACAGTCTGGCCCTGAACTGGGGCTGCTGGAGCATCAACCACTGGGGGCTGCTCCTGAACTGGTACAACGGGCGGGTCAGCTGGCACTGCCTCAGCTGCCCTACCGCTACCTCTAGCACGACCGCGCCCACGGCCTCTAACAGGTGCCAATGGAGGTCGTCCACCTCGTCCCGATGCTCGCGTTCTTGCCATCTGCGAGAGAATAGAATATAGAAGTTCAGTTCTCAGAACAACAAGATCGCACGACAGAGTTCAAGAAAAGTGAAGTGTTTCCTAAAGGTTCGCAGTCTCCCGAGGATAAGTACAGGCGTCCCCGTACCGATCCACAAGACTCTACTAACCGGCTCAAGAATCATGAAGCCTAGTAAACCTAGGCTCTGATACCAACTTGTCACGACCCCAAATCTGGTCGTGATGGCACCCAGCACATTGCTAAGCCAACCTGACCAATCAATATCAACAACGGAGCTAGAAGCTCTCATTAGCCCATTTAAGCCTATTAATCCACGAAGCAACAATGATACGTATAACGAACACGGGGAACCAAGTCCCATAATGCATCAACTCCCATAGACCGAATGGTCAAGAGTCATGAGCATCTACTGAACATGAGTGTATAAAGGTTTACAAGATACCAAGTGCGGAAAGAAAAGTCGATACAGAATCAAAAGACAGTAAGAAGGAATATCGGGTCCTGCGGACTCTGCAGGTACCTCGTATATCCCACGGATGTCGCCTCGCACAGCTACTGGATCACTGCTGAGAGGTACCTGGATCTGCACACAAGGTGCAGGGAGTAAAATGAGTACTGCCAGACTCGGTGGTAATAAACAAGGGTAAGACAACGCAGATAAGAAATCCGCAATAAAGCACTATGTAAAGCTATAATCAGCTACCCTGTCATAGAATCAATCTTCACTGTACCTGTACCAATAAGTACCAGCAAAACAGTATAACAGCTAGCAGATGTAGCTAAATGCAATGCAATGCATGATATGACCGCTACGGCGCGTAGCCCGATCCAATTTGGGTACCCGTGCTCACTCTGGGGGTTCAGACTCCGGAGGGGCTCCTACAGCCCAAGCACAATATCACTGCGGCGTGCAGTCCGATCCAACATATATACTGCTGCGGCGCGCAGCCCGATCCACTACTGTCACTCCTGGTTAGTCGCTTATGGTGTTACATATCAAGCATATCTCTTTAATTCTGAACCAAATCTTGTTTAAACCTTTGACCTATTTCCATTTGTGTTCATTCTCAATTCTTTGGTGTGAATCTCTTAGATTCTTTGCAATTTTCTACTAACCCTAAACCAAAGGTTCATATCTTTCTAGATCTAATCTGGTTCTCGATTCTTTAATTATTTTTTCCTTAATGTTTCCGTCTATATGTCTCCATGCATCTTATTTTAACTCTTTTTGTTATTTTCTGACTGATTTTTACTTGCCCAAAATTAGGGGCTTTTGATTCTTCAAAATCAAACCAAATTTATTTGAATCTTTAATTATTATATTAAAATCTCTGTCTATATGTCTATATGCATCTCTTTTCTTGTTACTCCTACCGATTTTGTATATTTTTCCTAAATTAAGGTTTCAAACTTTCCTTTTCTTATTAACAGTCAATTGCTTTCCTTTCTTGTATTTTGACTATCTATTGCCGTATTTGTGTGTTCAATATCAATACTATTTAAACCCCTCCCCCATTACCCTTCAAACAAAATAAGAGTCAAAAAAATTTGACTGCCCTAAAAAAATTACACACTATTATTCTTTAGCAATATTATTGTTCTATGTTCTAGACTTATGGTTGGCTGGAAGTCAAGGATAGAAATCCTTAATTGTTTGCTTCTATCAGGTGACAATTGCTACACTTCTAGATTTCTTCTTTTTTCGTCTTGATCGGTGAGTTATTGAATCATTTCCTACTTTATTACTTGTTTAAGATGGTACTGTTTTTAGACTAATTAGTGTCTGTATTTATGACATCTTGAACTCAATCGATTCAAAAGTGAAATATGTTTAACTCTATCCTTTAGTATTAATCGTGCTTGCACACCTTTCTTGAGAACTGGTTAATCATATGTGCCCTAGCAGATTCATTAGCTTGTTGTTGAACCTTTGATATGTGATTTTTCTGGTTCCGTGCTCGCTATATTATGATATCTTTGTTAAATTGTGTAGTGAAGTACTTAATACTAATTAATGTACTCCAGACCTACTATTAGTCAATGAGCTTTTTTCTGTGATTAGTTTGACCTGAAGTCTTTATTATCTTTGTGAAGAATGTCTATGAACTGATCCTTATTAGCATATGACTTTGTGAATTCATAAAAACTTATTATCTTTGCATAGGTTCAAGTGTTGCTATTTGTTCAATGTGTGATTTTGTCCCTAAATCTATCCCACCCCCCCCCCCCACCCGCTGCCCATCCTAACGAATATGATGATAATTGTTGGTACAGTATTAGATTATGGGAAGTTTTGTGGCTAGAGTTGTTGTTTAGGTCACACGTGTGTGGCGTTATGCCGTGTGGTTGTACAAGGAAAGCCAACTACTCGGACATTTCCAAAACTTTTAACCTTTAAAAGATACTAAAACAGTTTAATTAAAGGAAATCTTATTAAAAGGATGTAAAATCATAACTCAATACATAAATTCTTCTCAAAACCGGGTTATCACCAAATACATGAGTTCTAGATAATGACATAGTCTGGTAACTGTATAGAAAGTAAAACTGAAGAAACATAAAGATGGAGGAGAGTCATGGTTTGTGGAGGCCAAGAAGCTACCTCGATGATCCCCGAGGATCTGAACTCTACAAACCAGCAGCCATTATGATCAAAAATACCTAGATCTCCATATGAGGTGCAGGGTGTAGCATGTGTACAACCAACTCACTAAGCAACAAATCTAATCTTTGGACTGAAAGTAGTGACGAGTTTGAGTAATACAGTCATCATGCAGTATCAATAATACAGAAGCTTACAATAAATACAATACTGATATCTCAATAATTTATAATCTACAAGTAGATGTATAAGAATATAGACATTCTTTCAGGTTTTGGAATAAAAATCAACATAGAACATGGCAGGTGCAACCTAGGACACATCTAACCCAAACACAAATAAACCAAGGATGATCCATCCTAGAATGTATAACCAGAGCAGATCCAACCCAATCTAAATAACTACTAGAACTGCCCCCACTATGGATGTGCAGATTGTGGAGGGGCCAATCCAGCCCAAGCACTATATTAATCCATAGCATGAATCAATTAAACTTGCTACTATGTAAAGTTCGATCCCATGAATACCACTTATAATAGACCCAGAGCCTCACTTAGTCAATAATTTCTCCAATCTCTAAAGCTCACCAGAGTCATGATAGTTGGCCCAAACAATAATGATATGATGTATCAAATAAGGACAATAGAGACTGACACATATTATGCAATAATAACTGTGAATGAGTACAAATATACAAATTAAGCAAATAATTCAACTTGTGACACGACCTATGTGTGTCCCAACAGTACCCACACCTATCCTAAGAAATGTTTCTAATATGATTGACAACTCAATAGTACTAACACTTGGTGAGAATATAGGTAACAACAAGATTAATAAACTATTCAGTTCCATGGAATTGACCAAGTCACAAATCTTACAGTGTATGCCAACATGCCAGTCACCTAATGGGGTTTTACACCCTTAAAACCAAGTTTAGAAGTGTTACTTACCTTAAACTATGAAAATCCCTACTTCGACAAGCCCTTTCCTCGCGGTACCACCTCCAAATTCCTTGAATGTAGCCACAAACAGTTCGATACAACCAACATGAGCTAATAGAATCAATTCATTAAGAAAATACTAAGTTCTTAATCAAAAGTGACAAAGTCAACTCAAAATTCAACCCCAGGCCCATGTCTCAAAATCCGGTAAAGTTCCAAAATACGAACAGCCATTCAACCATGAGTCCATCATTCCCGAAAATACTCAAATTCGATACCAAAACTCCGATCAAATTCCCGACATTTTACCTAGGGACTTACCGCCATTTTCCCCAGTTTTCCAACCCAAATCACTAGAAAATGATGAAATCAAAGATATAAACATGGATTTTAACTAAACTAAGTAAGAATCACTTACCCCAACCATTCACTTGAAAATCTCTCCATGAATTGCGCCTCCAATCGAGCTCCCAAAATAAAATTTGTGATATCAACTCAAACCGTTGTTTGGCAATATTTAAGTTATGCTTAGATGACCCTTCGTTGCAATAGCGGAAAATTCCTCGTGATTGTGAAGCACAACTCCACTGACAATAAAATTTAACAATATGTGAATGCGACACTTCACCTACGAACATGAACCACTGCCTCCCTCAGGCGTATGTGACTGCGACCTTCTACATACTACCGCGAAGAACAAACGCATGACTCAGCTCCTACCTCATATCTTCTTCTTGAACGCGGCCTAGCCTACGTGTTCCCGATACAGTATTTATCCAATGCCCAATCAAGCCTAAACGATCGCGGACCAGTCCACACGATTGCATATAAGGAAACAAAATTAGAGACACCAAAAAACTTCACCCAAACTACAAGTCCACAATTTATCCGTTAACCATCTGAAATCCATCTGAGGCCCCTATGACATCAACCAAACACACCAACAAGTCCTAAAAAATAATACAAATATATTTGAGCCTTCAAATCACATCACACTACGTTGAAACCATGAATCGCGCATCGATTCAAGACTAATGATCATTTGAACTTCTAACTTCTTATATTTGATGTAAAAACCTATCAAATCACATCCGACGAACCTCCAGTTTTTCACACAAGTAAGAAATAACACCTCTAACACACTATGACTCCTGAAACCCCAATCCAAGCACGATAACTGTAAAGTCCACTCTCTGTCAAATGTTAAATTCAAACTTTTGCTATTTCAATCCTAATTCAACTAAAGACCTCCATATCAATATCCGGACACACTTCTATGTCCAAAATTATCCAATGGATCTAACAGAACCATCAAAACTCCATTTTGGATTCATTTATACATAAGTTAACATCCAGTTAACATTTTCAACTTAAGCTTCAAACCTTAAAACCTTTGTCTCAACATATTCTGAAACCTCTCTAAACCCCAGCCAAAAGACCTGGCAAATCACATAGCAACTATTAATCCTACAATGAGCAGTAAATGGGGTAACAAGACTTTAACTATCATAATGACCAACCGGGTCGTTACACATTCGGATGATTCATGATTGATTTGGAAGAATAGTTATTGTTTTATAAGCTAAGTGAAAAGAGTTGTTCGGAGTTTTATTTTGTGTAAAGGACTCTGCAGTAGATTTTTATGATTTTAGTAGCTTCGTATGCTTATTTTGTACTTAGGCGTATGTTTGGATTTTGATTTGGAGGTCCGTAGATTTATTTTATACATTTTGGCGAGAATTGGAAATTTTATGGCTTGGAAGGTTAGGAGGTTTGAGAGGGAGTTGACTTTTTGGATATCGACTCGGATTGCAATCCCTAGAATTGGAGTAGCTTCGTTATGTCATTTGACATGCATGCAAAATGGTTATTTTGGATTTTTTTTGTATGATTTGGTAGGGGTTGATGAAGTTGAAAGATCATAAGTTCATTATGTTTGATTTGAGGCGCGATTCATAGTTTTTGACATTGTTTGATGTTATTTGAGGCCTTGAGCAGGTCCGTTTTATGTTATGGAACTTATTGGTATGTTTGGACTGGGTCCGGAATATGTTGTGGATGAGTCGTAGATCATTTTTGAAACTTGATGTATTGCTGAGGAGGTTATTGATACCATTGCATATACGGATGAAGAGCCATAGATGTGGTGCCACAGAAGCGGCCAGGCAAACACATGTGAGGAGTTTTGTTGGAAGGATGGAGATCACACCTGCGGAAAATGTAGTGTAGAAGCGTATTTTAGGTCGTAGAAACAACATTGGCTCAGGTACCAGATTATTGGCCGCAGAAGCGAGCACCGCAAAAGTAACTTGCTTACTTCTATAGCAGGATATTCGGGGAATAAGTATTTATTCGTGGGTTAGGCCATTTTTATCATATATTGAGTTGTAGACTTCAAATTTGGGCGATTTTGCAGGGGTTCTTCATGTGTTGGTTTCGGGTAAGCTTTATTTACCCGGATTTGACTTTATTTTATGTACCTGCATTTTGGTTTTTTACTACCTCCGATTCATGGTAGCTCTACACTTTTGAAAGATCTGTTCATGTATATTTCAACAAATGATGTACTTTATTAAATATCAGCTTTTGTAAATTAAAAAATCTTAGAAGCTCAATATTTGTACTACCAGCCCTTGGTGAATTATAACATTCATATAATTTATTTTATTAATTTAATTGAAATTGGATATCATTATTTTGGCTTACATAGAGGGTTAGGTTATGCGCCATCACGACTAGTTGGATTTTAGGTCGTGACATCTTAAAATATACTTAAACATATATTTGAGCGTGTGCACCAATTTCTATGTGGTTTGTTCGTATAGACACATGATTTGCAAAGGATTGATAGAGACCTTAATTTTTGAGTAGGCACAAAGAATGAGTGATAGCGTGAATTGCATTAGAATCAAGTTTTAAGATGAGCATGTTAGAAAAAGCCACTTGAATATTTTAAATGATCTTGGCATTCGTTTAAAACTCGAGAAAAGGTATAAAAGTGCATATGCAAGGTTTTAAATGTTGATATAAACCATTGTCATTTGTGAAATACTTGAATAGTGAACTTGGTAATAATAAAATTATGTACTTACGTTACTTTTTTTAGAGGTGAAAATTCAATTCTTGATTTCAGCCAAAGAAAAAGTATGTGGAAGAACGGATCTTATGGCGAGTCCGGAACCTAAATAACTATCAAATAAACAAAAATTACCCTTCTAAAATTAAAAAAAAAATACCAAATTAGCTAATTTGCAGTATAAAACTGTGAATTGCACTAACGGTCGTTAGTGCAATTCGCAGTTTTATACTGCGAATTGGGTTGTTTTATGTTTTTAAAAAAAATGGTTGTGTTTTGAAAATTGGCCTATTTCGCAGTTTTGTACTGCGAATTAGGCTATTTCGCAGTACAAAACTGCGAAATAGGCTGCAAATGGGGCCCACTTTTAATTAAAATTCATAATTCGTAGTTTTGTAGTGCGAATTTCATTGAAATATTGCTCAAAATTTCCTTATTTATAGACGATTGAACTTCATCAAAACTCCATCAACACTAAAACTTCAAACAAACGCTTTTTCTCTCTTCTCCTTATCAATCCATTTTTTATAATGTCTGAAGTTGCCAAAATAAAGGTTTCATTGTATTGGGGGGGAGGGTGAGGTTGTTGTGGATAATAACTCAGTGAGGTATAGCTCTCCTCCACAGTGTCATGTTAAATTGCTGCTTAATATGGAGTACGATACTTTGGTATCGTTGTTACGTAAAAAAATGAGTGAGCGGAGGCGTTCGGTTAACATTAAAGTAACTGGAAGATTTCCTTATTCAGTGACCCCGCATGGGTTTGCTTATTATTCTGAGTTTAACATTGACGATGATGAAAGTCTTAGAGATTTTTTGCGGGTTATGGACGAATATAGAGAATACATTGTAATAAAATTATTAGAAATGTATGTGAAGGTTGAAGACCTTAGTAGTAATGAGGGAGTGCGTATAAGTTATAACCCACATTCATCGGATGGTTATTTTGGAGGAGCATTAGGCGGACAGGTTGGAGATGGAAGAGGTTCTCTTGATTTGAACTTGTCACCACATGCGAATGAGCAGCCAGAAAATAATGTTACTACTTCGTATAATCAATAAGACGACTGGTGAACTTAAATTTAGTGAAATTTTTTTCTTGATGTTTTATTTGGATTTGTATTTATAGTTCTAATTTTCATAGGATGTACCGTCCAGATTTGAATTTGACAAATTATGACCACTTCCCTAGTTGGAATTTGCAAAACTCTGCAGTATTGGAGCACGGTGGTCCCTCTGGTAGTTATCAGCAACCTCAAGAAAGCAATCATGAAACATCAAGACAATACGATTTGTAATTAAAGTGATATAGTGATATGTACATTTAAATTTCAAGACAATACGATTAGGATACTTAAATTTTTGTTGGTTATATGCAGTGAAAACGAGCTTCTTGAAGCTCCTGGACTAACACAGTTGCCCGTAGACGATGTTTTTACTCGTGACTTAGTAGATGCGCAGAGTCAAGAGGATGATAGTGATTACGATAAAAATGCGGATGAGTCTGGTGATGAGACACCCTTCCGTGAGGAGGGTGATGATGTGGAGGGTGACAATGAGGAGGAGGAAGTGAATGTGGAGCCTGAGTTGACTAGGGAGCATGTTCCCCCCCCCCCCCCATTAGACGAAGAGTGTATGAATCCCACATGCCTTTTCATAAGAGAAATATTCCATAGCTTGATAATTTGCCCGCCATGCCTAATGTTGATGCATTGACAAGGGATGATGATGAATTACGATTGAAGATGTGGGATGAATGTAGACCAGCTGTTGTTACAAAGGGCATGTATTTCCCTGACAAAGCTCGCCTAGTTAGGGCTGTTAAAATCTATAGCATAAGGGAGTGTCGTGAGATGACGATAAGTGAGTCATCTACGGATAGATACAAGGCTATATATCGTAGGTGGTTATTGGGCTGTCATTGGATGCTCTGTGCTACAAAGAAAAAATCAGGTTTGTGGAAAGTTGGTAAATTTACTAGCGATCATAGATGTGAAATGGACACATTCAATGAGAACCACTTCAACCTGGATGTTGACTTGATTTTCCTTGTCTTGGTTCCATTTTTGGAAGTGTCTGTTAGATTTAAGATTAAAGAGTGTATTACAGTTGTCCACAAGGAGTATGGTTGTACTATAACTAAAAGAAAGGCATATCTCGGTCGCAAACGTGCCTTCGAACTAATTTATGGCGACTGGGATAAGTCCTTTTCAAATCTTCCCAGGTATATGGCTGCACTGCAACAATTTAACCCCGGTACTATTGTTTAATGGAGGCGTGAGCGAAGTCCTGGCAGTCCGGAATTTATATTCAACTATCTATTTTGGTCATTTAAACCAGCAATAGATGGTTTTGTGCATTGTCGTCCTGTAATTTCCATAGACGGTACTCATGTCTATGGAAAGTATGATATTAAGCTTTTGATTGCAGTTGTTATAGATGCCAATGGCCAAATATTTCCACTAGCTTTTGCCATTTGTGCGAACGAAGTGAAGAGATATGGACGCAATTCTTGAACCACTTGAAGCAACACGTTGTCAAACAGTATTCAGGTATTTGTCTAATATCTTATCGGCATGGTGGTATTTTAAGTTCTGTACATCACTTGCCTGAATGGAAGGCACCGTATGCATACCACCGTTACTGTGTGAGGCACCTAAAGGCCAATTTTCAAAAGAGATTTCCTGACAAGGTGTTGCATGACTTAATGTGGATGGCAGCAACTGAGCACCAGCTCTGTAAATTCACTAGGTGCATGGAAGCAATTCGGCTGTTGGAACCACGAGCCTATACTTGGTTGATGCAACATGACCCTCAAATGTGGACATTGCATGCTGATGGTGGCAGACGATGGGGAGCCCTCACCACGAATGTGTCGGAGTCATTTAATGGCTTGTTGAAATCTGCCCGTGGACTGCCTGTCACTGCCATGGTCCGCATGACTTTCCAACAGAGTGCAGAGAGGTTTGTTGAAAGGCATACAGCTGCATCGTCATTGTTGGATTGTGGTGTTGAATTTATGCCAATACCCATGTTAAGATTTGAAAAGTACAGGAAGCGAGAACAGTGGCATTCTTTTCTTCAGTATGACAATGAACTGGGTATTTTCGAAGTTAAGACTGGTAATCGTGGACACCGTGGGAATAATGTACATACGGTGAATGAAAATAGAAGGTTATGTTCGTGTGGGAAATGGACCATCTACCACATGCCGTGCCCACATGCATTGAAATGCTTTCAACAAGTTGGCTATGGGGCAACAAACTACATTGATAGGCACTACAATATTGCAGCATACGTAGACACGTATAGTGGGAAGTTGCATCCATTAGGTGCTGAGCATTATTGGCCGCCGGAACCTTTTAAGTTGGTATGTAACAAGGAGTACTTGCGCGAGCTGAGAGTGCAAAAGAGAACACGTATACCAAACCAAATGGATGTTGGTGAGTCTGTTTATGCACGTAAATGTAGCATATGCTCTCAAACTGGACATAACCGCCGTAAATGTCCTTCAGGTTCAAGTTCGTCAAATGTACCCAACTATCAACCATAACATTAGTTCTTTATTTTTGTATTATTAGTTGTAATATATGTCTGTAGTAGGTTTTGTGCATTTGAAATAAAATTATTCTTCAAATTACGTAACTTGTTCTAATTTTCTTAATGTGATGTTGTGCAATTTTAAAAAGTCTATAATAATACGAAAAGTGAAGTTATGAAAACCATGTGAATTGTCATGTCTATGTCATTTCGTCCATGTAATTCATAGTTTAATACTACGAAATGTAAATTTGTCGTTTTATTTCAAAAAAATCTAAAAATCATGTGATTTGTCATGTCCATGTAATTCGTAGTTCAATACTACGAAATGTAATTCGTAGTTCAATATTACGAAATGTAAATTTGTCCTTTTATTTGAAAAAATCTGAAAATTATGTTATTTGTCGTGTCCATGTAATTCGTAGTTCAATACTACGAAATGTAATTCGTAATTCAATACTACGAAATGTAAAGTTGTCATTTCATACGAAAAAGCTGAATATTTTGTAATTCGTAGTTTAACAGTACGAAATGCAATTCGTAGTATTATATGACGATTTATGTTACATGTTGCCTATAAATACCGGGTTCATTACAGTCATTACATGTGCTCAAAATCTTACAAAACGCAAATATTTCTTGCAAACGTTTGATATTTTCAAAGTGTGTTACTGTGCAATATTTTAAATGGCACAATATGGAACACCAGTGTGTTACTATGGAAAAAGATGTGTGCAACAAACATGTTGGGAAGGTGATGATGTTGGACGTAAGTACTGGATGTGCATGAACCAGATGTATTGCTACAAAAATCTGAATGAACCAATGTGTGAGTTCAATGAATGGGCTGAGGAACAGTGTCTCCAAGCAAACTACAGAGAACGAATGCTTAATCTGCATAATATGTGGTTAGCCCAAGCAGAAAGCAGCTACAATAGCAATATAAGAAGGATAGAACTCAGGGACGAGGTGAGGGAAGAAAAGAATAAAAAATTGAGAGCAGAATGGAAATTGGCATCAGCTACGGGAGAAAACCAAAAAAATAAACAAGAAATTGTGGAGCTTAAGGCGAGAGTAAAAGAGTTAGAAGATGAAAAAGAACGACTGCTAGAACAATTTAAGTGGCTGGAACGCAGACTAAATTGAAGCTCATAGACGAAACAATTCGTATTATGTGTTTAGTTGCGTTATAGATTTGTCTACTTGATTTTGCTCTCGTTTAAGTGGCATTTCAGTTTAACTGTAATAGTATGTTTCTGTTTGTATTGTACAATTTTAAGTTTTATTGGAATATTATGTTTGTGTTCTATTTTAATATGGAGGTTAAATTGGAAGTGATTACTTAGTTGAAATATTTTATATATAGATATTTGGCTCACTGTTCTATTTATTGCTTTAGTTATATTTGAATTGGAAGTATTGTTTCTCATATTAATGCTATGTTTGTATTTACACATTAATGAAATCAAAATATATTTATTTATTCACAATAAATATTATTTACACAATTGTATATACATAATGAAATCAATGAGTGCCGCATGCTTTGTGCCTCAAATTTGCTGCTGGCCTAAATTTACATAATCCCGGCTCATGTTGTGACGGTCGTCACGCTGATAATGAGTAGGGTCCCAGGAGGGATCACTCGGTACCGGCTGATGACGACCAAACTGACGAAGCACACGCTCCGTCGCATGATACTCAACAACTTCCCAGAATATCAATGGGACGGAGCTGCTCCATATGAGCCGGTCTGCTCGAGCAAATAGCAGGTAGGTGCACAAGTAGCTCATCAGTGTACAGCATCCAGATGAACTACAACCAATAACAACAAATTAGTATGCAAGGTACAACTACATTTAAAACAACCAACTTTATGTAGGTGTTTACCTGTCCAGCAAGCAACATATCCAACAGGTCCCTAATAAAGGGGAGATTGTGGTGCACATCCACTCCTCGGTAATTCCCCCGCTGGAGAATCCATCTCACAGCTAGCGGGAGGGGCGAATAGTCCTGTGCCGGCAGAGGTGGCTGCAATGGCATGATACGCTGTCACGCCCAAATCTAAGAACAAATGTTGATGTAAATTATTAGTCATTTCACAATATATAATTTGTGCTTAATTAATTTTAGAAGTATTTTGCACCTGAAGGAGTAGCAAAAAACCACCAAAAAAATCACCGATGCTAGCCCGGCACATGCTCCTATAGAGATACGCCAGAACAGCAGCTGCCCAACTGTAATGCTGCACCTGCTCCATATCCTCCAGAGAGTGGAGAAACCGCATCGATATCTTGTTCCCCGACATGTCGGGAAACAAGACACACCCAAATAGCATGAGTAATGCCATCCGAGAGAAACGGATAATCCACTGGTCCTCTGTCTCTTGCGTGAACTGTGGATGCAACTCCGCCATGAACGCTCTAATCAATGATAGCTGGACACGACAACCACCACGGTCGCCCTTCGGGTGCAAACCTGTCATCCGTCCCATCGCATCCGCCAGTTGTGCGCGGGTCATCCGTCTCCACGCCTGGGGCAGTGTCAATGCGCGGCCCACAATGCGCAATCCATAGAGCACCTGCACATCCTGGAGAGTGATCGTAGCCTCTCCAGTAGGCAGGTGAAATGTATGCGTCTCTGGTCGCCACCGCTATATCAACGCTGTGATGAGCGACTAGTGTGACGACCCAAAGGGTCATCACTTATTTTATTAATTATTTCGAGCTTCTAAGGCCTCGAAAACCTCATTCTATGTTGCCTCGATTTACGTGCACAATCCGAGCATGTAGCCGGAAAGATTTTGTGATAGAAAATATGAATTCTATGAGAAATTTGGATAAAAATGATATTAATATTGATATGGTTGACTTCGGTCAACATTTTTGGTAAACGGATCCGGACCCGAGATCGGATGGTCCCGAGAGGTCCGTAGGAAAATATGGGACTTGGACATGCGTCCGGAGTCAAATTCCGAGGCCTAGAGCCCAAGTTATGAATTTTTCTATGAAATTGTTTTTGATGTAATTGTTAAAGGAAATGAATTAATTGACCTTGGTATCGGGCTCGTATTTTGGTTCCGACGCCCGGAACAAGTCTTAAATATTATATATGTGATTTCTGTAAAGTTTGGTGACATTCGGATGTCGTTTGAGATGTTTTGGACCTTGAGTTCCAAGTTTGAAAGTGTTGAAAACCAAAAGTATGAAAATCATGAATTTGAGGCTTGATTTGATGAAAACGATGTGATATTGGCGATGTTATCGCACGAACAAGTTCATAATGTGTTTTTGATGTTGTGTACATGTTTGGTTTGGAGCCCGGGAGCTCGGGTAAAGATTTGATAGGCCGTTGGATGAAATTCTGAGTTTTTGCACTGCTGGTTTTTCACCCAGCCGTTGTCTTCGCAATTGCGAAGTATTTCTCGCAATTGCGAAGGTGGCAGGTCAAGGCAGGGTTCGCAAATGCGAACCCTTGGTCGCAAATGCGAAGGGAGCCCAGGACCGTTTGGGTTCGCAAATGCGAATGAAACCTCGTAATTGCGAGGCCTCCAGTGAAAAGGCATGCTTCGCAAATGCGAAGCATTCTTCGCAAATGAGAAGGTCCCTCAGCCCAGCCTTGTCCGCAAATGCGAACAAATGTTCGCAAATGCGAAAGACCCTGGAGGCCAGCCTGGTTCGCAAATGCGAACATATGTTCGCAAATGCGAAGCCCCCAGATTTGCCTTGGCTTCGCAAATGCGAACAAAAGTTCGCAAGTGTGAACTTCCCAGCCTTAGCTTATTTTTCAAACTCCAAAAATTGGTCGGGGTTCCCAATTGCGAACCCATGTTCGCAAATGCGAACATAGAGACTTGTAAAACACGATTTTCAGCTCATTTCTTCACTTTTTACAACACAAAAACACCCATTTGCGATTCTTCACGGATTCCTTCTTCATCAAAACAATTGTAAGTCACTTTTTACTTAATTCTTTCAATTCCTCACATCATTAAACATGTTTTTCAATAGAAATCAAAGGTTTTCATGGTAGAATTTCTTGTTTTTGTTAGAATATAGGGTTTTTCATAAATTGGGAAATTGAACCTCGAATTGAGGTCCGATTTTGAAACAAATCATATACATGAACTCGTGGGGGGATGGGTAACCGGATTTTGGTCCGAACCCCGAGTTCCGACCATGTGGGCCCGGGGTCAAAATTCACTATTCCGGGCAGAATGTTGTAAAAGTTGTATTTGGTCTTAGAAATTTATTTATTGAGTAGTATTGATGATATTAAATCAATTGTGTATAGATACGATTGGATTGGATCAAAATTTGAAAGAAAAAGACATTGCCACGGATTGAATTGTTCATAAACATTCGAGATAAGTGTTTGTTCTATCCTAGCTTGAGGGAATAGGATTATGTGTTATGTGTTATGTGATCGAGTGCGGTGTATGGGCTGTGGTGACGAGCATCCATACACTGGCGTCAAGTATGACCGTGAGTCGTTGAAAATGCTTATTTTGAGATATATTTACAGATGAATTGTTGAACCTTTGTCAGGTTGTAGAATTGTTATGGTTCTCTCTTGTTGGGACTTGTTGTGAAGATAATTATTGATTGCCCTTGTTGGGACTTGTTGTGAAGATAATTATTGATTGCCCTTGTTGGGACGGTTTATGAATTACTGTTTCTTTCTTTGCATTTAACTGTGATTGTTATTTGGGTGAGGGAGAGTGATAATGCACGAAGGGTGATGTCGTGCCATGTTTTATTATTTATGCACGAAGGTTAATGCCGTGCCATGTTTTATTATTTATGCACGAAGGTTAATGCCGTGCCATGTTTTATTGATTATGCATGAAGGATCATGCCGTGCCCTGTTATTGAACCATGTACGAAGGATCATGCCGTACTATGGATGTGAGGATGAGAGTAAAAGCATGAAGGGTGATGCCGTGTACTTTATTTTCTTATTTGGTGAGGATGAGAGTAAAAGCATGAAGGGTGATACCGTGCAACTGCTTGCTATTCCTTGACTTGATATTACTTGTGTTTCCATTATACTTTGTTTTTCCTTGTGAATTTATTAACTGTTGTTAATTGTTGAATTCTTTGAGATATTCCTTATCGTGTTATTACCTGGTTATTTCTTGTTATTCTGTGGTATACATATATATTGAATTGCACAGGTTTATGTGGGTGTCTGGTCCTAGGCTTGTCACTACTTCGCCGGATAGGCCAGGCACTTACCAGCACATGGGGTCGGTTGTGCTGATACTACACTTCTGTGCGTTTTTGCACAGGTTCAGGTTATGATCAGGAGCAGCAGCAGTAAATCGATTGTGTGGGAGTTGATCACATTTGAGACCGAGGTAGCTTGCAGATGTCCACAGGCCCAGCGTCTCTCTCTTTATTTATGTTAATAGATGTAGTCTCTTTGTTCCGAGACAAATAGAATTATGTTATATTTCTTTCAAACTCTTATGTGTAGTATTCAGTAGTAGTTCGTGAGTTTGTGACTCCACGTCTTGGGTAGAGGATTTCAGTATGATTTTCATCTTGTAATTCGTTATCTCTATTTCGATAAAGTATTCCGCATTTATTTAATTAAAATTGTGTTAAAAACAGGATAGTATGAATACAGTGGCTCGCCTAGCTACCACGAGTAGGCGCCATCACGATCCCGATGTTGGGGGAAAATCCGGGTCGTGACAAGTTGGTATCAGGAGCTCTAGGTTACATAGGTCTCACCACTCACGAACAAGCTTAGTAGAGTTTGAGAGGTAGGTACGGAGACGTCCGTACTTGTCCTCCAGAGTCTATTGAGTTAGGAAAGAGTCTCTCATTTGTTCTTTCTTGTCGTGCGACTTGTTCCTCAATTACTGATTGAATTTCTATTCTGTCCTTTCGCAGATGGTGAGGACACGCGCTTCTTCGTCCGCCGACCAGCAGCCCGAGCCCCAGGCAGCTCCCGTGAGGGGCAGGGGCCAAGGCCGTATCAGAGGCCGTGGTAGGGGTAGAACTCAGCCCCAGGCAGCTACTCCAGAGGTGGAGCCTCATATTGAGATTGACGAGGAGGTTCCGGTTCCAGCAGCTCCAGTGGGCCCAGCTCAAGTCCCAGGAGAGGCTTTATTTACCCCGGATCTTCGGGATGCTTTGGTCAGAATAGCGGGATTTATGGACAGCATTGCCAGAGCAGGCTTATTATCAGTTGCACCAGCCGCTTCTCAAGCTGGAGGAGGGGCCCAGACTTCTATTGCTCGTACTCCGGAGCCAGTAGCTCCTCAGCCTCAGGCACCAGTGGTTCAGCCAGCTGTGGCCACTCAATCAGGTACCACAGCTCATGCAGGTGATGGAGCGGCCATGACTTCTGATTTGTTATGGAGGCTTGATCGGTTCTCCAAGCTATTTACCATTACATTTAGTGGAGCCACATCAGAGGATCCTCAGGACTTCTTATTCAGTTGCCATGAGATTCTCAAGACTATGGGGATCGTGGAGTCAAATGGAGTCGACTTCTGTACATTCAGACTTGCAGGATCCGTAGAGACTTGGTGTAGAGATTATTGCTTGACTCGACCAGTAGGGTCCCCAGCTTTATCATGGGATCAGTTTGCGGAGCTATTTATGGAGAAGTTTCTCCCTGCTACTCAACGGGATGTACTTCGGAGGCAGTTTGAGCGCCTCCATCAGGGCACTATGACGGTTACACAGTTTGAGATGAGATTTGTCGATTTGGCTCATCATGCAGTGGTGATACTTCCCACAAAGCGGGAGAGGGTCCGTAGGTTTATAGATGGGCTTAATCAGCCAATTAGACTCCAGATGGCTTTGGGCGGGGGGAGTGACATATCATTTCAGGAGGCAGCAAATGCAGCACGCAGAGTTGAGATGTCTCTTGCTAGGGGTGGCGGTTATTCTTCAGATAAGAGGCCTCGTCATTCAGGCAGGGTTTGGTGGTTCTTCCTCTGGTGGCAGAGAATCCTTTGATAGAGGCCAGTCTTCCAGGCCTTTTCATTCCGCCCTTCAGGCTTCACAGGGTGGACCAGGTGATCGTGGTTTTCGGGGCATTATTCAGACCAGCCTCCTATTAATGCTCAGCCTCTTCAGAGTGTTCGTGGAGGCCATTCAGGTCGTCAGGGCCAGCAGCCCTATCAGTCTAAGAGTTGCTACGGTTGTGGTGACCCAGGTCATTTTATCAGGAATTGCCCTCTAGCAACGGGCAACTCTCAGCAGCGAGGTCCTCGTCCTATGATTCAGGCCCCAGCTGACCCTCAGCCTGCCCAGCCAGCCGAGGCGGGGGTAGAGATTATAGAGGTGGAGGTCGAGACCGTAGAGTTGGAGACCGTCCAGCCAGAGGTAGAGGTCAGCCAGTTGATGGTCGTCCTAGAGACGCAGCTCAGAGGGGAGGTGCACATCCCCGATTCTATGCTTTACCAGCCAGGCCAGAGGCAGAGGCATCAGATGCTGTGATTACAGGTACTATTCTTGTGTGTGGCAGAGGTGCTTCAGTATTATTTGACCCTAGATCTACATATTCCTATGTGTCTTCCTACTTCGCACCGTATTTGGCCGTGCCCAGCCATGCTCTGGATATTCCAGTTTATGTGGCTACACCAGTGTCACGCCCCAAATCGAGGGGTGCATCGTTTGTGTGTAGTTATATTTGGGGGTCTTGAGACCCGTGTTGATCTGTTGCTCTTGGATATGGTAGATTTTGATGTCATATTGGGGATGGACCGGTTGTCCCCATACCATGCTATTCTTGATTGTCATGCTAAGACTGTCACCTTAGCCTTGCCAGAATCACCCCGACTAGAGTGGAAAGGTACCTCAAGCCACTCCGTTCGCACCGTTATTTCCTATGTTAAGGCTCGACGCATGGTCGAGAAGGGGTGTCTAGCTTATCTGGCTTATGTTCGTGATTCCAGCGCATAGGTTCCTTCCATTGAGTCAGTCCCTATTGCACGGGAGTTTCCTGAGGTTTTTCCTTCAGACCTGCCGGGCATGCCACCCGACAGAGATATTGATTTCTGTATTGATCTGGCACTGGGCACTCAGCCCATCTCTATTCCACCCTATCGTATGGCCTCGCCGGAGCTAAAAGAGTTGAAAGATCAGTTGCAGGACCTTCTTGAGAAAGGCTTTATCAGGCCCAGTGTTTCCCCCTGGGGAGCACCTGTATTATTTGTAAAGAAGAAAGATGGCTCGATGCGGATGTGTATTGATTACCGGCAGTTAAACAAGGTGACTATCAAAAATAAATATCCACTGCCGAGGATTGATGATTTGTTTGACCAGCTCCAGGGAGCGAGGGTATTCTCTAAGATAGACTTGAGGTCGGGCTACCATCAGCTGAAGATCAGGGCGGCTGACATTCCTAAGACAGCCTTTCGCTCTAGATATGGGCATTATGAGTTCTTGGTCATGTCCTTCGGGTTGACCAATGCCCCAGCAGCATTCATGGAGCTGATAAGTAGTTTATTTTAGCCATATCTTGATTCATTCATCATTTTGTTTATTGTTGACATCTTGGTGTATTCCGTAGTCGGGAGGATCATAAGCAATATTTGAGGATCGCACTTCAGACCTTGAGAGAGAAGTGGTACGCGAAATTCTCAAAGTGTGAATTCTTTCTTGATTCGGTGGCGTTTTTGGGTCATGTGGTAACCAATGGGGGTCAAGGTAGATCTGAAGAAGATTGAGGCAATTCACAGTTGGCCCAGACAATCTTCAACTACTAAGATCGGAGTTTCCTTGGTTTGGTTGGATTTATTTATTATTTCATAGAGGGTTCCTCGTCCATTATTGCACCTTTGACAAGATTGACCTAGAAGGGTTCTCCTTTTCGGTGGTCTGAGGAGTGTGAGGCAAGCTTTCAAAAGCTCAATGTTGCTTTGTCTATAGACCTAGTGCTGGTGTTGCCTACACACTCGGGGGGTCTTATACTGTGTATTGTGATGCGTCACATATTGGGCTTGGCGCGATGTTGATGCAGGATGGTAAGGTTATCGCTTATGCTTCGAGACAGCTAAAAATACATGAGAAGAATTATCCAGTTCATGATCTTGAGTTAGCAGCAATAGTTCATGCCTTAAAGATCCGGAGGCATTATCTATATGGTGTGACATGTGAGGTGTACACTAATCACAAAAGCCTACAATACTTGTTCAAGCAAAAGGAGTTGAATCTACGATAGCGGAGATGGTTAGAGTTGCTAAAAGACTATGATGTTACTATTTTATATCACCCAGGTAAGGCCAATGTGGTGGCCGATGCATTGAGTAGAAAGTATGCCAGCATGGGTAGTCTTGCATACATTCCGGTCAGTCAGAGACCATTGGCTCTAGACGTCCAGGCATTAGCCAACCGGTTCGTGAGATTGGACATTTCTGAGCCTAGCAGAGTGTTAGCCCGCACGGTCGCTCGTTCTTCTTTATTAGAGCGTATCCGTGAGAGGCAATTTGATGATCCTCATTTGCGTGAGTTGAGAGATACAGTACAACGGGGAGGTGCCACGAAGGTAAATCTAGATGATGACGGGGTATTGAGATTGCAGGGTCGAGTTTGTGTGCCCAATATCGAAGGGATTCGAGAGTTGATCTTAGCAGAGGCACACATTTCGCGGTATTCTATTCACCCAGGCGCCGCGAAGATGTACCAGGACTTACGGCAACACTATTGGTGGCGCATAATGAAGAAAGATATCGTTGCGTATGTCGCTCGGTGTCTAAATTGTCAGCAGGTGAAATATGAGCACCAGAGACCTGGTGGTGTATTCCAGAGGATTGAAATTCCCGAGTGGAAATGGGAGCGGATTACTATGGACTTCGTTACTGGACTTCCTTTGACTCGGAGGAAATTTGATGCTATTTGGGTCATTGTTGATAGGTTGACCAAGTCAGCACACTTTATTCCAGTATCTGTCTCCTACTCATCGGAAAGGTTAGCGGAGGTTTATATTAGGGAGATTGTTCGTCTCCATGGGGTGCCAGTATCCATTATCTCTGATCGGGGTACGCAGTTTACCTCGCGGTTCTGGAGAGCGGTCCAGCAGGAGTTAGGCACCCAGGTTCAGTTGAGTACAGTATTTCATCCTCAGACGGATGGCCAGTCCGAGAGGACTATTCAGATTCTAGAGGACATGCTTCGAGCCTGTGTTATTGATTTCGGAGGCTCATGGGACCAGTTTCTGCCATTAGCAGAGTTCGCCTACAATAACAGTTACCAATCTAGCATCCAGATGGCTCCGTATGAGGCGTTGTATGGTAGGCGATGTCGATCACCAGTTGGATGGTTTGAACCGGGAGAGGCTCGGTTGTTGAGGTACAGACTTAGTTCAGGAGGCCTTGGATAAGGTCAAGACTATTCGAGAGAGATTGCGTTCAGCTCAGTCCAGGTAGAAGACTTACGCGGATCGTAAGGTTCGAGATGTAGATTTCATGGTCGGTGAACGAGTATTGCTCCGAGTGTCGCCTATGAAGGGCGTGATGAGGTTCGGGAAGAAGGGCAAGCTCAGCCCTAGGTATATTGGTCCATTTGAGATTCTAGACAGAGTGGGAGGGGTGGCTTACGGATTAGCTTTGCCGCCAAGCTTATCAGCCGTGCATCCAGTTTTTCATGTATCTATGCTTCGGAGATACCACGACGATCCCACACATGTGTTAGACTTCAGTACTGTCCAATTGGACAATGATCTATCTTACGAGGAGGAGCCGGTGGCTATTCTAGACCGGCAGGTTCGACAGCTGAGGTCGAAGAGTTATCCTTCCGTGCGTGTTCAGTGGAGAGGTCAGCCTCCTGAGGCATCGACCTGGGAGTCCGAGTCTGATATGCGGAGCCGCTACCCACACTTGTTTCCTAACTCAGGTACTTCTTTCTTTTGTCCGTTCGAGGACGAACGATTGTTTTAGAGGTGGAGATTGTGACGACCCAAAGAGTCATCACTTATTTTATTAATTATTTCGAGCTTCTAAGGCCTCGAAAACCTTATTCTATGTTGCCTCGATTTACGTGCACAATCCGAGCATGTAGCCGGAAAGATTTTGTGATAGAAAATATAAATTCTATGAGAAATTTGGATAAAAATGATATTAATATTGATATGGTTGACTTCGGTCAACATTTTTGGTAAACGGATCCGGACCCGAGATTGGATGGTCCCGAGAGGTCCGTAGGAAAATATGGGACTTAGACATGCGTCCGGAGTCGAATTCTGAGACCTAGAGCCCAAGTTATGAATTTTTCTATGAAATTGTTTTTGATGTAATTGTTAAAGGAAATGAATTAATTGACCTTGGTATCGGGCTCGTATTTTG
The DNA here is from genome assembly GCA_032618575.1 of Nicotiana noctiflora. Taxonomy (NCBI): domain Eukaryota; kingdom Viridiplantae; phylum Streptophyta; class Magnoliopsida; order Solanales; family Solanaceae; genus Nicotiana; species Nicotiana noctiflora. The sequence continues at coordinate 93,121 of JASVEL010001304.1, read as the reverse complement.
GTTCCGACGCCCGTTACAAGTCTTAAATATTATATATGTGATTTCTGTAAAGTTTGGTGACATTCGGATGTCGTTTGAGATGTTTTGGACCTTGAGTTCCAAGTTTGAAAGTGTTGAAAACCAAAAGTATGAAAATCATGAATTTGAGGCTTGATTTGATGAAAATGATGTGATATTGGCGATGTGATCGCACGAACAAGTTCATAATGTGTTTTTGATGTTGTGTACATGTTTGGTTTGGAGCCCGGGGAGCTCGGGTAAAGATTTGATAGGCCGTTGGATGAAATTCTGAATTTTTGCACTGCTGGTTTTTCACCCAGCCGTTGTCTTCGCAATTGCGAAGTATTTCTCGCAATTGCGAAGGTGGCAGGTCAAGGCAGGGTTCGCAAATGGGAACCCTTGGTCGCAAATGCGAAGGGTGCCCAGGACCGTTTGGGTTCGCAATTGCGAACCAAACCTCGCAATTGCGAGGCCTCCAGTGAAAAGGCATGCTTCGCAAATGCGAAGGTCCCTCAGCCCAGCCTTGTTCGCAAATGCGAACAAATGTTCGCAAATGCGAAAGTCCCCGGAGGCCAGCCTGGTTCGCAAATGCGAACCTTATTTCGCAAATGCGAAATCCCCAGTAACTGCCTAGACTTCGCAAATGCGAACAAATGTTCGCAAATGCGAACTTTCCAGCCTTAGTTTATTTTTCAAACTCCAGAAATTGGTCGAGGTTCGCAATTGCGAACCCATGTTCGCAAATGCGAACACAGAGACCTGTAAAACACGATTTTCATTTAATTTCTTCACTTTTTACAAAACAAAAACACCCATTTGCGATTCTTCACGGATTCCTTCTTCATCAAAACAATTGTAAGTCACTTTTTACTTAATTCTTTCAATTCCTAACATCATTAAACATGTTTTTCAATAGAAATCAAAGGTTTTCATGGTAGAATTTCTTGTTTTTGTTAGAATATAGGGTTTTTCATAAATTAGGAAATTGGACCTCGAATTGAGGTCCGATTTTGAAACAAATCATATACATGAACTCGTGGGGGGATGGGTAACCGGATTTTGGTCCTAACCCCGAGTTCCAACCATGTGGGCCCGGGGTCAAAATTCACTATTCCGGGCAGAATGTTGTAAAAGTTGTATTTGGTCTTAGAAATTTATTTGTTGAGTAGTATTGATGATATTAAATCAATTGTGTATAGATACGATTGGATTGGAGCCAAATTTGAAAGAAAAAGACATTGCCACGGATTGAATTGTTCATAAACATTCGAGGTAAGTGTTTGTTCTATCCTAGCTTGAGGGAATAGGAATATTGTAACCACCCGACCTGTCGTTTTAGAAAATTATGCCCCAATCCCCAATTTAACTATTTCCCTAGGTTCATTTATGCTATTGTGGTTTGCCGGGAGAGTCGGTCCTGAAATTTGGAGTATTTTGGGACACTTAGTCCCTAAATGAGAGCTTTAAAGATAGAAAATGCTCCGTAACCGGAACAGTGTTAAGACGATCTTGGAACGGAAATATGAAGGTTCCATTAGCTCCGTTAGGTGATTTTGGGGTTGGGAGCGCGTCCGGAATGTATTTTGGAGGTTCGTAGCTCATATAGGCTTGAAATGCCGAAGGTTGAAATTTTGGCGAATCCGAACGATAGGTGAGATTTTGATCCGGGGGTCGGAATGGAATTCCGACAATTTCTGTAGCTTCATTATGTGATTTTGGATATGTCCGCAAATTTTCAGGTCATTCGGACGTCGTTTGGTTGGGTTTTAGATCGAATGTGCAATTCGGAAAGTTTTAAGAAATTTAGGCTTGAATTCGATGTGAATTATTGATTTTTGATGTTATTTTGGCGATTTGATCGCGCGAGCAAGTTCGTATGATGTTTTTAAGGTTATGTGCATATTTGGTTTGGAGCCCCGAGGGCTCGGGTGAACTTTGGATAGGCCACGAGATCAATTTTTCATGTTAGAAGTTGCTGTCTGCAACTGGTCTGCAGAGTTCGCAAATGCGAACTCCCCACTATTCTGCAGAGTTCGCAAATGCGAACAATAGTTCGCAAATGCGAACTCCCCCCTATTGTGCCTGTGTTCGCAAATGCGAACTTGACCCTACTGTGCCTGTGTTCGCAAATGCGAACTATAGTTCGCAAATGCGAACTCGACACTATTCTACCTGTGTTCGCAAATGCGAACCTTCCAATATGCGAACATCCCTTGATCCAGCCTTGTTCGCAAATGTGAACAAATGTTCGCAAATGCGAACTTCCCAGCTTTGCCTTGACTTCGCAAATGCGAACAAAAGTTCGCAAATGCGAACTTCCCATCTTTAGCTTATTTTTCAAACTCCAGAATTTGGTCGGGGTTCGCAATTGCGAACCCATGTTCGCAAATGCGAACACAGAGACCTGTAAATCACGATTTCCAGCTTCAATATTCACATTTCACAACCCAAAAACACCCATTTGCGATTATTCACGGATTCCTTCTTCTTCAAAACAATTGTAAGTCACTTTTTACTTAATTCTTTCAATTCTTAACATCATTATACATGTTTTCAATAGAAATCAAAGGTTTTCATGGTAGAATTCCTTGTTTTTGTTAGAAAATAGGGTTTTTCATAAATTGGGGAATTGGACCTCGAATTGAGGTCCGATTTTGAAAAAAATCATATACATGAACTCGTGGGGGATGGGTAACCGGATTTTGGTCCGAACCCCGAGTTCTGACCATGTGGGCCCGGGGTTGAAATTCACTATTCCGGGCAGAATATTGTAAAAGTTGTAATTGGCCTTAGGAATTAGTTTGTTGAGTAGTATTGATGATATTAATTCAATCGTGTATAGATACGATTGGATTGGAGCCAAATTTGAAAGGAAAAGGCATTGCCACTGATTGAATTGTTCGTAAACATTCGAGGTAAGTGGTTGTTCTATCCTAGCTTGAGGGAATAGGATTATATGCTATTATTGTGATACTTTAAATGCCTTGTACGCGAGGTGACGGGCGTGTACATGCGCTTGTTGTTGAACACATACTTTATTCAAAATGTTCAATGAGTGATATTCCTGTTTTTAGTTGTTAAATTCGATATTCCTACCCGGTAGTAGTTAGAAAAGCATGATTAGATAGAATCTAACTGTCTAGTTGCTTAATTGACTTACTTAAGTTTTTCTTGGTAATCGCTGGCGCTGTTCATCGGCGAAGTTATTGTTAAGCATATTATACTTCTCTCTGTGTATTCCTTTACTTGCTGTGGTTATGGACTACGGGTTCAATTCCCGAGATCCTGAGATAATTAAAATGTGGACTACGGGTTCGATTCCCGAGATTCTGAGATTATTAAAATGTGGACTACGGGTTCAATTCCCTAGATCCTGAGATTATTGAAATATGGACTACGGGTTCAATTCCCGAGATCCTAAGATTTTTGAAATGTGGACTACAGGTTCGATTCCCGAGATCCTGACTTATTGGTAGGGACTGCGAGTTCGATTCCCGGAGATCCTGAGTTATTGAGATATTATTGAGACATGGGCTGCGGGTTCGATTCCCGGAGACCTAGAGGTACTGAGAATGGGACTGTGGATTCAATTCCCACAGGTCCTGGATTTGTTTTATTGAGTTGATTATTTGTTGTTAGCTTAATTGTAGATATTTGCGATAATCATCTTATGATTGTTATTTCGGAAATTATTGTTATTATCTTTTAAACTGTTTATTTTGTTATCATCATATTATTATTGTTTCTCAGTAGGGCCCTGACCTTCCTCGTCACTACTCCATCGAGGTTAGGCTTGGCACTTACCGAGTACCGCCGTGGTGTACTCATGCTACTCTTCTGCACACTTTTGTTGTGCAGATCCAGGTACATCAGAGCAGGCTCGTACTAGGTGATTCCGCAGCTTTCTGGGAGACTTCGAGGTATGATCTGCTACGTTCGCGGATCCGGAGGCTTCCCATCTATTCTAGTAGTACTAGTTGACATTTTTCTTCATGTCGTTGTTAGGATACTCTTTACACATAGAGCCACAGTTGTATTTCCCTTTTAGTCTGTGTTACCGTGGGGTTCTGGATCTTGGTAGTGTTTTATTCATTGTGTGATGGATGTATGTGCCAAGCGGCACGGATTACATATCTTTTATGCTATTTTCCGTTGTTTCTTAATTAGGTATTTATAATTTGTATATTCCGCAACGTGTTAGGCTTACCTAGTCGTGGGGACTGGGTGCCATCATGACAGGTTCACGATTAGTGAACTAGGGTCGTGACAAGTTGGTATCGTAGCTCTAGGTTCATAGGAGTCACGGGACACAAACCAGTTACTTAGAGTCTCGCTGATCGATATGGAGATGTTTGTATTTATCTACGAGGGGCTATGTAACTGTTTAGGAAACTCTCCATTTCTTTTGGATTCCTTGTCTTGCGACATTTTTGTCATCAAAAATCTAAACTACTGCTTTCTATTCTCTCACAGATGGTGAGGACACGAGCTACTCGCGATGATCGGGTACCCGCGCCCCCTGTTGTCGCCGTCAGAGGCCGGGGCCGAGGTAGAGGACGAGGACGCACCCGAGGTGCAGCCACAGCACCCGCGCGCGCTGCCGCCGAGGTGCCACAGGTAGACCAGGTTGGAGCGCAGCCACTGGTACACCGACTACAGCCGCTACTACTCCAAGCACTACCGGAGACCCCGGCTCGCTCATGAGTATGTATACCACTTTAGCCCGGCAGGATTGCTTCCTCTTGTCGCAGCTACATCTCGAAGTCGGGGAGGGGCCCGTACTCCCGCAGCTCGTTACACCCGAACAGCCGTGTGCCGCTGGGACAGGTTCCGCATATTTTGGTTATGCCTCGTGCCGCTCCAAGCACGTACCGGAGGTGGACCAACTGCCTCCGAGGATGAGCAGCGTAGATTAGAGAGGTTCAAGAAATATGATCCTCCAATGTTTAGTGGGTTGGCTATAGATGATGCATTGGGCTTTTGGAGGAGTGTCATCGTATCCTCCGTACTATGGGGATAGTGGAGTCCAGCGGGGTTTCTTTAACTGCTTTTCAGCTTCTTTGGGCCGCTTATAATTGGCGGCATATGTATGAGATGGATAGTTCAGATGAGTCTGCCTCGTTGACCTGGACGCAGTTTTCTAATATGTTGTTGAGGGAGTTTGTTCCCGAGAGCCTCAGGGATTCTTGGCGATCGGAGTTTGAGTTGTTGCGTCAGGGCTCCATAACAGTATCGGAGTATGCTATTAGTTTCACCCGCTTAGCCAATCATGCATCAGCATTGGCAGCCACGGTCCGGTAGAGAGTGCGGAGGTTTATTGAGGGCGTTGTTCCACCGATACGGTCCAGCATGGCTAGGGAGCTGGAGACAGATGTACCGTATCAGTAGGCGGTGAGTATTGCCAGGAGGATCGAGAGTATGCTCCCTAGAGAGTGAGGAGAGAGGGAGGCCAAGAGGTCTTGTTAGTCGGGCCATTTCTCTGGTGCCCGTACTTCAGCAGCCGGTCGTTTTGGCAGGGGTTATTCCGGTCACCTAGTTCATTCAGCATTGCCAGCAGTTGGTAGTACTCCAGCTCCTCCAGCACCTTTGGAGCCTTATTATGCTCTCCTTGTTTCTAGTGCGCCTCCTGCGCGAGGTACCTCTAGGGGTCAGTCCAGTGGGGGCGAGGCCGGTCAGTCACAGCCACTGCATCCTCCCCGGGCTTGTTTTGAGTGCGGGGATACTCACCGTCTTGTCAGGGAGTGCCCCAGGCATAGGAGAGGAGTGCCCCCACAGACTTCGCAACCTCAGCGTGGTCCACAGGGTCAGCAAGCCATCATTCCAGCCCCGACCGCCACCCCACCTGCCCAGCCAGCCATGGGCGGGGATCAGGGTGCTAGAGGCTGCCCTCGAGAGGGGGGACAGGCCAGATTCTATGCTATTCCTGATCGCGCTGCGGCTGTTGCATCTGACTCTGTTATCACAAGTATTATTATGGTTAGTCACAGGGAGGCATCGGTTCTATTCGACCCTGGTTCCACCTTTTCACATGTGTCTTCTTACTTTGCTGCTCATCTGGGTGTGCCTCGGGATTCTTTGAGTGCCCCCATTTATGTTTCCACTCCGGTGGGTGATTCTTTGGCTGTGGACCGCGTATATCGGTCGTGTTTGATTACCATTTATGATTTTGAGACCAGAGCGGATCTATTGGTGCTTGGGATGGTCGATTTTGATATTATTCTGGGCATGGACTGGTTGTCGCCCCATTATGCTATTCTTGATTGTCACGCCAAGACCGTGACGCCGGCTATGCCAGGCATTCCACGTATTGAGCGGAGTGGTACTCTAGATCACACCCCTAGCCGTGTTATCTCTTTTCTCCAGGCTCGCCGTATGGTCGAGAAGGGGTGTGTCGCTTATCTAGCTTATGTGCGGGACGCCGCATTGACACTCCCTCTATTGATTCTCGTTCACGTGGTACGTGACTTTGTCGATGTATTTCCAACCGATCTTCCGGCATGCCGCCCGACCGAGATATTGACTTTGCTATTGACTTGTTGCCGGCACTCACCCCATTTCTATTCAACCGTACCGTATGGCTCCTCCCGAGCCGAAAGAGTTGAAGGATCGGCTACACGAGTTATCGGGCGTGGTTTTATTCGACCCGTTGTCTCGCCTCGGGGTGCTCCCGTATTGTTTGCGAAGAAAAAGGACGGTTCTATGCGTACGTGTATTGACTATCGTCAGCTGAATAAGGTTACGATGAAGAACCCGTATCCTTTGCCCCGTATTGATGATTTATTTGACCAAGCTACATGGCGCACATGTGTTTTCTAAGATTGATTTGCGCTCCGGGTATCACCACCGAAGATTCGGGAGCCGATATCCCGAAGATCGCCTTTAGGACCCTGTGATGGTCACTACGAGTTCCTCGTAATGTCTTTTGGGCCGACTAATGCCCCAGCTGACCTTTTATGCATTTGATGCACAAAGTGTTTCAGGCCTTATCCGGACTCATTCGTGATTGTATTCATCGATGATATTCTAGTATATTCCCGGAGCCGGGAAGAGCACGAGCAAGATTTGAGGATAGTGCTTCAGATTCCGAGGGAGAAGCACCTTTATGCCAAGTTCTCTAAATGTGAATTCTGGTTGAGTTCAGTGGCATTTTTGGGCCACGTGGTGTCGAGGGATGGTATTCGAGTAGATCCGAGGAAGGTGGAGGCCGTGCAGAGTTGGCCCAGACCCTCCTCCGCTACTGAGATTCACAGTTTCCTTGGTTTGGCGGGCTATTACCGTCGTTTCGTAGGGGGTTCTCTTCGATTGCAACACCTATGACCAGATTGACCCAAAAGGGTGCCCCTTTTCAGTGGACAGACGAGTGTGAGGTGAGCTTTCAGAAGCTCAAGACAGCTTTGACTTCGGCCCCTATATTGATGTCGCCTACAGGTTCGGGGTCCTATACTGTATATTGTGATGCCTCACGAGTGGGACTCGGTGCGGTATTGATGCAGACGGTAGGGTGATTGCCTACGCGTCGAGACATCTGAAGGTGCATGAGAAGAATTACCCTGTTCATGATTTGGAGCTAGCCGCCATTGTTCACGCCTTGAAAATTTGGCGTCATTATTTATATTGGGGTTCCTTCCGAGATCTACACCGATCACCGGAGCTTGCAGCACTTGCTTAAGTAAGGACCTGAATATGCGTCAGAGGAGATGGTTGGAGCTATCGAAGGACTATGATATTACTATTCTCTATCATCCGGCAAGGCTAATGTGGTTGCCGATGCCTTTTGAGTCGTCGGGCAGAGAGTTTGGGGATTTTAGCATATCTACCACCTTCGGAGAGGCCTATGGCGACGGATGTTCAGGCTTTGGCCGTGCAGCTTGTTAGACCGGATCTTTCTGAGCCCCAGCCCGGTTCTAGCTTGTGTGGTTTCTGCCTTTTCTATTTGACCGCATCGTGAGCCGCCGCCCGACGACCCTCATTTCGCTTGTCCTTCGGATGTAGTTCGCCGCGGCGATGCTCGAGATGTTACCATCGGGGATGATGGAGTCACGAGGATGCAGGGGCGTATCTGTGTGCCCAATGTAGATGATCTTCGAGAGCCGATTCTAGCAGAGGCCCATAGCTCGCGGTATTCCATCCATCCGGGAGCCGCGAAGATGTATCGGGACTTGAAACAACATTACTGGTGGAGGCGGATGAAGAGGGATATAGTTGATTATGTTTCTAGATGCCTCAACTGCCAACAAGTGAAGTATGAGCATCAGCGTCCGGGTGGGTTGATGCAGCAGATTGAGATTCCTAAGTGGAAATGGGAGCGCATTACCATGGACTTTGTATCTGGACTTCCACCGACGGTTAGGAAGTTTGATTCCATTTGGGTCATTGTGGATCGGCCGACCAAGTCCGCCCATTTTATACCGGTGAGCACTACATATTCATCGGAGCGATCGGCGGAGATCTATATCGAGAGGTAGTTCTACCGCATGGTATTCCAGCTTTCCATCATTTCGTATAGAGGCACTCGCCCACTTCACTTGTTCGGAGAGCCGTACAGCAGGAATTAGGTACTTGGGTGGAGCCGAGCACATCATTTCACCCCCCAGACAGACGGGCGTCCGAGCGCACTATTCACATTTTGGAGGATATGCTCCGTGCATGCGTGATCGAGTTTGGAGGTTCATGCGGATCACTTCTTGCCGCCGGCGAGTTTGCTTATAACAACAGCCACCGTCTAGTATTCGGATGGCACCGTACGAGGCCCTATACGGCAGGAGGTGCAGGTCTCCCGCGGGTTGGTTTGAGCCGGGCGAGGCCAGGTTGCTAGGTACTGATATGGTTCAGGAGGCTACGGACAAGGTCAAGGTGATTCAGGACAGACTTCGTGCAGCCCAGTCTAGACAGAAGAGTTATGCGGACAAGAAGGTTCGCGATGTGGCTTTTATGGTTGGTGAGCGGGTTCTGCTTCGAGTCTCGCCCATGAAGGGCGTTATGAGGTTTGGGAAGAAAGGGAAGCCGAGTCCCAGATTTATTGGCCCTTTTGAGATTTTGAGGCGTATTGGGGAGGTTGCCTATGAGTTAGCCTTACCTCCTAGTCTAGCCGGAGTTCACCCCGTATTTCATGTCTCCATGCTCCGGAGGTACCATGGTGACCCGTCGCATGTGTTGGATTTCACATCTGTTCAACTAGACAAGGATCTGTCCTATGTTGAGGAGCCAGTAGCCATTCTAGACAGACAGGTCAGAAAGCTAAGGTCAAAGAATATCGCTCCGGTAAAGGTTCAGTGGCGGGGCCAGCCGGTCGAGGAGGCGACTTGGGGGACCGAGCAGGATATGCGCAGCCAGTACCCTCATCTTTTTACTACTCCAGGTATGTTTTCTATGCTCGTTCGAGGACGAACGAATCTTTTAAGTGTGGGAAGATGTAACGACCCGACTGGTCGTTTTAGAAAATTACGCCCCAATCCCCAATTTAACTGTTCCCCTAAGTTCATTTCTGCTATTGTGGTTTGCCGGGAGAGTCGCCCTTGAAATTTGAAGTATTTTGGGACACTTAGTCCCTAAATGAGAGCTTTAAAGATAGAAAATGGTCCGTAACCGAAAAGGTGTTAAGCCGATCTCGGAACGGAAATTCGATGGTTCCATTAGCTCCGTTGGGTGATTTCGAGGTTGGGAGCGCGTTCGGAGTGCATTTTGGAGGTCCTTAGCTCAATTAGGCTTGAAATGCCGAAGGTTGAAATTTTGGCGAATCTGAACGATAGGTGAGATTTTGATCCGGGGGTTGGAATGGAATTCCGACAATTTCTGTAGCTTCATTATGTGATTTTGGATATGTCCGCAAATTTTCAGGTCATTCGAACGTCGTTTGGTTGGGTTTTAGATCGAATGTGCAATTCGGAAAGTTTTAAGAAATTTAGGCTTGAATTCGATGTGAATTATTGATTTTTGATGTTATTTTGGCGATTTGATCGCGCGAGCAAGTTCGTATGATGTTTTTGAGTCAGTGTGCATATTTGGTTTGGAGCCCCGAGGGCTCGGGTGAACTTTGGATAGGCCACGAGATCAATTTCTCATGTTAGAAGTTGTTGTCTGCAACTGGTCTGCAGAGTTCGCAAATGCGAACAATAGTTCGCAAATGCGAACTCCCCACTATTCTGCAGAGTTCGCAAATGCGAACAATAGTTCGCAAATGCGAACTCCCTCCTATTATGCTTGTGTTCGCAAATGCGAACGATAGTTCGCAAATGCGAACTTGACCCTACTGTGCCTGTGTTCGCAAATGCGAACAATAGTTCGCAAATGCGAACTCGACACTATTCTGCCTGTGTTCGCAAATGCGAACAATATTTCGCAAATGCGCAACTCCCAATATTTAGCCTGTGTTCGCAATTGCGAACAATAGTTCGCAAATGCGAACTTCCCAGTTTTGCCTTGGCTTCGCAAATGCGAACAAAAGTTCGCAAATGCGAACTTCCCAGCCTTAGCTTATTTTTCAAACTCCAAAAATTGGTCGGGGTTCGCAATTGCGAACCCATGTTCGCAAATGCGAACACAGAGACCTGTAAATCACGATTTCCAGCTTCAATATTCACATTTCACAACCCAAAAACACCCATTTGCGATTATTCACGGATTCCTTCTTCTTCAAAACAATTGTAAGTCACTTTTTACTTAATTCTTTCAATTCTTAACATCATTATACATGTTTTCAATAGAAATCAAAGGTTTTCATGGTAGAATTCCTTGTTTTTGTTAGAAAATAGGGTTTTTCATAAATTGGGGAATTGGACCTCGAATTGAGGTCCGATTTTGAAACAAATCATATACATGAACTCGTGGGGGATGGGTAACCGGATTTTGGTCCTAACCCCGAGTTCCGACCATGTGGGCCCGGGGTCGAAATTCACTATTCCGGGCAGAATGTTGTAAAGTTGTAATTGGCCTTAGGAATTTGTTTGTTGGGTAGTATTGATGATATTAATTCAATTGTGTATAGATACGATTGGATTGGAGCCAAATTTGAAAGGAAAAGGCATTGCCACGGATTGAATTGTTCGTAAACATTGAGGTAAGTGGCTTGTCTAACTTCGTGTGGGGGACTTTCACCCCTAGGATATTATTGTGATACTTTAAATGCCTTGTACGCGAGGTGACGGGCGTGTACATGCGCTGGTTGTTGAACACATACTTTACTCAAAATGTTCAATGAGTGATATTCCTGTTCTTAGTTGTTAAATTCGATATTCCTACCCGGTAGTAGTTAGAAAAGCATGATTAGATAGAATCTAACTGTCTAGTTGCTTAATTGACTTACTTAAGTTTTTCTTGGTAATCGCTGGCGCTGTTCATCGGCGAAGTTATTGTTAAGCATATTATACTTCTCTCTGTGTATTCCTTTACTTGCTGTGGTTATGGACTACGGGTTCAATTCCCGAGATCCTGAGATAATTAAAATGTGGACTACGGGTTCGATTCCCGAGATTCTGAGATTATTGAAATATGGACTACGGGTTCAATTCCCGAGATCCTGAGATTATTGAAATATGGACTACGGGTTCAATTCCCTAGATCCTGAGATTATTGAAATATGGACTACGGGTTCAATTCCCTAGATCCTGAGATTATTGAAATATGGACTACGGGTTCGATTCCCGAGATCCTGACTTATTGGTGGGGACTGCGGGTTCGATTCCCGGAGATCCTGAGTTATTGAGATATTATTGAGACATGGGCTGCGGGTTCGATTCCCGGAGACCCAGAGGTACTGAGAATGGGACTGTGGGTTCAATTCCCACAGGTGCTGGATTTGTTTTATTGAGTTGATTATTTGTTGTTAGCTTAATTGTAGATATTTGCGTTAATCATCTTATGATTGTTATTTCGGAAATTATTGTTATTATCTTTTAAACTGTTTATTTTGTTATCATTATATTATTATTGTTTTCTCAGTAGGGCCCTGACCTTCCTCGTCACTACTCCATCGAGGTTAGGCTTGGCACTTACTGAGTACCGCCGTGGTGTACTCATGCTACTCTTCTGCACACTTTTGTTGTGCAGATCCAGGTACATCAGGACAGGCTCGTACTAGGTGATTCCGCAGCTTTCTGGGAGACTTCGAGGTATGATCTTCTACGTCCGCGGATCCGGAGGCTTCCCATCTATTCTAGTAGTACTAGTTGACATTTTTCTTCATGTCGTTGTTAGATACTCTTTACACATAGAGCCACAGTTGTATTTCCCCTTTTAGTCTGTGTTACCGTGGGGTTCCGGATCTTGGTAGTGTTTTATTCATTGTGTGATGGATGTATGTGCCAAGCGGCACGGATTACATTTCTTTTATGCTATTTTCCGCTGTTTCTTAATTAAGTATTTATAATTTGTATATTCCACAACGTGTTAGGCTTACCTAGTCGGGGGGACTGGGTGCCATCATGACATGTTCACAATTGGTGAACTAGGGTCGTGACAATTATGTGTTATGTGTTATGTGTTCGATTGCGGTGTATGGGTTGTGGTGACGAGCATCCATACATTGGCGTCTAGTATGACCGTGAGTCGTTGAAAATGCTTATTTTGAGATATATCTACAGATGAATTGTTGAACCTTTGTCAGGTTGTAGCATTGTTATGGTTCTCCCTTGTTGGGACTTGTTGTGAAGATAATTATTGATTGCCCTTGTCGGGACGGTTTATGAATTAATGTTTCCTTCTTTGCCCTTAACTGTGATTGTTATTTGGGTGAGGAAGAGTGATAATGCACAAAGGGTGATGCCGTGCCATGTTTTATTATTTTTGGACGAAGGTTAATGTTGTGCCATGTTTTATTATTTATGCACGAAGGTTAATGCCGTGCCATATTTTATTGATTATGCACGAAGGATCATGTCGTGCCCTGTTATTGAACCATGTACGAAGGATCATGCCGTACTATGGATGTGAGGATGAGAGTAAAAGCACGAAGGGTGATGCCGTGTACTTTATTTGCTTATTTGGCGAGGATGAGAGTAAAAGCACGAAGGGTGATGCCGTGCAACTGCTTGCTATTCCTTGACTTGATATTACTTGTGTTTTCATTATACTTTGTTTTTCCTTGTGAATTAATTAACTGTTGTTAATTGTTGAATTCTTTGAGATATTCCTTATTGTGTTATTACCTGGTTATTTCTTGTTATTCTGTGGTATACATATATATTGAATTGCACAGGTTTATGTGGGTGTCTGGTCCTAGGCTTGTCACTACTTAGCTGGGATAGGCCAGGCACTTACCAGCACATGGGGTCGGTTGTGCTGATACTACACTTCTGTGTGTTTTTGCATAGGTCCAGGTTACGATCAGGAGCAGCAGCAGTAATTCGATTGTGTGGGAGTTGATCACGTTTGAAACCGAGGTAGCTTGCGGACGTCCGCAGGCCCGACGTCTCTCTCTTTATTTATGTTACTAGTTGTAGTCTCTTTGTTCCGAGACAAACATAATTATGTTATATTTCTTTCAAACTCTTATGTGTAGTATTCAGTAGTAGTTCGTGAGTTGGTGACTCCACGTCTTGGGTAGAGGATTTCAGTATGATTTTCATCTTGTAATTCGTTATCTCTATTTCGATAAAGTATTCCGCATTTATTTAATTAAAATTGTGTTAAAAACAGGATAGTATGAATTCAGTGGCTTGCCTAGCTACCACGAGTAGGCGCCATCACGATCCCGATGTTGGGGAAAATCCGGGTCGTGACAACAGGGGAATACTTTCTCAAGTAATCGCAAGCAGGAGCCCACCTGGAGAACAAGGGAATACTTTCTCAAGCAATCACAAGAAGGAGTATGCCTAAAGAACGGACACACATTTCAAAATAGAGTCATATAGTCTGAAGAGCTAGCTGGCCCTCCCAAATAAACGATGACCTATGGTCACCCTGCAGTACTAATAATCCTTCTTCCGAAGGTCCAGGGTGTGCAGGTCGACGAGATGCCATGTCGTGTACTATAAATAACAAAAATTAATTATTGCATAAATGAAGACACACTATTAATTAATTAAATTACGTATAATTTTACAAATTTAATATAATGGTTGTTTAAAGATTCCAGGCTTGATTTTTGAGGCCCAGGACCACATAATAATGATTAATTATTCAAACTCTCAATTTCAATATTTTCATAATTTTATTAACTTAATTAATTAAATTACGTATAATTTTACAAATTTAATATAATGGTTATTTAAAGGTTCCAGGCTTGATTTTTTAGTCCCGGGACCACATAATAATGATTAATTATTATAAATCTCAATTTTAATATTTTCATAATTTTATTAACTTAATTAATTAAATTACGTATAATTTTATAAATTTAATATAATAGTTGTTTAAAGGTTCCAGGCTTGATTTTTGAGGTCCGGACCACATAATAATGATTAATTATTATAAATCTCAATTTTAATATTTTCATAATTTTATTAACTTAATTAATTAAATTACGTATAATTTTATAAATTTAATATAATGGTTGTTTAAAGGTTCCAGGCTTGATTCTTTAGGCCCGGGAACACATAATAATGATTAATGATTATAAATCTCAATTTTAATATTTTCATAATTTTATTAACTTAATTAATTAAATTATGTATAATTTTACAAATTTAAAATAATGGTTGTTAAAATGTTCCAGACTTGATTTTTAGGCCCGGTAACACCTAATAATGCTTAATTATTATAAATATCAATTTTAATATTTTCATAATTTTATTTATGACAACTTGATAAAAATATCAAAATATAATAAATTCATACTAAGGCTCTACGTTAAAATTTTATAAGGCTCTACGCAAACATGATATACAATAACATATTAAAGTAATACTAACACAATAAATATACCAATATTATAAATTAAATTTAACATGGTAAATTACTGCTAACATTACGCACATGGTATATACAACATATAACATAAATACAATTAATATTTCTTTGCTATATAATATAAAACTAACACTAACATATTTTCTAGTAATTTATAAAATAAAATTAATTTAAATACCTCAAATTAAAGCTGTAAAACTGAAATTTTGTAACCGAAATCGTATCCAACACTATCTCCGTGTGGGGCCCACTTGTGTTGCACTTGAAGGGGACGGGTGGGACCTCAAAATCTATTTTTTGACAAAAATTTGGGGAGAAAATGAGAGGGGGCCGAGAGAATTTTAGATTGGAGTTTGAAAAATCAAAGTGTTAAAAATGAAGGAGGGGGGTGGGGGAGGCGGATTTATCAAGGGTAAAATGCAGTATTGTACTGCGAAATGTAATTCGCAGTACAAAACTGCGAATTGCATTTCGCAGTACAATACTGCGTTTTACCCTTGATAAATCCGCCCCCCCCCCTCCTTCATTCCTATTTTTTTTAAAAAAAAAATTTAATATATTTCGCAGTATAAAACTGCGAAATGTACAAATGTCCGTTTGTACATTTCGCAGTTTTATACTGCGAAATGGTTATTTTAGTTTTTTTTTTAATTTTAAAAGTGTAGTTTTTGTATAATTGATAATTATTTAGGTTCCAGACTCATCTCATGACGTCCTATTTTAGTCAGTAAATAAATCTTAATTTAGCACCAGCACAAGCAAGAAAAATCCTAAAAGACTGGAAATCATCCAACTTTTAAGGAAAAATGTCCAACCAAAAAAAAAATTCAAAAAATACCTATAAATAGAAGAATCAATAGCATAACCAAATCACACAAACAGAAACACAAACAACAAGCACATCAAAAAAAAAAAAGTAATAACAAGAAAAAAGCGAGAAGCTAAATGCCAAAATAACTCGAAACAAATTCTAAAAAATGGAATCATCAAAGAAGCTTGTTGCAGTGTTTCTTGTGTGCATGGTTATGTTATTATCATTTGTGCATATTTCAAAGGCTCATGAACATGAAAAGAGTAATGCATAAATGTTTAAAGAATCTGTTGCGAGGGTTTCTGCTGAATATACAATTTGCTTCAACGAATGTGAAAAGCAATACATTGATCAAGGTCTTGGATACACTCATTGTGAGATGAAGTGTGACACAGACTGCAATGCCAAGTTGCTAAGAGATATATACACTAACGATGTAACTTTAATACGTGCTAAGTAGATCACTACAAAAAATGGTCGAAAAAGGCTAAATATATTGTTGGACTATTGTAAAATAATTTAAAATATATCTTCCGTTTTATTTTTAAACTATTTTCGTCAAAAAGATTTTTTACGCTGCTCTTATAGTGAATCAATAGTTATAACATGTTAGTTACTTTTTTTTTTTTTTGCGATTATAGATATTAATGTTTGTTGTAGAAATTTATATATAGTAATTACTTTATAAATATCTAGATTGCATAAATTTATCTTTTATATTATTCATATATAAAACTAAAAATGATTTTTACCATGCCATAACATTAATGTTTATCTCAAAAATTTAACTAACTACCTTATAAATGCACGTTGTATAAATGTACTTTTTTATTTTCACCACATAGAATGTCTTAATTAAACCCAATTTTTACTACTTGTACAGTCCTTTCTACAATCCTTCACTTTTTTCTTTAATTCAAATATATAGTTGTTGATTATTCTTCCGTTCTCTAATACGTTATCCTCTATAATTTTCTCAGAGAAATTCGACCAATTGAAGAATTTGAAGCCTTGAAGATGGACCAAAAGATGCAAAAATAGCAAATATATATGGAAAAATAATAAAATAGTGGCTTTTAATTTTACTAGTTAATCCATTCATTCATTTTTTTTTGCCACTGTACTCGTAATTTTCATGAATTAACAATATTTTTGCTTTTTCAAGTCATTCGCAACACATTTTTTAATTTTATTTCATATCTTTTTAATCTTCTTGTAATGAAAACATCGGTCGTTTTGAGAGTCGTGGCCTCGTTCCACCATTTAATGCTCTTTTTATGCGTTACAGTTGTTATATCACTTGACGGGCTAGTCGGATTGGGTCCGAAGGGATTTTAGAATGAACTAATACACTTATTCTCAAGGTTGGAAGGTTAAGTTAAAATGATTGACCGGATGTTGACTTATTCGTAAATGACTCCGGCATGGAGTTTTGATGGTGCCATGTCACGACACCAAATACCCCGGTCGTGATGTTGCCTATCACGATACTAGACAAGCCAAACCTACATTTACCACATCAAATTTCCTTTTATAATTTCATTTTTCTAAAACAGTTTAAGTCTTAAATTCTTCATACGAAATGTATAAGCTAACAGAAATATGCGGAAAACCAGTACAAAATATTCTAACACCGCCCAAATCCGGTGTCACTAGTCAGGAGCCTCTAAGTAAAGTCAAAACACGGTCTAAATAATACAAAATTGTTAGAAATAACAAAATACTAACATATGAAGTAAGAATGCATGGTTGCAAGCGTCGTGCAGCTACCTTGCGATATGCAGATACGACTCAGAGAGTGCTGGAAGCTCTCACTCTGACGCTCGGGCACCTGGATCTGCACAGAATGTGCAGAAAGTAACGTGAGTACACCAATTCAGTAAGTAACTAAAGTATATAACGTCTGAGTGCAATGACGTGCATTAAAGATTATAACAAATCTCAACAAAAATATCAAGTTAAATCTATAGTTCAATAATCAATTATCTCATAAAACTCCAGTTTCAATAAAATCCTTCGAATGCATTTATTCAATATTTTCAACATTGGTTCAGTATAAAAGTAGAGTGAAAAATAACAAAATGTCATAAACTAGCTCCTCGGGCAAGGTATTACTCATAAGTATATCCTCTCGGGCAAGCCTCCCAATCACTCGTGACTCAACTCTCGTCAATCAGTATTCACACTTAGCACTTTGACTCAATAGATATCTCATTATAATAATAATAGCAATAATCGCTGCGGTGTGTAATCCGATCCATAGTTTATAATCGACCACACTCACTAGGGGTGTACGGACTCTGGAGGGGATCCTACAACCCAAGCATCATATCGTTGGGACGCGCAACCTGATCCAATACATATCGCTGCGACCTAAAGTCTGATCCATATAAGTAATACTGCGGCATGGAACCGATCCATAATGTATATATAATCATCACCATTAGGTCCTCAACCTCTCTCATTCATTAACCTCACGGCCACTTAGGCATATCGATGAAAATCAGGGAACTCAGACCAAACAGTTTTAAACACAAAATTGTTAAGGCTCCTCCTCCGAATGAAATTCAATGGTATAATTGAGGATATGCTTTCAAATAAAACAGAGTGAGGAAAGTAGTAAAAATATCCCTAAGCATCAAAATAGGTCGGCACAAGGCCCCATACATGGCGTACACACCAAAATATAATATAAATCTATAAAGTACGGAATATCATAAGTGTCACGACCCAAACCCTGGTCGTGATGGCGCCCAACACAACGCTAGGCAAGCCCGACCATGTTATCTATTACCAGCCGATTATTAACTCCAATTGATCAAGTTATACTTAAACAACAAGTATTTAAATCAAAATGATGAACATAATAGTAGAAATATACAAAATATGGTCCCAGCCAAATCGTGGTGTCACGAGTCTGAGCCTCTACAGAATAAACATCCTAATACAATCAAGTCTAAGTAAGATGAAAACAACAAAATGATAAGGAAGGAGAAAACAGGTTCTGCGGATGCCGGTAGCTACCTCGTAGTCTCCGCAAAAGTAGATAAGGATCAAAAGCTACAACAACTCAACTGCTCTCGGGCACCTATGAATCTGCACAAAAAGTGCAGGGGAGTGGGGTGAGTATATTTCAACTCAGTGAGTAATAATAATAAACAGTAACTGAAAGTAAGAACTCTTGTGCTATCACTAAATAGTTCTAAGGCAAACCCCCACGAGTAAGTCATCACTATAGTAAGTACTCAGATTACCAGTCCATATTTATCTTAACAAGGTCCCATACTGACCAAATCCTCACTCGTACCACTACGGTGTACAACCATTTCAATGTATGAAGATATATACATATGTCTATAATGTATAAGTATTTAAGTATGTATAAGGATATGAATAAGTATAATGCTGCGGCGTGCAGCCCGCACTAATACATATACCACTGCGGCGCGCAGCCCACTCCATTTAATGTCGACGGCGGTCACTGGGTGTATACAGACTTCGGAGGGGATCCCTAGGCCCAAGCGCTATGATGCTGCGGCGTGCAGCCCGATCCACACATGTATTACTGCGGCGTGCAGTCCGATCCAATATATATATATACATATATAACTATACTGTTGCGGCGTGCAGCCCGATCCCATAATATACTCCAGCGTTCACTGAGAATGTGTGCAGACTCAGACTCCGAAGGGGCTCCTACAGCCCAAGCGCAATAATACTGCGGCGTGCAGTCCAATCCAACACATATACTGTTGTGGCATGCAGCCCGATCCAATATGTATACTGCTGCGTCGTGCAGCCTGATCCAATATATATACTGCTGTGGCATACAGCCCGATCCAACATAGGTATATATATATATATATATAATACCTCATAACGAGTCCTCGACCCCGTCCCAATTAGTATAGGATTGTCTTTCGAGCCCACTCGCTCAAATCAGGGAATTTCCGCTCCTAGCAATCTATCTCTCCAGTCGTTCATTGCCTCGCATTCCCCACTACCTCATCGTCCGATGATGGACTCCGCATTAAACAATAAGGCTGGGGGCAGGGCATCAATGGGATACCCTGCTATGCTCAGTTCCACTAGCCTAGTATGGACATGTGATTAAACAATTAACTACAACCAATTACCCCCCTTTTTATCTGAATGTAACAGTAGCCAACCCCTACTCTAGTGAATTGCATCAGGCAGATTCAAGGGATCGATGTTACGAACTGATTCATTGACGGCTTTAATCACATTGGACTCATGATTCGTTTTAACTACTAAAACAGAAGAATTGGCCAAATAAAGGGCCTCAAATGAGAAGAAACAGACCAAACGGGTATGGGAAATTAAAAACATGAGAAACTGAAATAATGAATGAAACAAACACACATATTCACACAAATCGACTTAAAACGACCAAAGAAGGAGTGAATACCTCAAAAGAAGACTGCCGACCAAACTTCGAACTAAAACTCGGACTTATTGAAGCCAAACGGGCTTTAATCAAGATGTTCTCGATTGAGAACACCCGGACTAAAGTCCCTTGGACTTCAATTGTGGCTAACCCGGCTTGAATTGAATTTCTTCAAAATTAGGGTTCTTGGGCTCGGATTTGGGGCTTTTGCATTTTTGGTTAGATTCGAAGCAAACCAATGTCAATGGGAGTGTGGGGGAGGTGTGGGGAGACTGTGGTGTGAATTTGGGGTGATTTGGCATAGGTTCGAGTTTGACTCGAATCTTCAAATGAAGATTCGAGGAGCTCCGGCATGATTCGAGGTTAATGGAGGTTGGGATCGTGATGGGGGAGGTGAGGGGAAGGGTTTGGCATTGGTTTGGTGGCGATTGGCCTACCGGAACCGCCGTGAGGCGATTTCCGGCAGGCGGAGGAGGGCGGCGTTACACCGGGTGTTTGAGAGCTCTGAGGGAGAAGAAGGAGAGGGGGGGTCTGGCTTGGGGGGGCGGGGTATGGAGAGGAGTTTATATATGTTTTGAGTAGTTAAATCCTGATCGTTGGATCAAACCTGATCAACGATCAGGATCCTCTCACTTAAACCAAACGGCGCCGTTTGGTCAAGTCAAAGGCTGAATGTATATTAGAATTAACGGATTAATCTGGGCCGTTGGATAATAAAATCCAACGGTCCGGATCAAGCGTTACATAGGCTGAAGCTGGACGGATATTTGGGCTGGATCAGAAGCAATCCGTTTGGGCCTGGCTTTTAGATTGAAATTGGCCCAGATCGGATATTATATGTGTATGTGTATATATATATATATATATGTATATATATATGTATATATATACATATATATATATATATATACACACATATGCATATACTAACCTATAACACCGCTATTTTTTACTACAATTAACGCACACAATTACATATCACTCAAAAAATGTGAATCACATGACTTCGATATCAAACACTGAAAATGCAAAGCCTAGCGTATATTTTTTGTATTTTTAATTTAAATAAATAAACGTGCACACAAAAGATAAAAATAACACAAAATCACACAAATCATGCCCAACACGAAACTATTTTTTACTTTTGAATTTTCTGGGAGTACTTCTCGAGTAAGGCAAAAATCACGTGCTCACAGGTATATATATATATATATATAATACCTCATAACAGGTCCTCGACCCTGTCCCAATTAGTATAGGATTGTCTTTCAGGCCCACTCAGCTAAATCAGGGAATTTCCGCCCTAAGCAATCTATCTCTCACAGTACACATCTAGTACTGGCTCTTAATGTGCTATTCAGCTAGTTTTACGGCTGAGTGTAAGTTCCCAACATGATATAGGGGTCGCCTAGCTCTACAGGTCCCATAATTCTCTACAGATCGGCACAAGGCCCCAAACATGGCTATTAGCCCAATTACATAGTTATAATCTTATTATCAGTCATAATACACAATACACTATTAGCCGGGAAGGACCAAGTCCAATCCCCCAATCGCAATGTCACCACGCCCATCACAAGACGCGTGTCTCATCTCAACATAGCACTGTGAAGTGCTAGTACGGGGTTTCAAACCCTCAGTACATTATTTACTATCACCACTCACCTTGAACAGGTAGAAGCCTTAGTCAGCCTTGCGCTTGCCTCGCAAATCAATCTCCTCGTATGTCAAATCTGCTCAAAATCAATGATAATACATCAACATATTCCAAATTCACACAACCCATTCGAAATAACCCAAATTGCATCAAAACCCACAAAGTTGTCAAATCCCGACTTTTGGTGCGCTTCTCGAAAAATTACAAAAGTTACATATTCATAACCCTCGTCTCAATACAAGTCTATGCATATAAAGTTTTCCAAAATCGGACTCCGATTGCACACTCAAATCGATATTTTACCAAAGCCCTGGCTTAGGCTAAATTCCCCCATTAATTCATCCAATTTCAATGAAATAGAGGAGGATTTCAAGATAATAACGCGTAAATGAACCATAAAACTCACCTCCGATGATAAGCCGTTGAACTCCCAGCAATTTCCCGTCCAAATTGCCCAATTCTCCTCTTAAAACCTAGCCCAAATGTTTTATGACTTTTGAAATTTTTCCCTTCTGTTATTCTTATCACAGGCGCGATTTTCGCTCCTGCGGTTCCTTACTCGCACCTGCGAGTCCGCTTCTGTGGACAAACGGTCGCTTCTGCGATTCCATACCAAGCTGCCCAGTTCCGCTTCTGCGGTCCAGGTCTTGCACCTGCGAGATCGCCTAAGCGAACTGGGCTCCGCTTTTGCGAGAACCCACGGGCTAGCCTACGTCCGCTCCTGCGATCCTGGGCCGCTTCTGCGAGCCCGCCCCTGCGCATCCTGGGCCGCTTCTGCGGAAATGCCCAAACCAGCCCAATCTCGCTTCTGCAAGATAAATTTCACCCCTACGCTTCCGTTTCTACGGTCCCCCACCCGCAGAAGCGAAAATAGCAGAAGCCAAAAACCCAGACTTGCAAAACCTCTAAAATTCCTCTGTTTAACCTCCCGAAACCACCCCGGGTCCCCTACTCCATATGTCACGACCCCAAACCCAGGTCGTGATGGCGCCCAACACATTGCTAGACAAGCCCGACCATCTTATCCAATTACCAGCCAAGTATAATTAATACTGATTAATCGGCGTGATTAGCCTGTTTTCATAACAAATCAAGAAGTGTAGAAATGAAATACAAAAACACAGTCCCAACCAAATCGTGGTGTCACAAGTCTGAGCCTCTACAAATGAGATCTACTACACAATCAAGTCTAACCAGAATGGAGACAACAAAATGGTAAAAAGGAAGAGGTCAGGTACTGCGAACGTCGGCAGCTACCTCGAAGTCTACACGGAATGGGGATAATAAAGCAGTTGCGATGGATCAACTGCCCTCCTGAACATGTATATCTGTTAAAAAAAGTGCAGGGGAGTGGGGTGAGTATATTTCAACTCAGTGAGTAATAATGATAAATAATAACTGAAAGTAAGAACTCCTGTACTATCACTAAATAGTTCTAAGGCAAACCCCCACAAGTAACTCATCACTACAGTGAGTACTCTGATCTCCAGTCCACATCCAACTCAACCAGGTCCCACACTGACCACATACTCGCTCGTACCACTACGGTATACAGCCATCTCAATATGTGGAGACATATACATCTGTCTATAACATATAAATATTTCAGTATATATATAAATATGAATAAGTATGATGTTGCGGCGCGCAGCCCGCTCCAATACATATACCGCTGCGGCGCGCAGCCCGCTCCAATACATATACCGCTGCGGCGCGAAGCCCGCTCCATTTAACGTCGACGGCGCTCACTGGGGGTGTATACAAACTTCGGAGGGGCTCCCTAGGCCCAAGCACTATAATACTGCGGCGTGCAGCACGATCCACACAAATATTACTGCGGCGTGCGGTCCGATCCAATATATATATACATATATATCTCTATACTGCTGCGGCGTGCAGCCCGATCCCATAATATACACCAGTGCTAACTGAGAATGTGTGCAGACTCAGACTCCGAAGGGGCTCCTACAGCCCAAGCGCAATAATACTGCAGCGTGCAGTCCGTCCCACATGTATATTACATGTATATTACATGTATAATACTACGGCGTGCTGTCCGATCCAATATATATACTACTGCGGCGTGCAGCCCGATCCAACATAGGTATATATATAATACCTCATAGTGGGTCCTCGACCCTATCCAGTCAGTATATACTTGGCCTCTCAGGCCCAATACAATATATCACAGTGGGTCCTTGACCCTGTCTCAATCAATATAGACTTGGCCTTTCAGGCCCAATATAACATCTCATAGTGGGTCCTTGACCCTATCTCATCTCAATCGGTATAGACTTGGCCTTTCAGGCCCACTCAGCTAGAACAAGGAATTCCACCTTAGATAATCTCTCTCAATGTACACATCTAGTACGGGCTCATATTATGCTATACAGCTAGAGCTACGGCTGAGTGTATGTTTCCAACACGATATAAGGGTCACCTAGCTCTATAGGTTCCCTAATGCTCTACAGATCGGCACAAGGCCCCAAACATGGCTTTTAGCCCTATTTTACAGTTATAATCTCAGTAACAGTCATACAACACAGTATTCTATTAGCCGAAAAGGACTAAGTCCGAACCCCCAATCACAATGTCACTACGCCCATCATAGAACGCGTGTCTCATCTCAATATAGCACTGTGAAGTGCTAGTACGGGGTTTAAAACACTCAGTACATTGTTTACTACTACCACTCACCTCGAACCGGTAGAAGCATCGGTCCGCCTTGCGCTTGCCTCGCAAATCAATCTCCTCGGTTGCCAAATCTGCTCAAAATCAATGATAATACATCAATATATGCTAAATTCACGTAACCCATTCGAAATAACCCAAATTGCATCAAAACCCACAAAGTTGTCAAAATCTAACTTTTGGTACGCTTCTCGAAAAATTATAAAACTCACATTTTCGGAATCCTCATCTATTTACGATTCTGTACATACCAAGAACTCCCAATTCGGACCACAAATGGTCCTTCAAATCATTATTTTACATTTTGGGAGATTTCATCAATTTTCTTCCCAAATTTCATCCCAAATCACAAATTAAATGATGGATTCAATGATATATTCATGTAATCTTGCCAAATCTAAGTTAGAATCACTTACCCCAATGAATTTCTTGAAAAACCTTCGAAAAATCGCCAAAATCCGAGCTCTCTAGGTCCAAAAATCAAATAAAACATAAAACCTCGTATTTATAGAGTAACCCTCGGATTCCAGCAGTGGTGACCGCACAAAAGTGGCCGCGGTCCGCGCCCAGTCTCCGCGGCCGCACAAAAATGGCCGCGGCCGCGCAGTTTGCTCTGCAGTGACAGGCTTTGGTATTTTGACCATAACCTTCGCTACAGATGTCCAAATTATGATTTCTTTTGTGTTCGGGAAACTAGACACGAAGGGCTACAACTTTCATTTTTGAATCACCTCAAATTCCTTGTAGATAAAAAGATATGAGCTTCCGAAGTAGGACCAGTGATCTGAAAATTTTTTCCACCTACGCGGACCGCACAGAAATGACCGCGGTCCGCGCCCAGCCAGCGCGGCCGCGCCAAAAGGACTGCGGTCCGCGTCCCAATGACTGGCCCTTCCATTTTCTATGTTCCGGGATGTCCGTACTCACCCGAGACCCCCGGGACCTCAACCAAAAGTACCAACAAGTCAGAAAACACATCACGGACTTAGTCGAGGCCTCAAATCACATCACATATCATCAAAATCATCGAATTACCACGGATTCAAGCCTAAATTTATCAAGTTCTTCCAAAACTCACATTCGATCCTAAACCCGACCAAATAATGTCCGAATGACCTGAAATTTTGCGGACAAGTCCAAATTCACTTAACGAAGCTGCAGAAACTCTCGGAATTCCATTCCGACCCTCTGATCAAAATATCACCTATCGACCGAAATCGGCCAAAATATTAACTTCGCCAAAATAGGCTAACTTCTTCACCAGACCTCCAAAATTACTTCTGATTTCGCTCTTAAGCCTTAAATCATCACCTGAAACTAGTCGAATCATCAAAATTCAATTCCGGACTGTTTATCTCATCGGTCAACATTCGATTGACTTTTCCAACCTATTCTCCTCATAAAGGGATTTATGGCCTCATTTCTATTCAAAATCTCTCCGATTTGCTTCTAACTTTCCAAACACATTTAAAATAGCATATTGAGGTATTAAATTAAGAAAACGGGGTGATAACTCCCGTAACGACAAGTTGGGTCGTTACATTCTCCCCACCTTAAACAAACGCTCGTCCTCGAGCGTACCCAGAGTTGTATTGGAAGCAATTCAATAGCTGTATGACCTTACCAAGCATGTATGCGGGGTGGTACCACGTCACCCTCTCTAACATAAGTCTGATAACACAATATAGCTGAACTTCTACAGTCCATCTAGGCCATAGACCACATTGCACTTTCCGAAATCATATACCAATTCCGAATCCCACGTCTATACTCAGTATACACATGATCCAACTGTAATAGCCAACTCACCACTCCGGGTGAGATCACATGATGTATCAAACAACCCGATCACTCGATACGATAGTCTCTAATCACAACAACTGGCCACAATAACCAAATACTAGAATAAAGAACCTTTCTCATTAGATAGAGTCTTATTCCAACACCTTCATATCCTGCCCACGGCAACTGAAGCATGCGATATACCAAACCCATCTCTCGGGTCAACCATTCGTGAATCTATTTCCCTTTTAAAACTGATACCACAATAAGTTTCGGAGCCAAACCTCGATATTACCTTTCTAACGAGCTGAAATCATATATGCTCGCTCTCATTAATGACTCGAATGATCATTTCGGTTATAACACACCACACTGGTGACATGACACCTCAGCATCGACCTACGATCTGAACACACTCGAATCATGACAACTGACTCGCACAAAGAGCCATAATTCAAATTCTTCAATACCATCACAACACATAACTGAGATCTCGTCTCACATCATAGAATTAGAGTACCCGAATCCTCCTCGAAAGGTCATAACATCACGTGGCCTTGCCACAACTCATGATTCTATCCAAACACTATTACTCATGGAGCACCTCAAGTCGCAATGCTCAAAACGGTCAGCCAAACACATATTTAGGTCTGAACTCAAGCAATCAATCACACGCAGTGATACATTTAGTATATGCTATCGAATCCTGAATGGACACAACCGATGTGCTATTCCCCGAGCGATACCCAATACGGACTATTCCTCAGAAGAGAGGAAGTATTGTATACAAGGTACATATAGGAAGCTATATTTCCCACATCACACTGTTACGGGGCGCAACCCGTTCCAATAGCATACCTGTGGCGGCGTGCCACCCGATCCAGATACCATACATGTGGCGGTGTGCCACCGGATCCAGATACTATACATGTGGCGGCGTGCCACCCGATCTAGATACTATACATGTGACGGCGTGCCACCCTATCTAGATACTATACATGTGGCGGCGTGCCACCCGATCCACGTATAAATCTAGCAAAAGGGAATGCACATCGACTCAAGTTGCTCATTGCAACAAACATGTATATATAGCCTGGAGCTCGGTCACATGAAACTCATCCGACAAAGTTCCTCAATACCGGAACTGAATCAATGGTAGATACCTCTACACTGACATCCGTCACGAAGGCCCAACTGACAAAGCAATACCTACCAACCATCCTCTGGCCCTCGGGTACATCTACCCTGCTGGAGCATGATCTGATGCACTCTGCCATGCAGTTTGCGACATGTTTCTGACATAGTCCATATCACATTAGTCTGGACAACCTGGCTTATGACAACCAGTCAACAATCGTATATCATTATTCAAATTCATCATATCAAGTAACGAGATAGCCACTAGAGCTTCCAATTTCCGATAACCGCTACACTGTGCCGATACACACGATATACCACCGCTGCGTAGGCGGGTTACGAGAACTTCTAGTCTCCAACACATACATAACATAGAATCACTATGCCCGATTCCGTACTTCACCGTACGATTACATAACGCACCTCAAGCGTCCATTCATACCACGAAAGCCATTCATAAATTTCACTATGTCATCAACGACTCAATTATTACAGTCGATCCAACGGGAGTATACCACCATACCGCTAGATATTATCAGTTTATTTTACCTGGCCCCTTTTTGACCATAGACTCTGCCGAAATACTAGTATAGCAGTACCATTCTTCTAAATCACCAGAAAGATTGATTCTCAGATTATCTGCAGCTGCCGACGCTGCTTGAGGATTTTAATGACTCCCCATATAATATGAATTGATCTCAAAACTTGAACATGCCGTTATCAACTTTCCATAACACATCGCATATACCATACCACACTAAGACAATAGGGAAAATTCATATCCCTTTCCCTACGCCGCAAATATCAGCGCACTCAACTAGTCAAGGACTTTCATGATCCCATATAGAGAAAACTCATTACACATTCCAAGCTTTACATACCAACAGGAAATACACTCCTTTTCAAACCACGGTAAAACACATCACAAACCCTTTCTCCCAATTACATTGCATAAGTTAAATTGCCAGGACTGAGTCCTTATACCCATACCGAGTTACACAACTGCCAATACTCAAAAGCTTTATTGCACAATATCGGCGAGACTCATTACTTCAAACATATACCAGGAATTAATCATATTCCTTATCATACCGTTTCGGTTTATTAACAAGTTGATCCATTTACCCAATTTCCTCTCTGATTCATCTTTAATTTAATACTAGTCTTTACTGCAGCACCACAATGCCTCAACCTATGTTACCACACAAGACTCGTACATAAGACCATACGGTCTAAGACCCACAGGCCACTAAACACTCTCTTAATTGTTTCCCAGAAATACTACATTCTACAATACTTTGTTTTGAAGAACTTCCTGCGATTTGAATTTGTTATCATTACCTTTCAATACGGATACAAAGAATCTCATCATCCCCATAACATAACAAAAGTCTTGATTTCTTTTAAGAAGAAAAACCACGGTCTTTAGCCACGTACACAGTCTTAAGGCACCTGATTGTTGCAAGAGTAAATCTTGAACACCGCAAGGCTATTCTCGGTCGTCATTCACCCTTAAACAGTTATAATTCAACTACCTTATTAAACAGAACCACTCGGGCCTTACTAGAACTCTGACACCGCAGAACATGATTACATACGGATACAATTAACTATCTTTCTTTTCTATACATCAAACATTCTTTAGCAACAGCCACTCAAAACCTCCTAGTATTTTCTCACATCTACGAAGCACCATAACCTTCGTCAGAATTTTTCCCAACATGCTTGGGGACAGAACCATCATAGCACACAATAGTGCAATCAATTAGTCAATCACAACCTCCCCAACTTGGCTCGGAGCCATACATCAAAGCACTTTTAGC
Source organism: Nicotiana noctiflora (assembly GCA_032618575.1). Classification (NCBI taxonomy): domain Eukaryota; kingdom Viridiplantae; phylum Streptophyta; class Magnoliopsida; order Solanales; family Solanaceae; genus Nicotiana; species Nicotiana noctiflora. Next base: position 63,968 of record JASVEL010001304.1, on the reverse strand, counting down.
CACTCATAGCATTCTTACTCAATTGATGCTCCAATGTTACAGTGAGATTAAACTCGAGCTATTTACAAACTTTGGCGGAGACTCGAATCATCGGAAATCTTAACTCTATTGCAATTCTCGTATTCATTCACACGCAACAATTAAGCCCATTCCTTAGGCCACAACATCTTTTCTAAGTCCCAAATTTTTCAAACATTTCGGCAGAATTTCCTTTGTAAATTGGCCTATCCACCTGCCAGAGAATCACCAAACCATTCTAACAATACACCAACAACTCAACAAGACGTCACAATGTATTTCAACAACATAAATCTCAATACTACACGAATTATATCACCAGCATTAGTACATGAACATGCGCTGCACCTGCTCAAATCATAACACATATACCTTTCACCATGATACACCTAGTACAACCAATTTGGTTTTCCTGCGTTTGAACTCATACTACCACACGTAATGCACTTTACCTTTCCACTAAGGAACATGAACATACTCACCATGCCCATAGCTAGGTCTACGTAACAGATATAAGGATTGAATACCTTGCAGCTCACCCATTAGCACCTCGATGCTCAAGCCATAGACAAGGATCCGGCCTCAAGTCCTCCAGACAGGCCCAATATGAATTCACAAAGATTATATCTCGTCCCTCGATTGGGGAATCACAAGCCATCAAGGCAAATTTATCACTAAGCACTCGAGTGCGCGCATCAATGTGCAGGAGGAATTTCAAGAATTACATCTCAAGCTGAATAAAACACGCACGATGAGAAGTCCAAGAATTTGACACTTTCCTAAAGGTTTGCAGCCTCCCGAGGATAAGTACAGGCGTCCCCGTACCGATCCACGAGACTCTACTAAATTGGCTCACGACTCGCGAGACCTGTTAACCTAGGCTTTGATACCAACTTGTCACGACCCAAAACCCCGGTCGTGATGGCGCCCAACACATTACTAGGCAAGCCTGACCATCTTATCCAATTACTAGCCAAGTATAATTAATACTGATTAATCGGTGTGGTTAGCCTGTTTTCATAACAAATCAAGAAGTGTAGAAATTGACATACAAGAACACAGTCCCAACCAAATCGTGGTGTCACAAGTCTAAGCCTCTACAAATGAGATCTACTACACAATCAAGTCTAACCAGAATGGAGACAACAAAATGATAAAAAGAAAGAGGTCGGGTACTGCGGACGTTGGCAGCTACCTCGAAGTCTCCACAGAATGGGGATAATAAAGCAGTTGCGATAGCTCAACTGCCCTCCTGAACCTGTATATTTGCACAAAAAGTGCAGGGGAGTGGGGTGAGTACTCTGATCCCCAGTCCACATCTATCTCATCTAGGTCCCACACTGACCACATCCTCGCTCGTACCACTACGGTATACAGCCATCTCAATATGTGGAGACATATACATCTGTCTATAACATATAAATATTTTAGTATATATATGAATATGAATAAGTATGATGCTACGGCGCGCAGCCCGCTCCAATACATATACCACTGCGGCGCGCAGCCCGCTCCAATACATATACCGCTGCGGCGCGCAGCCCGCTCCATTTAACGTCGACGGCGCTCACTGGGGGTGTATACAGACTTCGGAGGGGCTCCCTAGGCCCAAGCACTATAATACTGTGGCGTGCAGCACGATCCACACAAATATTACTGCGGCATGCAGTCCGATCCCATATATATATACACATATATAATTATACTGCTGCGGCGTGCAGCCCGATCCCATAATATACCAGCGCTCACTGGGAATGTGTGCAGACTCAGACTCCGAAGGGGCTCCTACAGCCCAAGCGCAATAGTACTACGGCGTGCAGTCCGTCCCACTTGTATATTACTGCGGCATGTAGTCCAATCCACATATATATCACTGCGGCGTGCAGTCCGATCCAACATAGGTATATATATAATACCTCATAGTGGGTCCTCGACCCTATCCCGGTCAGTATATACTTGTCCTCTCAGGCCCAATATAATATCTCACAGTGGGTCCTCGATCCTATCTCAGTCAATATAGACTTGGCCTTTCAGGCCCAATATAACATCTCATAGTGGGTCCTTGACCCTATCTCATCTCAATCGGTATAGACTTGGCCTTTTCAGGCCCACTCATCTAGAACAGGGAATTCCACCTTAGATAATCTCTCTCAATATACACATCTAGTACGGGCTCATATTATGCTATACAGCTAGAGCTACGGCTGAGCGTATGTTTCCAACACGATATAAGGGTCATCTAGCTCTATAGGTTCCCTAATGCTCTACAGATCGGCACAAGGCCCCAAACATGGCTTTTAGCCCTATTGTACAGTTATAATCTCAGTAACAATCATACAACACAGTATTCTATTAGCCGGGAAGGACTAAGTCCGAACCCCCAATCACAATGTCACTACGCCCGTCAGAGAACGCGTGTCTCATCTCAATATAGCACTGTGAAGTGATAGTACGGGGTATAAAACCCTCAGTACATTGTTTACTACTATCACTTACCTCGAACCGGTAGAAGCATCGGTCCGTCTTGCGCTTGCCTCGCAAATCAATCTCCTCGGTTGCCAAATCTGCTCAAAATCAATGATAATACATCAATATATGCTAAATTCATGTAACCCATTCGAAATAACCCAAATTGCATCAAAACCCACAAAGTTGTCAAAACCCGACTTTTGGTACGCTTCTCGAAAAATTATAAAACTCACATTTTCGGAATCCTCGACTCTCCACGAGTCTGTACATACCAAGAACTCTCAATTCGGACCACAAATGGTCCTTCAAATCTTTGTTTTACATTTTGGGAGATTTCATCAATTTTCTTCCCAAATTCCATCCCAAATCACAAATTAAATGATGGATTCAATGATATATTCATGTAATCTAGCCAAATCTAAGTTAGAATTACTTACCCCAATGAATTTCTTGAAAAACCTTCGAAAAATCGCAAAAATCCGAGCTCTCTAGGTCCAAAAATCAAATAAAACATAAAATCTCGTATTTATAGAGTAACCCTCGGATTCCAGCAGTGCTGACCGCACACAAATGGCCGCGGTCTGCGCCCAGTCCCCGCAGCCGCACAAAAATGGCCGCGGCCGCGCAGTTTGCTCCGCAGTGACAGGCTTTGGTATTTTGACCATAACTTTCGCTACAGATGTCCAAATTATGATTTCTTTTGTGTTCTGGAAACTAGACACGAAGGGCTACAACTTTCGGTTTTCAATCACCTCAACATTCCTTGTAGATAAAAGGATATGAGCTTCCGAAGTAGGACCAGTGATCTGGAAATTTTTTCCACATAGGCGGACCGCACCGAAATGACCGCGGTCCGTGCCCAGCCAGTGCGGCCGCGCAAAAAGGACCGCGGTCCGCGTCCCAATGACTGCCCCTTCCATTTTCTATGTTCCGGGATGTCCGTACTTACCCGAAATACACCCGAGACCCCCGGGACCTCAACCAAAAGCACCAACAAGTTAGAAAACACATCACGGACTTAGTCGAGGCCTCAAATCACATCACATATCATCAAAATCATCGAATTACCACGGATTCAAGCCTAAATTTATCAAGTTCTTCCAAAACTCACATTCGATCCTAAACCCGACCAAATAATGTCCGAATGACCTGAAATTTTGCGGACAAGTCCAAATTCACTTAACGAAGCTATAGAAACTCTCAGAATTCTATTCCGACCCTCTGATCAAAATATCACCTATCGACCGGAATCCGCCAAAATATTAACTTCGCCAAAATAGGCTAACTTCTTCACCGGACCTCCAAAATTACTTCTGATTTCGCTCCTAAGCCTTAAATCATCACCTGAAACTAGTCGAATCATCAGAATTCAATTCCGGGACTGTTTACCTCATCGGTCAACATTCGGTTGACTTTTCCAACCTATTCTCCTCATAAAGGGATTTATGGCCTCATTTCTATTCAAAATCTCTCCAATTTGCTTCTAACTATCCAAACACATTTAAAATAGCATATTGAGGTATTAAATTAAGAAAACGGGGCGATAACTCCCGTAACGACAAGTTGGGTCGTTACACCATAGCACCATACGAACTTGCTCCAATGATAAAACCACATACTTTAACACGGAATAACATCGAATTCAAGCAATTCAAGCCTAAGTTTCCATTCAAACTTCCGCAATCGACATTCGATAAAAAACCCGACCAAACGACCTCCGAATGACCTGAAATTTTGCAGGCACATCCAAAATCACCTAGCGGAGCTAGTGAAACTGTCGAAATTCCATTTCGACTCCCGGATTAAAATCTCACCTATCGATCGGATATCACCAAAATTCAACTTTAGCCAATTCAAGCCTAAAACTACACAGGGCCTCCAAATTCACTTCTGATCGCTCTCCTAGCTCATAAATGACCTCCCAGAGCTGACCGAATCATCAGAATTCGATTCAGTGCTACTCTAACCCACAAGTCAACATCCAGTTGACTTTTCTCAACTATTCCTTCTTCTAAGAGACTATTTGTCTCAATTTCAACCAAACTCGACCCGGATTGACTCAAACTTACCCAACATGCATATTACAACATTAACAAGTATGTAACGGGGATAACGGGGTGATAACTCACATGATGACGGGTCGGGCCATCACAATAAGATTTCAAATCAAATACGCGACTGAATAGCCACTACGGGATGGACCAAGTCACAATCACTATCGGTGCACATGCTCATGCTCGCCACCTTGCATGTGCCTCACCATATTTATCAATATAGTAGGAAATACTGGGGTTTCATACCCTCAGGTGCAGATTTACAATGGTTACTTACCTCAAACTGGATGAAATACTACTTCGCCTCGCCCTTGCCTCTTGACTCGGCTTCAACTCGCGTCGAATCTACCCAAAATCAGAATGATAACATCAATATATGATTAGGGAGTGAAGCCCATGAGAAAATAATCAATTAACATAAAAAATCCCAAAATTGGCCAAACCCAACCCCTAAGTCCACATCTTGATTTCCAATAAAAATTACAAAACTAGAGTCCTTACACTCTCATTAGTTCACACAGATGAAATACACCAAAATCCGACCACAAGCGACCGCTCAAATCCTCAAATTAAAGTCCCCAATTTCAAGCCCTAACTCCCCAATTTTAGGCTTTAATTCCCATTAATTTCACATTTAATTAGGTAGAATTCATAATAGAATCATGTATTAAGTTCAAAAAATCTTACCTCAAAGTGTTTCCCTTTGATTCCCTCTTCAATCCCTATCAAAAATCTTCAAAATGGCTCAAAAATGGTGGAAAACAGGCCAAAATCGCGAAGATGGGTGTTTAAACAATCTGCCCAAGCCAAAAATTCCTTCTTTAGGAACCCAGTAAAAGCCTCGTGTTCGCGAAGCACAAAAATTTCATTGACCGAAAATCCTCTTTTGCGAATTCCGCATCACCAATGCGAACGCGCTGCCTCCGCCTTCCAAGCCTTCGCGAACGTGATATCACCTACGCAAATGCGATGAACAACTACCAGGGAACCTAGCTGCTCCACTTTACTCTTTACGGAGGTGTAGAATTTATCGCATTCTCTTAACTTTTACTGGCCATACCTTAACGAACATGGGCCCCCATCGCGAATGCAAAGAACACATTTTCTTCAACAAAAATACAAGAAATCTGCTACTTTTCAAAATAGGGATTTGGTCCGCTAACCTCCCGAAACTCACCCGAGGCCCTCGGGACCTCAATCAAACATGAAAACACAGTCCATAACGTCATTCAAACTTGTTCCAACCTTCAAAACACTGAAAACAACATCAACACATCAAATCATCATCGAATTCAATCCTAAGAAATTCAAAAATTCCACTTTTGATGAAAAAGTCTATCAAACCTCGTCCGAAAGACCTGAAATTTTGCACACACGTCCCAAAAGATATAACTGACCTACTCAAATTTCTATAATTCCATTCTAACCCCTATATCAAAATTTCCACTACCAACAAGTGTAAGGGCTCGAAAATATTTAGCTAAGTAATTTAGGATTTCGTGGTGCCACGTAGGCTGATTATAATATTTTACGTACTACTAACATGATGGACAACTGTTGGATTTTGTAATTAAGTGTATAAGTCATATAATAAGTAATTTGGGGTCCAAGTAAAGGCCTAAGTCTAATTCAAATTGGAAAATTACATAATAGGTTAAAATTCTAAATGAGTCCGCACAAGTCCATATATATATATATATATATACATACATATATATATATATATATATATATATATATATATATATATATATATATATATATATATATATATATATATATATATATATATATATATATTTGATGAACAACATATCAAATGAAAGGTATTTGAATCTACTTTTTAACTGTTTAAACGGTTCATCATTTGGACATTCCTACATAAAGTTATGATCAAATCACCAAAAGATGGGTTTTTAGGGGTGTGCATTCGATTTATCGATTCGATTTTGACTCTTATCGATAATTACTTATCGATTATCGATTTGTACATATTCTTATCGTTATCGTTTCAATAAGGTTTCGATTTTTTTGATTTTGATTTATTAATTTTTGGGGCTTATTGATTCGGTTATCGATTACACCAATAAGAAAATTTGCGGGGTTCAATGGAAAGTATATCGCTATAAACACGCCTAAATAATATGGACAAAAAGAAGCTAAAATAAGACGAACACTGTTTATAACATAAAATTGTGTCAATAGACATATGCAACGGAACTAAAGTAAGGGATCAAATATATGCCACCAACACTCCAACGGTATTAAAAAATAAAAATATATCATCACAGCTAATTCCATTTTTCATTAATTTGAACTTCATTCCCTTTAGCTTTAAATATGATCATTTCTTAAATGTGGTAGATGAATAATTAGGGGTGTGCATTTGATTTATCGATTCAATTTTGACCCTTATCGATAATTACTTATCGATTATCGATTTGTACAACTACTTATCGTTATCGTTTCAATAAGGTTTCGATTATTTCGATTTCATTTATCGATGAACCAATAACAAATAATCGATTCGATTTATCGATAAAACGATTCGAATGCACACCCCTATGGGTTTGCGATCAATTTTGCGATCGCAAAATGACTCCACGGACCGCATACGTGTTCAGAGTCGGGCAAAACATTATGTTGTCACATAATTGATTATGCTATCACATAATGTTTATGTTGCAAGTCTGATGCCTATATATTGATTATGCAATAGCATAATTGCACCACATATTTGATTTTGGGGGCCATTTTTGGAAATTTTTCTATTCGAACCCATTTTGATAAATAAGATTGGGCGCTTAATTTTGGGGTATTTTATACTAAATCTAGAGAGAGGTAAGAGCATTTCTGAGAGAGAAGGAGGAAGCCTAACATTATAACCATTCAATCTCTCATCAATCATCAAGAATGAAGGAAGCCAATCACAGGATCTTCATCTAAGAGGTAAGGTTCTATACACTAGACTTTAATTTCGAGTTTTTGGTATAAGATAGGTTATTGAGGTATGATTCTTGGGTGTAATAATATTATGTATACATTCGTGAACAAATTAGGTTTGTTTGAAGATTGTTGAACATAATAAGTAAAGATTGGGTTGCGGAATGAAGGAAATCTTGTAGAAGAGCTTAGAAATTATGATGCGCATCTATTGTTCGATAAAGTGCTCTAATAAGCCAAAACCATGAATATCTCCCTAATTTGTGTTCGATTTTGTTATATATCAAAGTAGATTGGGATTGCTAGAATTTTTGGAATGTTGTAGTAATTTAAGGAAAGCTTAAACAAGGTATGTTGGCTAAACTTTCTCTTTTAAAATCAAATTCCATAAATGTTTTCATAATTTCAAGTATGGTTGGCTCCAAGTTCATAAATCTTATATTTCGGGTTATTACCCATACATATGACTATTCCGAATGAGCCTTACGAACAAAGATATATATATTCTAAGTATGAGTTGCGTATTAAAATATTATGACTTTGAGTCATGTTTCAAATAAAGGTTAGTATGCCAAATTGTGAGAAAACTCGATATGGTTGATACTCCTAATTGCTCTTATGTGTACCAAATCTATTTGATTGATTGTGTCTAGTCATTGATAATCTATAATGTCTGAAATGAATTTGGGGAAATGAGTGTGAACAACATGCCGATAACATGAGTTATAATTATACCTGGTGATGCTTATGACATGATAAAATATGAACACATTATGAAATAAGCCTCGACATTACTTTCCGTAAATGATTTCAAAAATAAAGTGGCCTAAAGGCTTTGTACTCATTTATGCTCATATGTGGCTTTTCAAGATAATGATTCGCCTTATAATTAACTCCAATGAGATCTGAGTTGTTGCATACTCTGATATTGAAATTGTATATTGTCATGGTTGGAAAGGAGTAATTCAAGAATAATTGGTGTAATTGCTTGTTTATGACTTTGATGTGTGTTTATATTATGGTTTGGTGTGTCCCCTGCTTTGGAAAAAATCCTTTGTGTTTAAAGTTTTATTGCTAATGAACTTGAGGTTTATGATTTCCGAAATACTCTATATGCCCATGATTTATGGTTCCTCACATGTGTACTTCACATCTTGAATTGAATGACTTGTTGTTGAAATGGATATTGATGTGAAATATGTAGAAAGATATCAACTTATGAAATGTGGCCTAGTGTCATGACCCAAATCCGGTCGTGATGGCACCCAACAATCAAGCTAGGCCATCCAGACCAACAATTACTGATTTCATCTAATACCAGTCCCAAATGGACAACCCGAGAAGAATATATGAGTTTAAGAACTTCATTAATAATAATAATGAACGAAATACTGACACTCCCAAAGATCTGGAGTCACAAGTCTAAAGCCTCTAACAAAACCCATTTGGGACTGGTATTCGATGTGATCAGTAATTGTTGGTCTGGCTGGCCTAGCTTGATTGTTGGGCGCCATCACGACCGGATTTGGGTCGTGACACGATATGACACAGCAAACGCTGGAAATGCCTGTCTACTGCTCCTGTGTACCTGAGTCTGCACACAAAAGGTGCAGGGAGTAGGGGTAAGTACTAAGTACTCAGTGAGTAATAAATATATAACAGCAGCTGAAAATAGGAAATCCACAACATACCACAGTATGAAGCTACACTACAGTCCGAATCTCCTACGAACTAGCATCAACAGTACAATACGGCTACCATAGAGTAATTCAACAAATAAAGATGCAATGCAATGCACATAACCGCTACGGCGTGTAGCCCAATCCATTTAACGTCGACGGTGCTCACTAGGGGTGTGTACGGACTCCGGAGGGGCTCCTACAGCCCAAGCGCAATACTGCTGCGGCGTGTAGCCCGATCCACATATCAACCACTGCGGCATGCAGCCCGATCCCATGCTCAGTCCACAATAAGCAATTGAGTCACAAAACAGTTCATTTTTCTTAATTCCAGTTCATAATTTATGAAAAATACCTTAACTTTATTAAATTTGCAAAAGCCGGTGACTTAGCATTTCAAAAGTGTGATTTCAATTTCCAGGATTGAGATCAGTGATTTAAGCAATTATAGCTATCACATAAATATTGTCCTCTAAGGACACTACAGGTCGACACAAGGCCCCAAACAAGGCTTACAGCCCACAAATATATCAAATACAGTGTATTTCCAACACTAACAACATATTATTCACATCCGGGATGGACCAAGTCTCAATCCCTAGTCACAATCAATCCTGCACCTACCACGGTGTGCGAGCCACGCCCTACTAGCGTCACAATGTGCTAAGCCGGGGTTTCGAACCCTCAGGCTACCATATACACAAACTACTCACCTCTAGCCGGCCGTAGACTCGTCCGCGATGTCTTTTCCTTTGAATTTAGCTCCCTCGTGCGTGGAATCTAGTCAAACCACAATAATTATATCAAATACGGGTCAAAGAATCATAACCCATTTCAATTTACATGAAATTTGCATAAATACACTAAGTTGGTAAAACCCGACCCCGGGCCTACTACTCGGAAAATTCCGAAATTAGTACCAACGCGACCCTCATCTCGCCACGAATCCGTGCATATAAAATTTATCGAAATCGGAGTTCAAATGGCCTTCCAAATCCAAAAATCCCGTTTTCAATATTTAGGCCACATTTCTTCAAGATTTCAACCCAATTTCATGAAGATTGATGTTAATTCTACCATAAAATGATGTTTTTGAGTCAAGAATCTTACCTCCGACGAATACCCGATGACTTCTCGGTGATTTCCTCGAGTTTTCTTCTCTCTATGGATCAAAATTATGTTTTGGGGGTGTAAACCCGTAAGACTTTTGTTTCTGGATTTTATTCACTGCCAGAGCTTTTTGCTCTTCGCGTTCGCGTGAGCTCCCACGCGTTCGCGATGAACAGCCCCCTCTTTCCCTACGCGAACGCGACGACTCCCACGCGTTCGCGATGCCCGTCTCTGACTTACCCTACGCGAACGCGAACCTCACCACGCGTTTGCGATGAACAATCTTCCCAGCCACCTATGTTTCCTTCTACGCGTTCGCGATACTCCTCCCGCGAACGCGAAGCCTTACCCTCACACACCTACGCGAACGCGACCACTGGAATGCGAAAGCGATGCACACGATCCCTGGCCTACACGAACGCGGCTCCCCTTCTCGCGAACGCGATGCACTGATTAACTTGACCTTCGCAAACGCGGCCCTTGCCATGCGAACGCGAAGGCTTAAAGGCCTGGGCAGAACCTGCAGTTTTTCTGCAGATTTTTGCCAAGTCCAAATGCCCTGTTGATGGTCCGAAATCATCCCGAAGCCCCCGAGACCCCAACGAAAACCACCAACGTACTCCAAAACATGATACGGGCTTGTTCCAATCATAAAAACACCATACTAAACATCAAAATCACAATTTACTCACGAATTCAAGCCTAAGTTTCTTCAAAATTTTCAAAACTAACATTCAATCCAAAACCCGATCAAACGATGTCCGAATGACCTGAAAATTTGCAGACACATCCAAAATCACATAACGAAGCTACAGAAATTGTCGGAATTCCATTCCGACCCCCGGATCGAAATATCACCTACCATCCGGTTTTCGCCAAAAATCAACCTTCGCCAATTCAAGCCTAAAACTACATCGGACCTCTGAATTCAATTCCGATTGCTCTTCTAAGTCATAATTGATCCCCCGGAACTAGTCGAATCATCAGAATCCGGTTCCGAGTACTCTAACTCAATAGTCAACTCTTGGTTGACTTCTCATATTCAAGCTTTCTTCAAACATGCTATTTGTTTCATTTTCAATCCAAATCACTCCTAACTCACCCGATATATTCTAATATTGATTTTAAAAGCATAATATATGTAAATGCAAGGTAACGGGGTGGTAATTCCCGTAACGACGGGCAAACGCTCGTCCGCGAGCGGGTTAAGAAAAATACCCAGAGCATCAAACAAGTGTGGATATCTGCTCCGCATTTCCTGCTCGGTCTCCCAAGTTGCTTCCTCCACGGGACGACCTCTCCACTGCACTTTCACTGAAGCTATATCCTTGGATCTCAGCTTACGAACCTGTCGACCCAAAATGGCTACTGGTTCCACATCATAAGTCAAATCCTCATTTAGCTGTATCGTGCTGAAATCTAACACATGAGACGGGTCTCCGACATACTTTCGGAGCATAGATACATGGAACACCGGGTGAACTCCCGACAAACTAGGTGGCAAAGCAAGCATATAAGCCACCTCCCCAACTTTCCTAAGCACCTCAAAAGGTCCAATAAACCTTGGGCTCAACTTCCCTTTCTTTCCAAACCTCATGACACCCTTCATAGGCGAGACCTTCAGCAACACCTTCTAACCTACTGAATAAGACACATCTCGGACCTTCCGGTCTGCATAACTCTTCTGACGCGACTGAGCTGTGCGAAGTCTCTCCTGAATAACCTTCACCTTATCTAAGGCATCTTGGACTAACTCTGTCCCCAACAACCTTGCCTCGCCGGGCTCGAACCAACCGACTGGAGACCTACACCGTCTCCCATATAAAGCTTCATACGGTGCCATCTGAATGCTGGAATGATAGCTATTATTATAAGCAAACTCCGCAAGAGGCAAATAATCAGCCCACGAACCACCGAAATCAATGACACAAGCACGCAACATGTCCTCCAATATCTGAATAGTACGCTCAGACTGTCCATCCGTCTGTGGATGAAATGCTGTGCTCATCTCTACCTGTGAACCCAATTCTCGCCGAAATGTCCTCCAGAACTGAGAAGTGAACTGGGTACCTCTGTCTGATATAATAGAAATGGGGACTCCATGCAATCTTACTATCTCACGGATGAATATCTCTGCCAACCGCTCTGAGGAATAAGTAGTACACACTGGGATGAAGTGAGCTGACTTGGTCAACCTATCCACCACCACCCAAACTGAATCAAACCTCCTCGCTGTCCGAGGGAGTCCACTAACAAAGTCCATAGTTATTCTTTCCCACTTCCACTCCGGAATATCAATACGCTGGAATACACCACCAGGTCTCTGATGCTCATACTTGACCTGCTAACAGTTTAAGACACCGAGCCACATGGCTCACAATATCTTTCTTCATCTTTCTCCACCGGTAATGCTGCTTCAAATCCCGATTCATCTTCGCGGCTCCTGGATGAATAGAATACCGCGAGCTTTGGGCCTCCTCCAATATCAACTCACGAAGGCCATCAACATTGGGCACACATATCCGGCCCTACATCCGCAATACACCATCACTATCAATAGTGACATCTCCGGCATCATCATGCTGAACTCTGTCCTTAAGGACAAGTAAGTGTGGATCATCATACTGGCGCTCTCGAATACGATCATATAAAGAAGAACGAGCTACTATACAAGCCATCACCCGACTGGGCTCAGAAATATCCAGCCTCACCATCTGATTAGCTAACGCCTGAACATCAACTGCTAGGGGTCTCTCCCCAACTGGAATATACACCAAACTGTCCATACTAATAGCCTTCCGGCTCAATGCATCAGCCACTACATTGGCTTTCCCGGGATGGTACAAGATAGTAATATCATAGTCCATAAGCAACTCAAGCCATCTCCGCTTCCTCAAATTTAGATCTTTCTACTTAAACAAATGCTGAAGGCTGCGGTGGTCTGTATATACATCACAAGATACACCATATTGGTAATGCCTCCAAATCTTCAAGGCATGAACAATAGCAGCTAACTCCAAATCATGAACGGGGTAGTTCTTCTCGTGGGGCTTTAGCTGACGAGAAGCATATGCAATAACTCTACCCTCCTGCATCAACACACAACCGAGTCCAACTCTGGAAGCATCACAATACACCGTATATGACCCCTGAGGCTGATGGTAACACGAGTACTGGAGCGGTGGTCAAAGCCTCCTTGAGCTTCTGGAAGCTCTCCTCACATTCATCAGACCACACAAATGGAGCATTCTTCCGTGTCAACTTAGTCAACGGTGAAGCAATAGATGAGAAACCCTGAACAAACCGGCGATAATAGCCTGCCAAGCCGAGAAAACTCCGAATCTCTGTAGCTGAGGAAGGTCTGGGCCAATTCTGCACTGCCTCAACCTTCTGTGGATCAACCCGAATACCATTACTGGACACTATATGTCCCAGAAAACCCACAGTATCAAGCCAGAACTCACACTTAGTGAATTTCGCATAGAGCTTCTCTTCTCTCAACCTCTGCAATACACCCTCAAGTGTTGTGCATGTTGTTCCTGGCTGCGTGAATAGACCGGAATATCATCAATAAACACAATCACAAAAGAATCAAGGTACGACCGAAATACACTATTCATCAAGTGCATGAATGCAGCTGGGGCATTAGTCAACCCGAAAGACATCACCAGGAACTCGTAGTGCCCATATCGCGTCCTGAACGCTGTCTTCATAATATCTGAGTCCCTGATCTTCAACTGATGATAGCCCGTTCGAAGGTCAATCTTAGAAAATACACTAGCTCCCTGGAGCTGATCAAATAGGTCCTCAATACGAGGCAATGGGTACTTATTCTTCACTGTTACCTTGTTCAGCTGCCTGTAATCAATGCACATTCACATTGTGCCATCTTTCTTCTTCACGAACAACACCGGTGCACCCCAAGGTGACACATTCGGACGAATGAAACCCTTATCTAAGAGTTCCTGAAGCTGTTCTTTCAATTCCTTTAACTCCGCTGGTGCGATGCGATAGGGAGGAATAGAAATGGGTTGAGTGCCCGACACCAAGTCAATACCAAAATCGATATCTTTGTCAGGCGGCATGCCCGGCAGGTCTGCTGGAAATACATCCGGAAACTCCCTCACAATGGGGACCGAATCAAGACTGGGTGTCTCAGCCTTAACATTTCTAATGAAGGCCAAATAGGACAAACAACCCTTGCCAATCATTCGTTGAGCTTTTATATAAGAAATCACCCTGTCGGACACATAATCGGTCAAGCCACGCCACTCGATCCTCGGATTACCTGGAATAGCTAGTGTGACTGTCTTGGCATGACAGTCCAGAATCGCATGGTAAGGAGATAGCCAATCCATGCCTAGAATTACATCGAAATCTACCATGCCCGGTAGTAATAGATCAACTCGGGTCTCCAGACCCCCAATAGTATTAATACAGGATCGATATACCTGATCCACATCAACAGTATCCCCTACCGGGGTAGACACATGTACGAGCAAAGCAAGAATACCACGGGTCATACCCAAATGATGTGCAAAATAAGTAGAGACATAAGAATAGGTGGATCCGGGATCAAATAAGACGGAAGCATCCCTGTGGCAGACTGAGATAATACCTGAAATGACCGCATCTGAAGTACTAGCATCCTTCCTATCCGGAAGAGCATAGAAACGAGCCCGGCCTCCACCAATACGATCCTCACCCCTAGGGTGACCTCCGGATACCGGCCACCGGTCCTAGCCGACCGTGGCCGGCACCGAAGAAACGAGGAGTAGAAGACGAAGGTCGATCCCTCCGCCGAGACCGCTTACAAAGCCACCGAGGACACTCTCTCCCGATATGGCCTAAATCACCGCACTCAAAAAACGGCCCGAAGATGGAAGAAAGGGCTGCCGAGGATCCTCGCTACCGATGAACCCGATCGCCGAGGAAGCGGGAGCGCAGCTCTGAGCTGGAAGAGCACTCAGTGCAGCCTGACTCTGCTGACGGCTCTGCAGACCCTGATAACCCTGATGGCCTTGACGACCACGATCTGATGAAACCCCACTGGACTCTTCACGTCCAGACTGATGAGACATGAAAGAATGACCCCTGCTATACTGGGGTTGGCCCCTAGATGGAGCACCACTGAAGCTGCCAGAACCACGAGGCCTCTTAGCCTCTTTCTCCTCCCGCTCTCTGCGGCGATCTGCCTCAATATGACGGGCAGCATCAACCACCTCCTCAAAGGTAACTGCCAAAACTCTCTCCCTGGTCATCAATATGCGGATGGGATAAATAAGGCCATCAATAAATCTCCGAATCCTCTCTCTCTGTCTGTAGGAACCATCCACATGGCATGACGGGCCAACTGTGTGAATCTCATCTCGTACTGATTAACCGTCACATCTCCCTGCTTCAACCACTTGAACTGACGTCGTAGCTCCTCTCTCTGAGACTGAGGCACGTACTTCTCAAAAAACACCATGGAGAACTGCTGCCAAGTGAGGGGCACTGCCCCAGCGGGCCGACGCCTCTCGAAATCCTCCCACCACTGAAATGTTGCACCTGTGAACTGAAAAGTGGTGAATGAAACACCGATGGACTCTAGAATACCCGCGGTGCGAAGCATGCGCTGACATCTGTCAAGAAAACCCTGGGCGTCCTCGCCCTCAGCACCACTGAATGTCGGAGGCTGTAGCCTCTCAAATCTCTCCAAACGACGATGCTCATCGTCGGGCATAGCTGGAACCATATAAGCAGGAGCTGGTGCAACGGGCGCAACTGGCTGGACTGGCTCGGGTGTGTGAGCCACGGGGGTCTGATTTCCTCCCCCTGCCTGCGAAGAAGATACTGCAGCAGTAGCTTCAACTACCTGTGCCATGCTTGTGCACACTGATAAGATCTGAGCCAAGGTCTTCTGAAGACCTGGTATGACAATGGGCACTGCCGGTGCCTGAACCTGAGTTGCCGGAGCGTTTGCCGCTGGAATCTGGTCCTGAGTCTGGTCAGCTGGTGGGTCAGCAGGTGCTGGTGCTGCTGCCCTACCTCTACCACGACCACGGCCTCTGGGTGCCAATGGTGGTCGTCCGCCACGTCCGTTAGCTCGTGTTCTCGCCATCTGCGAGAGAATAGAATATGGAAAATTTTAATTTCATGACAACACAAATCGCACGATATGAATCGAAGAAAATGAGGTTTTTCCTAAAGTTTCTGTAGCCCTCCGAGGATAGATACGGATGTCTACGTACCGATCCGCGAAAGCCTACTAAACTGGCTCATGACTCGCGAGTCCTAATAACCTAGGCTCTGATACCAACTTGTCACGACCCAAATACGGTAGTGATGGCGCCCAACAATCAAGCTAGGCCAACCAGACCAACAATTACTAATTTCATCTAATACAAGTCCCAAATGGACAACCCAAGAAGAATATATGAGTTTAAGAACTCCAATAATAATAATAATGAATGATATACTGACACTCCCAAAGATCTGTAGTCACAAGTCTAGAGCCTCTAACAAAACCCAACAGGAATAGAGAGTACTGTTTAGAAATACTGAAGTCTGAATACAAAATACAAATAACAACTGGAAATGGAGAGGAGAAGCTAGGTTCTGCGAACGTAGGCAGCTACTTCAACAACTCGATATGACACCGCAAATGCTGGAAATGCCTGTCTACTGCTCCTGAGTACCTGAGTCTACACACAAAAGGTGCAGGGAGTAGGGGTGAGTACTAAGTACTCAGTGAGTAATAAATATATAAAAGCAGCTGAAGAAAATAAGAAATCCACAGATTACCACATAATGAAGCTAAACTACAGTTCGAATCTCCTACGAACTAGCATCAACAGTACAATATAGCTACCACAGAGTAATTCAACAAATAAAGATGCAATGCAATGCACATAACCGCTACGGCGTGTAGCCCGATCCAATTTAACGTCGACGGCGCTCACTGGGGGTGTGTACAGACTCCGGAGGGGCTCCTACAGCCCAAGCGCTACTGCTGCGGTGTGCAGCCCGATCCACATATCAACCACTGCGGCGTGCAGCCCGATCCCATGCTCAGTCCACAATAAGCAATTGAGTCATAAAATAGTTCATTTTTCTTAATTCCAGTTCATAATTTATGAAAAATACCTTAACTTTATTAAATTTGCAAAAGCCGGTGACTTAGCATTTCAAAAGTGTGATTTCAATTTTCAGGACTGAGATCAATGATTTAAGCAATTATAGCTATCACATAATTATTGTCCTCTAAGGACACTACAAGTCGGTACAATGCCCCAAACAAGGCTTACAGCCCACAAATATATCAAATACAGTGTATTACCAACACTAATAACATATTATTCATTTTCGAGATGGACCAAGTCTCAATCCCCAGTCACAATCAATCCCGCACCTGCCACGATGTGCGAGCCACGCCCTACTAGCGTCACAATGTGCTAAGCCGGGGTTTCGAACCCTCGGGCTACCATATACACAAACTACTCACCTCTAGCCGGCCGTAGACTCGTCCGAGATGTCTTTTCCTTTGAATTTAGCTCCCTCGTGCATAGAATCTAGTCAAACCACAATAATTATATCAAATACAGGTCAAAGAATCATAACCCATTTCAATTTACATGAAATTCGCATAAATACACTAAGTTGGTAAAACCCGACCCCGGGCCCACTGCTCGGAAAATTCCGAAATTAGCACCAACGCGACCCTCATCTTGCCACGAGTCCGTGCATATAAAATTTATCGAAATCGGAGTTCAAATGGCCTTCCAAATCCAAAAATCTCGTTTTCAATATTTAGGCCACATTTCTTCAAGATTTCAACCCAATTTCATGAAGATTGATGTTAATTCTACCATAAAATGATGTTTTTGAGTCAAGAATCTTACCTCCGACGAATACCCGATGACTTCTCGGTGATTTCCTCGAGTTTTCTTCTCTCTAGGGCTCAAAATTGTGTTTTGGGGGTGTAAACCCGTAAGCCTTATGTTTCTGGATTTTATTCACTGCCAGAGATTTTTGCTCTTCGCATTCGCGTGAGCTCCCACGCGTTCGTGATGAACAGCCCCCTCTTTCCCTACGCGAACGCGACGACTCCCACGCGTTCGCGATGCCCGTCTCTGACTTACCCTACGCGAATGCGAACCTCACCACGCGTTCGCGATGAACAATCTTCGCAGCCACCTATTTTTCCTTCTACGCGTTCGCGATACTCCTCCCGCGAACGCGAAGCCTTACCCTCACACACCTACGCGAATGCGACCACTGGAACGCGAACGCGATGCACACGATCCCTGGCCTACGCAAACGCGGCTACCCTTCTCGCGAACGCGATGCACTGATTAGCTCGACCTTCGCGAACGCGGCCCTTGCCACGCGAACGCGAAGGCTTAAAGGCCTGGGCAGAACCTGCAGTTTTTCTGCAGATTTTTGCCAAGTCCAAATGCCCGGTTGATGGTCCGAAATCATCCCGAGGCCCCCGGGACCCCAACGAAAACCACCAACGTACTCCAAAACATGATACGGACTTGTTCCAATCATAAAAACACCATACTAAACATCAAAATCACGATTTACTCACGAATTCAAGCCTAAGTTTCTTCAAAACTTTCAAAACTAACATTCAATCCAAAACCCGATCAAACGATGTCCGAATGACCTGAAAATTTGCAGACACATCCAAAATCACATAACGAAGCTACAGAAATTGTCGGAATTCCATTCCGACCCCCGGATCAAAATATCACCTACCATCCGGTTTTCGCCAAAATTCAACATTCGCCAATTCAAGCCTAAAACTACACCGGACCTCCGAATTCAATTTCGATTGCTCTCCTAAGTCATAAATGATCCCCCGAAACTAGTCGAATCATCAGAATCCGGTTCCGAGCACTCTAACTCAATAGTCAACTCTTGGTTGACTTCTCATATTCAAGCTTTCTTCAACCATGCTATTTGTTTCATTTTCAATCCAAATCACTCCTAACTCACCCGATATATTCTAATACTGATTTTAAAAGCATAATATATGTAAATGCAAGGTAACGGGGTGGTAATTCCCGTAACGACGGGCCGGGTCGTTACACCTAGTACCAAGTATAATGTAATGGTTGTGGCCTCAAGTGTTGATGAACTGATATGTGCGAAATAATATTTGAAATGAGATGACTAATGGAAAAGGGAAATGTCTTGGTAAGACGGCTTAGCCGGTCGATCCGTGATCAAATGCCATGCCATACACATAATAATGTTGTGCTGATATTGAAACTGGAAAATGAAAATGAAATTATGATTGAGGTACACGTCTCAAATAAGACGGCTTAGCTGATCGGGCCGGGATCAGACTCAGTGCTAAGATTCACGGTGGAATATATGTAAGTGTATATTGGCGCAGAAAATGTGATTGAATCTGGGAGTTGGTTGTGATGTGCATATTATCAACAATGGTATTGTGAACAGTGGTATTTTAAAATATGGTGAATCAGTATTAAAGATCTTCTATCCAATAATAGTATTGTTTTCATACCCCGAGTTTCATTTTAACCATATGAATTTTCATATATTGAAAAATTTATGTTTAACTTGGCCTTTGGATATCATTGATTGTTACTTGTTGTTTACATGGTTCTCTTTTCTTATATTGGCATTCTATTTTGAAAGAGGACTTTTAGCTATTCATACTAGTACTATTTGACAGTACTAACGCCCCTTTTATCAGGGACGATATATCTTTTAATAGATATGGGTGGTTCTATAGCAGACAGTGTTGGTCGTAGCTAGTGGCACATTCCTTTTTCAGCCGTCTTGGTAGGCCCTACTTCATTTTGGGATCATGTATCATTTGTTTATCATGTACTTGTATTTTGAGGTATAGCCGGAGCCTTGTTGCCGGTATTTCTGTATTACTCTTCAAGTTTTTAGAGGCTCAATAAACAGGTTGTGGGTGGTGTTTGATAATGGGGAATTGAATTAGAAATATTGATATTTGGAAAATATGTATAAAGCTTGTAATATTTTTGAAAATTATGAACGAAGTTGCTAATGGAAATGAAATGGAAGTCGTTGATGATATACTTTCAGAACTTGATTAAAGGAGTACGTTTCATCTTTATTCAAAGGTGAATTTGGATAGTATGAAACCTAACAAAATTGCTCAGTCAGGTTTACTCATTTGAGCACCAGTCGTGGTCCTCGACTTTTGGGGAGTGACAAACTTGGTATCAGAGCCTAAGATTTTAAAGTGTCCTAGGATGTCTTAGAGCGGTGTCTAGTAGAGTCCTTCTTATCTGTGTGTTATCAACCACATCTATAATTTGAAGGCTACTCGGACATTTAGGAATTTCACCCTTCTTTGATACTCCTGATTGTGCGATAGAACCTAAGATAGGGAGCTAATTTTCTCGATATGTCTTGTTCTCAAATGAGAAATCTTGAAACTATTATCCACGAGTTTGAAGTAGTAAGGAGGGAATGACCCTACCATTGAATCTGAGGGAGATTGACCAAGAGTTTGTTAGGAGATTGTATCGAGACATGGAGGGATTGGTAGAACGTGTTGCTAAGGGGAGTGCCCTTGTCCCTATAAATGTCACTACACCACCAGATCAAGTAGTATTTCAGTATGTTATCAATGTATGTTAGGGATGTGGAGTAGATGGGTATCGATTAAGCTATTATCCTATCAACCTAAAGTCACCAGGTAAGTCACTCCTTAGTTATAAGTACATACATATTGAAGAGTTCTCATAAACATGATATTAACAAGATGTTGGATCACAAAACATTGAATGTACCTACTCTTTGAACGAGACGCATTATTCCTGAATCCCTCTATTACAAATTCTCATATTTACATCCTCTTGTGCAACTGAGTTCTATAGTAATGTCCTTTAATTGAGTTATAACTCTAGGATTAATACTTTCTACTTGCTTTCCTAAATTCTCAACATGGGTGAAAGAAGAACCCTAAGTTCGTTCAAATGAAATGGGTAAAAATGAACCCAGAAATAAGTCATATAGATTGTTTCGGGTGCCACAAGTGAAACTGAGCATTGCATGTGGCCCTAATTCCAGTAGCTCATTATTCCTGGCACCACAGCTAGTGCCCGGTGCTACCCATGGTGTTGGCGACTAAAGGGACGCAAATATGGCCATAACTTTCTGTATACACCTCCAAATGACGAACTGCTTGTTGCTTTGGAAAATAGACTCAAAATGCTTTAATTTTATAGGTTGTGCATCACAAAAATCCTTATATAACTGGAAATATGATCATTCAACGTAAGGTATTGCGTGCACTCATTTATGAATTCCAACTTGGCTTAGGCTTATGCCTCTCCTTAGACCCCAAATCACTTATAATAAGACATACACATATTACCATATCCAATTGATATCCATAATATCATTAATCCTCATTTTCACACAATATAAAATAATAGCCTACCTTGGCACCTCGAAATCTTAAACTACTTAGCAAAAAATTTCCGGGGCTTTACATTCTCCCCCGCTTAGGATTATTCGTCCTCGAATATGTGGAGTCAATATGCAGCTACTCGGCTTAAACTATATCTTTTCTCGCACATCTTTAACTACCAAATTTGACAAACTCTCAAAATTTTAGTTTTTTTAATGTTTATTTTTATTTCAAGAAATTTCGGTAGAGTCCTTTGTAACTAGGACTATCCACCTGCCAGAGAATCACCAAAATCGTCTTAGCAACACATCCACAACTAGACAGAGCACCACAATCTGTATATCAACAATACTAATCTCAATATTACAAACACTACATTATCCAAAGGATACCAAAATATAGTTTTAGATCAAAACACCTATATAGTACCTTTCAAGTCAAAACTAATTGATACTTAATCAAGCAAAAATATTTTCCTTCCACGACACTTTCAGCCTTTGGGATGACCTCCTCCACTTACAAGCCCTATCATAACACATTCTCGGAAATAATATCAACCCCCAAACATACATAACAAGGATGATAGATAGACACCTCACATAAGTTAACTATCTATGGTATTTACCTTTAATACCATTGTACAATTTACATTCCACTGGATATTGCAATTCATGGTAACTACAACCCACAATTCCATCACATGGAATCACACCATGAAACATGTCATTTAATAGTAACCAAACAGTCATGTGTTCATAACAGTCCTTACCAGCCATTAATGTAATCACAAAGGTGTTCATCAACAAGAATATAATTTCATTTCGATTAACCATTCATATGAAGTCCATCCAAGATGATTATTTCTAGTAGTGCATCGTATAGGATATTACCATGATCATATAGTTCAATCAATTCACACCCCTTTTTTTATCACTACCGGATACATAGGCATATGAAAATACAAATTCATGAGAAACAACTATGGGCAAACATCATACTCCTATTGAGTGACAAATTGTATAGACTATTACCCATATCTCTCTTCTTCAACTTTCTGGATGCGTAGGCAATCACCCTACCATATTACATCAATACCGTGCCGAGCCTAATACGTGATGTACCACTACACTCGGGAAAACAATATCCTTTCTAAGCACTTAATTCGCATTGTAAGCATGTGTAAGCACCTCAAATCCTATTCAATATTCCCAGCTCATCTAATCATTTATGTATAAGTTAAACTTACCAAGTTTGGGGTCTAAACATGTAAGAAAGTATCACCCCATGGTTAGTCTTCCATGGAATGAAACTAAAGGGTCATACCTATTCACACACATCATAGAACAAAAAGGGTTACGGGACTTACTTGTTGTTCCTCGGTTGTTGGGCAGTGTATTAGCTGATGTCTCTTAACACTGCACCCGGAATACTTGTCGGTAACCTTACGACACACCCCTAGATGATGCCTGACACACTTAGGGCAATAGGGTCGCTGTTGCCTCTAATGGATCCCACTTGATTGGACCAGTTGGTTAGATTTCATGTTGCCTTGGTCTTGCATATTATGGCCCCGCTATTGCTGATCAGGCCCTGATGGTAGCGCCCCAGCTGAGGTCTTAAGAATTGATTGCGTGGGTTCGGTTGACACTCTTCTTTGTGATTCTTTCCTACCATTACCCCTACTGTATGAGCCATAAAATTGCTAACGGTTCTGGAATTTTTGTTGTTATCTTGCTCTATCTTTATTTTTAACTTGCGTTCCTCTATAGCTTGAGAGAACGCAACAAATTTCCCATAATTCATATCAGAATTCAAGGTAGCTATAGTCGCCTCATTAATAACCAAATGGCTAAGACCCTGTACAAATCGGCGCACTCTAGCCTCCATAGTAGGCATCATGTGTATCGCATATTTAGACAGTCAAACTCCATATGGTACTCCCATACACCCATACTACCTTGGTTTAGACTCTCAAACTCTGTTGTACGGGCTGCCAATGTCTCCACAGGCAGGAAATGATCTACAAAGGCATTGGAAAACTCACTCCTTCACCGGAGGGCTCCCCTCCTCACGAGAATCTTACCACAACTCAAACAACAAATAAGAAACCCCTTTCAAATGGTAGGAAGCCAACTCTACTCCCTCTATCTCAGTAGCCTTCATCACTGGAAGGGTCTTATACATTTCGTCAAGGAAATCCTGCGGATGGGCCTCTAGCTCTGTGCCTGTGAATTCTGGGGGGTCCAACAGCAAAAACTGGTTAACTCTGGAGCTGGCGGAGTCTTCCTATCCGCTGGAGGGCACAGGGGCGTCATGAGATCTCTGGGCTTGAGCGGCCACTAACTGGGTCAACATATGGATGGCTCATCTAAGGTCCCATCAGAATCCCCAGGACCAGAAGTTGGAACTGCATCAGGATTAGGGATATAAGAGGGAGGGATGATAGCACCCTCTCTCGCAGCAGGAACAGAAATATTTTGATCTGGAATAAATGGGCCAGGTTTATTTAATACTGGGGAGTCACTCTCACCCACGACATCAGGTACATGATTCATAGTCACACTTCGGGTTGCATTGGCCCCAAGACCTAGTCTATCTCTCTTCTTAGGTACCATAACTGAAAATTTAGGAACCGAGCACAAGTTAGACATAAATACCTTCACTTTCACTTCACTGCACTATATAGAGTAACAAAGAATAGTGCAATTTCATAAATGTCCATGTAGCCCCCTACTTATAAATGTGGTCAACAACACACCAATAAGAAGGAATCTACTAGACACGGCTCTGACACATCCTAGGACACTTTAAAACCTTAAGCTCTGATACCAAGTTTGTCATGTCCCAAAACCGAGGGACACGACCTGCGCTCAACCGGAGGACCCCAGTCAAGCGGACCTGGAATTTCCTTTCCTATCCCACCCGTTACCCCGTGAGTCTAATATACATAATTCATTTGAAATAGCCATTTAAGACTTAAGCATAAACTAACAACTTGAGTTCATTTCTACTTTTTATCATTTCAAACATTTGATACCAGTACTTGCAAAAATACATATACCATTTACCAACGTGGACCACAATTCTGAACCGTACAGTTACTACCCAAAATACATTTATACACCACCCACATTGTGTCTACAGAGCCTCTATGAATACAAGAAACTCAGCCAATACTTGCCGGTGATAAGGCACCAGCTATACCTTATAATACACAATAAACTCAAAAGAAGGTGGCATGAACCACACATTATCCCAAGAGGATGTGGGGCTCACCAATGCAACTGATGGGATGGAGAGGAGGCACTACTGTCGATGGGCTGAATTACCTACTATAGAACCACCTACAATCATAACACGAATGTAGCGCCCCCGACAAAAGGGACATCAGTACATTTGAATTGTACTAGTATGTATAACTATACACCATCTAATTACAAAGTACTATCAAACAAGAATAAAGAATTCATAAAAATAAATCAAAAGCTTTAACAATTCACACATCAACAAATAAAAGGGGTCACATAGCTTTCACATAATCTCCATACCTCTAGGTTGCGCTTCATAGCCCGTGCATTGGGTTCACATATCATATTATACACCTATGTGTTTTATAGCCTGTTCATTGGTTCCACATATTATATTATACACCTATTCATTTCATAGCTCGTTCATAGGTTCCATATATTATATTATACATCTATGTGTTTCATAGCCCTTCCATAGGTTCATATATATTATTATACACCTATACGTTTCATAGCCAGTCCATAGGTTCCACATTTTATATTATACACTTATGTGTTTCATAGCCCGTCCATAGGGTCCACATATTATATTATACACCTATGAATTTCATAGCTCGTCCATAGGTTCCACATATTATATTATACACCTATGTGCTTTATAGCCCGTCCATAGGTTCATATATCATATGATACACTTATGCGTTTCATAGCCCGTCCATAGGTTCCACATATTTCACTTCAATATCAATTTCAACAACTAGCCATTTAGTTCAAAATTCCTAGTACACATGAGAGGAAATATGAATCCTCGGCATATACAATATCTTTGAAACTATACACCTCAATTTTATTGACAATGGAACTTTAAACACAAGAGATTCCTCCAAATCAATAGAGGAGGTACACCAACCCGTAATAAAAACACATCAACGGCACAAGTAAACAACTACACCAATTATTCTTGAATCCTTTTTTTCCATTCATGACAATGTAGAATTATAGTTCAAGTTCTCGGGACATTGACCACACTCTATTTCCCAAATTCGTTTGGTTACTTCAAACATCTCTATACATAGAGGATTTAAAATTGTTTGGCATAAGATATGCAACTCAATCTCAATTTAAGGTCTTAGCATTTCAATACATGATTCTTACTTCTTGCGGCCATTTTAAGTTATCAACAACAGTACCTTGATTATATTGGAATGCATATTTCACAATTATAAGGTGACACCACCAACTCATGTAAAGTTCCAATAACAACAAGAATCCAAAGTTCAATCTACCATATTTACATAGTCACTTACTTCACTTCCAAACATCTTCGTACATTACGAACAACAAGACACAACCAATCAAATACAATTGGTCACACATAAGAATAATTTTGAGGATCAACCATAATGAGTTTTCTCACACAATTTGGCATCAAAATCTCACTTTAAAATGGACTTGAAGTCTAGGCATTTTAGCACATAATTTCCCCTTTTTTCCAGATCCTCATCTACGAAAAATAACATAATAAACACATTGAGGTACATCATTCACATTTATTCTTGCAACACCCTTTGAAATAGTGAATACTACATAAATCAAATTCCGGACTTATAACATACGCGGGGACACCATGGGAACTCAATTTCTAAGAAGAGGGAGTTTTAGCCATACATACCTCAAATTCGCCCCTTAATGATACTACAATATTCCAATACACTTAAGCAATTTAAATCTACAATACAACATTCAATAGGACCAATATTAGTAACAAATTCCATAACTTATGCCATTTAGGCATATTATCAAACACCTTGTAGGTATAAATATTTTCACCTCATAACCATAGTATTAGCTCATCCAACTATCACCATTAACCAAAAATTTATTCCACTATTATTCCTAACCAATTTATAACTTCCAACAACATATGTATGATCATCCATTCATACCCAACCAACAATTCATATCAAATAATCACCCTTTCAATCTTTACAATAATTATGTATTTATATAGGGAACTTATGGCTTCCAATCACTACACCAAGAGTTCTAACACTTAATTCATACTTATATTCTCAAAATATGTCCATATATGTAAGTCTAAGGTGTAATATTTACCTTTTGGAAGAGTTCTTGCAAACCCTCCTTTGAGTTCTTTAAAGAATTTCTTGAAAATCTATGTGTTTTATAAGAAGATTTCATCAATACTAGTGTAGGAACAATGGAATTTCGCACCAAGATAATGGAAATTACTTACCTTGAAGATTGGGGGAGTTGAAGGTCTTGAGATGGTGAATGTTGCGACCAAAACACTCACGCAAGTGTACATGATCAACAAGTAGTATAGTAATAAGTAAAGTATCGTTCCCACGAGGAATTTTTATTAACTTATTGACTGATATTATATTAACTAATTCTTAATTTATGCTATATCATTCGAAAATATATAAGAGCCACTTTATAATATAATTAATAATTTCACAATTATTCAAGATAAAATTACTACAACCAATTCACAATATTTTTATAATAATATGGACGAATATATTCCAGGGTCATGGACTTGCTAGTAACCTTGCTATTTTTCTAACTTATAATTGATTTATTTAATTATCCGGGTTGTTGATTATAAGGTTAATCATATGCATAAGAATCTTTCGAGTTCTTATGAATCTATCCAAGTTAAATTAATACCTATATGTCTATGGTATTAATATTAACATGATTGCATTTACAACTCTTATTTTTAAACCAAACAAGACAATTAAGTATATGTCTATCTTAGTTGCAAATCCTTCACCCGATGCCCGAGATTCAAATCTTGTTCTATTTGATTTTATATGCAACCAAGAATTTCCTTTGTCAAGTTTAATTCAAAGTTCGTAAATAATATTTCACTGTTAGCTACGCAATAAAATAATTAAGATCAAAATCAAATAATCAACCCATATCAATAAAATCAATCTAAGATTCAAATAACAGGATCAACTAACATCCATCACCCGAGAATATTAGAGTGTTTAGCTACTCATATTCATACTCAACAATATTAATATCTAACATACTACAAAGAAAAATACATGATGAAAGTTTAGATGAACTCTTTATATTGTTGCTCCCAAGTCTTGATCTTGAACTCCTTCTTTGGCTTCAAGAACACTTTCAACGGTTTTTCTCTCAAAATCTTCTCTCTAAGATGAATAGTGTAATTCCACTCTACTCAATAATGCATAAAATCTGATCATCTCCATAATAAAAGGTTGCATTAATTAACTTTGAGTGGAATTATATGACTTTCCATTTTTACCCTTAGAGAAATCATTTTAACCGGACCATGTAGCGCGAAGTCCTGCACGAAGTGGTGCGCGAAGTGCACTCTTCGCGCATCTGTAGTCCAAATAATTCTTCATATGCACGAAATGGTGCGCGAAGTGGTCACTTCGTGCACCTGGGAGAATTTCTCATTAATTCTTGTTTTTTGATCGTAAAGACTCAACTCCGAAAGATTGTTTTTGCACCAAAATTGTACCATAACATTTCCAATTGTAGATATAAGCTCCTTTTTCTGCAAAGTGTACAAATCAAAAATTAAAAGCTTATATCTTATCAAATTCATAAATTATGTTATTGGATTATAATTAAATGGACGCATAAATAATGGCTAAACTACTTAGTTTTTGCCTATTATCAACACCCCACACTTAATTCATTGCTAGTCCTCGAGCAATCACACTATACATATAAAAGAGTCATCAACTCAACCATTTTACCTTAATGCTTTACACTTAGAACAAGAATCATATCTCACACCTAGTAATATAAAATTCTAGTTTCTGGACTAACTTTCAAGTGCTATACAATATTCACACTTCTTTGAAGTACTTTATACAGAGATCAAGATTTGCTTATCTATCACGAATAATATGCCCTCACACTTTTATCAACATTACACATATCAATATGTACAAGAAAGTTCCGTAATTATCTACATCAAAACAGAAAAATTTCACTCACACTCACAAAAGAAGTCACATGCATGCAAGTGGTACCATAAACTTGCCCTTAATGTAAATCTCTACTAATGCAGGCTTGCTCGATCAAAAATCTATTAGGACTTTTTCTTCTGGTTGTAATGTGGGCTAGGGGGCTGGTAGGATATATTTGGGACTAGTGACTAACACTCCTAAGCACTTTAACACATCACTTAATCATTTTTAGCGCAAATTCTTCCAATAAAATCACTTTCATCACTCAATTCACTCCTAGCAATGTTCCATCTTTCTTTAAGCATTGCTTTAATTCATACGCCACTAGCAGTAACAGAGCAATATATACATTTTTTTTTACAAATTAACGCAAATGCATCTTTCTTCCTTTTGTTGGATCACATTCAAAAACCACCCCACACTTAGTTCCTTCAGACGTCTTTTAGCGCTCATTTTACAAATAAAGTGCTTTAAGAGGTAAAGGGATCAAAATAGCATATAAGAACAAAAAGGGTATAGGCTTGTAATGTGGGTGCCAAATAAAGGTTTCACGGCTAGATATGGTTATCTAGGGATAGATTTTATTTGATTTAATCAATTGAGTTCAAAAAGATCAAGAAAAGCCTAATATCATTTTTAAAACTGGGTATCACCTATAATTTCGCTTCGATTCACATACTAGGCAAGTTCTAGACACACGTACGCTACAGGGACTAATCAAAACCTCACCACACATGGCATAAGACTCATTACGATCAACTCATCAAGACACTCTATTATGTGTATTCATTTCAGTAGCAAACATGCAATAAAATCACTTTCAGTAAAATTCCAGTAAAACTAGGCATTATACTCTAGGATCTGGTGTGTTCAAGTGTATTAACATTATGGATTACCATAAAATAAAATCTACCTAAACTGTAACGACCCGACCGGTCGTTTTAGAAAATTACGCCCCAATCCCCAATTTAACTATTCTCCTAAGTTCATTTCTGCTATTGTGGTTTGCCGGGAGAGTCGGTTCTGAAATTTAGAGCATTTTGGGACACTTAGTCCCTAAATGAGAGTTTTAAAGCTAGAAAATGGTCCGTAGCCGGAAAAGTGTTAAGACAATCTCGAAACGGAAATCCGATGGTTCCATTAACTCCGTTGGGTGATTTCGGGGTTGGGAGCGCGTTCGGAATGTATTTTGGAAGTCCTTAGCTCAATTAGGCTTGAAATGCCGAAGGTTGAAATTTTGGCGAATCCAAATGATAGGTGAGATTTTGATCCGGGGGTCAGAATGGAATTCCGACAATTTCCTAGCTTCGTTATGTGATTTTGGATATGTCCACAAATTTTCAGGTCATTCGGACGTCGTTTGGTCGGGCTTTAGATCGAATGTGCAATTCGGAAAGTTTTAAGAAATTTAGGCTTGAATTCGATGTGAATTATGGGTTTTGATGTTGTTAGACGTGTTTTTATGATTTGAATGAGTTTGTATCGTGTTTTGGAGTACGTTGGCGGTTTTTGTTGGGGTCCCCGGAGCCTCGGGATGAATTCGGGGGTCCAAACGGACCAATTTGTTCCAAGGGCACTGATGTTTCTGCTGCAATTATTGCAGAGCAATTTTGCTTTCCGCGATCGCGGAGATGGCCACGCGATCGCGTAAGGTGTGGTTGTAACGTATCGCGATCGCGATGCCTAGGATGCGATCGCGTAAGGGCAAAGCCCGGAGCTCTGCGATCGCAAGTTGGGATGTGCGATCGCGTAAGTCTGGAGGTTGAAGCAGTGCGATCGCGTGAGGTTTTATGCGATCGCGTATGGTAGTTTGGGGAGCCGGACGAGTTTGCTCTCCGCGATCGCGGAGATGGCCATGCGATCGCGTAGGGTCATTGAGTTGTGCACTGCGATCGCGTCCAGGATCACGCGATCGCGTAGAGGAAAATTAGGCCGCCCATATTTTGTGCATCGCAATCGCAAGCCCAGTACTGCGATCGCGTAGAGTAAAATGGCCTGGCAGTGACTTTAAGTCCAGAACATTTCAGTCGCGGCCTAACACACCAAAACCGCCATTGTTGAGCTCCAAGAGAGGATTTTGAAGGGGAAACGTTGGGATATCATCGGGAAATCATCGGGGGTAAGTTTCTTGACCTTAATTCGTTGGTTTATCATGAAATCCGTGATTATTTCACTGAAATTGGAAGATTAAAGGTGGGTTTGAGCCCTAGGCCTAAATGTTAGAAAATCTTGGATTTGAATGGGCAAACGGAGTCCGATTTCGATAAATTTTATATGCACGGACTCGTATTGAGATAAGAAACCCGAAAGTATAATTTTCGTGATTTTTCGATAAGCGTACCAAAAGTCGGGTTTTGGCAACTTGTGGGTTTTTGTGTATTTTGAGTTATTTTGATTGGGTAATGCCCAATTGGCCTATTTTGATGTGATTCTATTGATTTTTATCAGATACTACACTTGTGGAGGCCGACATTAGCG
Source organism: Nicotiana noctiflora (assembly GCA_032618575.1). NCBI lineage: Eukaryota > Viridiplantae > Streptophyta > Magnoliopsida > Solanales > Solanaceae > Nicotiana > Nicotiana noctiflora. The sequence continues at coordinate 32,576 of JASVEL010001304.1, read as the reverse complement.
GCAAGAGGGTTATTTCTTAGCGGTTTTGTACCGGAATTGAGATAAGTGGCTTGTCTAACCTCGTGTGGGGGACTTTCACCCCTAGGATATTATTGTGATACTTTAAATGCCTTGTACGCGAGGTGACGGGCGTGTACATGCGCTAGTTGTTGAACACATACTTTACTCAAAATGTTCAATGAGTGATATTCCTGTTTTTAGTTGTTAAATTCGATATTCCTACCCGGTAGTAGTTAGAAAAGCATGATTAGATAGTGTTTAACTGTCTAGTTGCCTAACTGTCTTACTTGAGTTTTCTCGGTAATAGCTGGCGCTGTCTATCGGCGAAGTTATAGTTAAGCATATTATACTTCTCTTTGTGCATTCCTTTTACTTGTATTGAAATGTGGACTACGGGTTCGATTCCCGAGATCCTGAGATTTATTGAAATGTGGACTACGGGTTCGATTCCCGAGATCCTGAGATTACTGAAATGTGGACTACGGGTTCGATTCCCGAGATCCTGAGATTTATTGAAATGTGAACTACGGGTTCGATTCCCGAGATCCTGAGATTTATTGAAATGTGGACTACGGGTTCGATTCCCGAGATCCTGAGTTATTGGTAGGGACTGCGGGTTCGATTCCCGGAGATCCTTAGTTATTGAGATATTATTGAGACATGGACTGCGGGTTCGATTCCCGGAGACCCAGAGGTACTGAGAATGGGACTGTGGGTTCAATTCCCACAGATCCTGGATTTGTTTTATTGAGTTGGTTATTTGTTGTTAGCTTAATTGTAGACAGTTGCAGTAATCATCTTATTGTTGTTATTTCGGAAATTATTATCATTTAAACTGTTTATTTTTGTTATCATCATTATATTATTGTTTTCTCAGTAGGGCCCTGACCTTCCTCGTCACTACTCCATCGAGGTTAGGCTTGGCACTTACTGAGTACCGCCATGGTGTACTCATGCTACTCTTATGCACACTTTTGTTGTGCAGATCCAGGTACATCAGGACAGGCCCATACTAGGTGATATCAGCAGCACACTTGGAGACCTCGAGGTATGATCTGCTACGTCCGCGGATCCGGAGGCCCTCCTTCTATTCTGATAGTTCTAGTAGATGTTTTCCTTCATTTCGTTGTTTTAGATACTCTTTACACATAGAGCCACAGTTGTATTTCTCTTTTAGTCTGTGTTACCGTGGGGTTCCGGATCTTGGTAGTGTTCTATTTATTGTGTGACGGATGTATGTGCCAAGCGGCACGGATTACATATCTTTTATGTTATTTTTCCATTGTTTCTTATTTAAGTATTTATAACTTATATATTCCGCAACTTGTTAGGTTTACCTAGTCACAAAGACTAGGTGCCGTCATGGCAGGTTCACGATTGGTGAACTAAGGTCGTGACAAGTTGGTATCAAAGCTCTAGGTTCATATGATTCATGGGACACATGCCAGTTATATATATAGAGTCTCGCTGATCGATACGGAGACGTACGTATTTATCTACGAGGGGCTATGTAACTGTTTAGGAAACTCTTCATTTCTTTTGGATTCCTTGTCGTGCGACATTTTTGGCATCAAATCTAAACTACTGCTTTCTATTCTCTCACGGATGGTGAGGACACGAGCTACTCGTGATGATCAGGTACCCGCGCCCCCTGTTGCCGCCGTCAGAGGCCGGGGCCGAGGTAGAGGATGAGGACGAGCAGCGTAGATTGGAGAGGTTCAAGAAATATGACCCTCCAGTGTTCAGTGGTTTGGCTTCGGATGATGCATTGGGTTTTCTAGAGGAGTGTCATCGTATTCTTCGTACTATGGGGATTGTGGAGACCAGGCGGGGTTTCCTTCACTGCTTTTCAGTTTTGTGGGGCCGCTAATGATTGGTGGCGCACGTGTGAGTTAGATAGTCCAGAGGAGTCTGCTTCATTGACTTGGACGCAGGATCTGTTTTTGAGGGAGTTTGTTCCACAGAGCCTTAGGGATTCTTGGCGCTCGGATTTTGAGCGGTTGCGACAGGGCTCCATGTCAGTATCGGAGTATGCTATCAGTTTCACCCGTTTAGCCAGGCATGCACCGACTTTGGTAGCCGCGGTTCGGGAGAGAGTGCGGAGATTTATTGAGGGCCTTGTTCCGCCTATCCAATCCAGCATGGCCAGAGAGCTGGAGACAGATATATCTTATCAGCAGGCAGTTAGCATTGCCAAGAGGATCGAGAGTATGCTCCCTAGAGAGCGGAGAGAGAGAGAGGCCAAGAGGTCTCGTGAGTCGGGCCATTTCTGTGGTGCCCGCACTTCATCAGCCTATCGTTTTGGCAGGGGTTATTCCGGCCGACCAGTTCACTCAGCATTGCTCGCAGCCGGTAGTACTCCAGGTCTTCCAGCACCTCAGGAGCCTTATTATGCTCCCCCAGTTTCCAGTGCACCTCCTACGCGGGGTCCTTCCAGGGGTCAGACTAGTGGGGGTGAGGCCGGTCAGTCACAGCCACCGCGTCCTCCCAGAGCTTGTTTTGAGTGCGGGGATACTCGCCACCTGGTTAAGGAGTGCCCCGGGCGCAGGAGAGGAGCCCCTCATCAGTCATCACAGCATCCGCGTGGTTCTCAGGGCCAGCAGGCTATCATTCCAGCCCCAGCTGCCACTCCACCTGCCCAGCCAGCCAGGGGCAGGGGTCAGAGTTCCAGAGGCCGCCCTCGAGAAGGGGGACAGGCCAGATTCTATGCTATTCCTGATCGCGCTACAGCTGTTGCATCTGATTCTGTTATCACAGGTATTATTCTAGTTAGTCACAGGGAGGCATCGGTTCTATTCGACCCGGGTTCCACTTTTTCATATGTGTCCTCTTACATTGCTTCTTATCTGGGTGTGCCTCGGGATTCTTTGAGTGCCCCCATTTATGTTTCCACTCTAGTGGGTGAATCTTTGGCTGTGGACCACGTATATCGGTCGTGTTTGGTTACCATTTGTGATTTTGAGACCAGAGCGGATCTATTGTTGCTCAGGATGGTCGATTTTGATATTATTTGGGCATGGACTGGTTTTCGCCCCATTATGCTATTCTTGATTGTCACGCCAAGACCGTGACGCTGGCTATGTCGGGCATTCCACGTATTGAGTGGAGTGGTACTCTAGATCACACCCCTAGCCGTGTTATTTCTTTTCTCAGAGCTCAGCGTATGGTTGAGAAGGGGTGTGCTGCTTATCTAGCCTATGTGCGGGACGTCAGTATTGACACTCCCTCTATTGATTCTGTTCATATGGTACGTGACTTTGTTGATGTATTTCCAGCTGATCTTCCGGGCATGCCGCCCGACAGAGATATTGACTTTGCTATTGACTTGTTGCCGGGCACTCAGCCCATTTCTATTCCACCGTACCGTATGGCTCCTCCTAAGTTGAAGGATCAGTTACAGGAGTTATTGGGCAAGGGTTTTATTCGACCCGGTGTTTCGCCTTGGGGTGCTCCTGTATTGTTTGTGAAGAAAAAGGACGGTTCTATGCGTATGTGTATTGACTATCGTCAGCTGAACAAGGTTACAGTGAAGAACCGGTATCCTTTGCCCCGTATTGATGATTTATTTGACCAGCTACAGGGCGCACATGTGTTTTCTAAGATTGATTTGCGCTCTGGGTATCACCAGTTGAAGATTCGGGAGCCAGATATCCTGAAGACTGCCTTCAGGACTCGGTATGGTCACTATGAGTTCCTCGTGATGTCTTTGGGCTGACTAATGCCCCAGCAGCCTTTATGAATTTGATGCACAGTGTGTTCGAGCCTTATCTGGACTCGTTCGTGATTGTCTTCATTGATGATATTCTAGTATATTCCCGGAGCCGGGAAGAGCACGAGCAGCATTTGAGGATAGTGCTTCAGATTCTGACGGAGAAGCCGCTTTATGCCAAGTTCTCTAAATGTGAATTCTGGTTGAGTTCAGTGGCATTTTTGGGCCATGTGGTGTCGAGTGATGGTATTCGAGTAGATCCGAAGAAGGTGGAGGCCGTGCGGAGTTGGCCCAGACCCTCCTCCACTACTGAGATTCGCAGTTTTCTTAGTTTGGCGGGCTATTACCGTCGTTTCGTGGAGGGGTTCTCTTCGATTGCAGCACCTATGACCAGGTTGACCCAAAAGGTGCCCCTTTCCAGTGGACAGACGAGTGTGAGGCGAGCTTTCAGAAGCTCAAGACAGCTTTGACTTCGGCCCTATATTGATGTTGCCTACAGGTTCGGGGTCCTATACTGTATATTGTGATGGCTCACGAGTTGGACTCGGTGCGGTATTGATGCAGGACGGTAGGGTGATTGCCTACGCGTCGAGACAGCTGAAGGTGCATGAGAAGAATTACCCTGTTCATGATTTGGAGCTAGCTGCCATTGTTCACGCCTTGAAGATTTGGCGTAATTATTTATATGGGGTTCCTTGTGAGATCTACATTGATCACCGGAGCTTGCAGGCACTTGCTTAAGCAGAAGGACCTGAATATGCGTGAGAGGAGATGGTTGGAGCTACTAAAGGACTATGATATTACTATTTTCTATCATCAGGGCAAGGCTAATGTGGTTGCCGATGCCTTGAGTCGTCGAGCGAGAGAGTTTGGGGAGTTTAGCATATCTACCGGTTTCGAGAGAGGCCTATGGCGATGGATGTTCGAGCTTTAGCCGAGCGGTTTGTTAGATTGGATCTTTCGGAGCCGAGTCGAATTCCAGCATGTGTGGTTTCTCGGTCTTCTCTGTTTGACCGCATCAGGGAGCGTCGGTTTGACGACCCTCATTTGCTTGTCCTCGAGGATAGAGTTCGGCGTGGTGATGCTCGAGATGTTACCATCGGAGATAATGGAGTTATGAGGATGCAGGGGCGATTTGTGTGCCCAATGTAGATGATCTTTGAGAGCTGATTCTAGCATAGGCCCATAGCTCGCGGTATTCCATCCATCCGGGAGCCGCGAAGATGTATCAAGACTTGAAACAGAGCATTACTGGTGGAGGCGGATGAAGAGGGATATAGTTGATTATGTTTCTAGATGTCTCAACTGCCAGCGGGTGAAGTATGAGCATCATTTTGCGGGTGGATTGATGCAGCAGGATTGAGATTCCCGAGTGGAAATGGGAGCGCATTACCATGGACTTTGTATCCGGACTTCCACGGACGGTTAGGAAGTTTGATTCCATTTGGGTCATTGTGGATCGGCTGACCAAGTCCGCCCATTTTATGCCGGTGAGCACTACTTATTCATCGGAGCGACTGGCGGAGATCTATATCGAGGAGATAGTTCGGCTGCATGGTATTCCAGTTTCCATCATTTCAGATAGAGGCACTCAGGTTCACCTCACGGTTCTGGAGAGCTGTACAGCAGGAGTTAGGTACTCGGGTGGAGCTAAGCATAGCATTTCACCCCCAGACCGATGGGCAATCCGAGCGCACTATTCAGATTTTGGAGGATATGCTCCGTGCGTGTGTGATTGAGTTTGGAGGTTCATGGGATCACTTCTTGCCACTGGCGGAGTTTGCTTATAACAACAACTACCAGTCTAGTATTCAGATGGCATCGTACGAGGCCCTATATGGTAGGAGGTGCAGGTCTCCCGTGGGTTGGTTTGAGTCGGGCGAGGCCAGGTTGCTAGGTACTGATATGGTTCAGGAGGCTATGGACAAAGTCAAGGTGATTCAGGACAGACTTCGTGCAGCCCAGTCTAGAGAGAAGAGTTATGCGGACAAGAAAGTTCGCGATGTGGCTTTTATGGTTGGCGAGCGGGTTCTACTTCGAGTCTCGCCCATGAAGGGCGTTATGAGGTTTGGGAAGAAAGGAAAGCTGAGTCCTAGATTTATTGGCCCTTTTGAGATTTTGAGGCGTGTTGGGGAGGTTGCTTATGAGTTGGCCTTACCTCCCAGCCTAGCCGGAGTTCACCCCGTATTTCATGTCTCCATGCTCCGGAGATACCATGGTGACCGTCGCATGTGTTGGATTTCACTTCTGTTCAGCTAGACAAGGATCTGTCTTATGTTGAGGAGCCAGTAGCCATTCTAGACAAGAAGGTCAGAAAGCTAAGGTCAAACAACATCGTTTCGGTAAAGGTTCAGTTGTGGGGCCAGCCGGTCGAGGAGGCGACTTGGGAGAGTGAGCAGGATATGCGCAGCCAGTACCCTCATCTTTTCACTACTCCGGGTATATTTTCTATGCTCGTTCGAGGACGAACGAATCTTTTAAGTGTGGGAAGATGTAACGACCCGACCGGTCGTTTTAGAAAATTACGCCCCAATCCCCAATTTAACTGTTCCCCTAAGTTCATTTCTGCTATTGTGGTTTGCCGGGAGAGTCGGTTCTGAAATTTGGAGCATTTTGGGACACTTGGTCCCTAAATGAGAGCTTTAAAGCTAGAAAATGGTCCGTAGCCGGAACAGTGTTAAGACGATCTCGGAACGGAAATCCGATGGTTCCATTAACTCCGTTGGGTGATTTCGGGGTTGGGAGCGCGTTCGGAATGTATTTTGGAAGTCCTTAGCTCAATTAGGCTTGAAATGCCGTAGGTAGAAATTTTGGCGAATCCGAACGATAGGTGAGATTTTGATCCGGGGGTTGGAATGGAATTCCGACAATTTCTGTAGCTTCGTTATGTGATTTTGGATATGTTCGCAAATTTTTAGGTCATTCGGACGTCTTTTGGTCGGGCTTTAGATCGAATGTGCAATTCGGAAAGTTTTAAGAAATTTAGGCTTGAATTCGATGTGAATTATGGGTTTTGATGTTGTTACACGTGTTTTTATGATTTGAATGAGTTTGTATCGTGTTTTGGAGTATGTTGGTGGTTTTTGTTGGGGTCCCGGGAGCTTCGGGATGAATTCGGGGGTCCAAACGGACCAATTTGTTCCAAAGGGCACCGCTGTTTCTGCTGCAATTATTGCAGAGCAATTTTGCTCTCCGCGATCGCGGAGATGGCCACGCGATCGCATAAGGTGTAGTGGTAACGTATCGCGATCGCGATGCCTAGGATACGATCGCGTAAGGGAAAATCCCGGAGCTCTGCGATCGCAAGGTAGGGTGTGCGATCGCGTAAGTCTGGAGGTTGAAGCAGTGCGATCGCGTGAGGTTTTATGCGATCGCGTAGGGTAGTTTAGGGAGCCGGACGAGTTTGCTCTCCGCAATCGCGGAGATGGCCATGCAATCGCGTAGGGTCGTTGAGTTGTGCATTGCGATCGCGTCCAGGATCACGCGATCGCGTAGAGGAAAATTAGGCTGCCCATATTTTGTGCATCGCGATCGCAAGCCCAGTGCCGCGATCGCGTAGAGTAAAATTGCCTGGCAGAGACTTTAAGTCCAGAACATTTTAGTCGCGGCCTAACACAACCAAAACCGCCATTGTTGAGCTCCAAGAGAGGATTTTGAAGGGGAAACGGCTGGGATATCATCGGGAAATCATCGGGGGTAAGTTTCTTGACCTTAATTCGTTGGTTTATCATGAAATCCGTGATTATTTCACTGAAATTGGAAGATTAAAGGTGGGATTGAGCCTTAGGCCTAAATGTTAGAAAATCTTTGATTTGAATGGGCAAACGGAGTCCGATTTCGATAAATTTTATATGCACGGACTCGTATTGAGATAATGAACCCGAAAATATAATTTTCGTGATTTTTCGATAAGCGTACCGAAAGTCAGGTTTTGGCAACTTGTGGGTTTTGGTGTATTTTGAGTTATTTTGATTGGGTAATGCCCAATTGGCCTATTTTGATGTGATTCTATTGATTTTTATCAGATACTACACTTGTGGAGGCCGACATTCGCGGCAAGAGGGTTATTTCTTAGCGGTTTTGTACCGGAATTGAGGTAAGTGGCTTGTCTAACCTCGTGTGGGGGACTTTCACCCCTAGGATATTATTGTGATACTTTAAATGCCTTGTACGCGAGGTGACGGGCGTGTACATGCGTTGGTTGTTGAACACATACTTTACTCAAAATGTTCAATGGGTGATATTCCTGTTTTTAGCTGTTAAATTCGATATTTCTACCCGGTAGTAGTTAGAAAATCATGATTAGATAGTGTTTAACTGTCTAGTTGCCTAACTGTCTTACTTGAGTTTTCTCGGTAATCGCTGGCGCTATCTATCGGCGAAGTTATAGTTAAGCATATTATACTTCTCTCTTTGTATTCCTTTTACTTGTATTGAAATGTGGACTACGGGTTCGATTCCCGAGATCCTGAGATTTATTGAAATGTGGACTACGGGTTCGATTCCCGAGATCCTGAGATTACTAAAATGTGGACTACGGGTTCGATTCCCGAGATCCTGAAATTTATTGAAATGTGGACTACGAGTTCGATTCCCAAGATCCTGAGATTTATTGAAATGTGGACTACGGGTTCGATTCCCGAGATCCTGAGTTATTGGTAAGGACTGCGGGTTCGATTCCCGGAGATCCTTAGTAATTGATATATTATTGAGACATGGGCTGCGGGTTCGATTCCCGGAGACCCAGAGGCACTGAGAATGGGACTGTGGGTTCAATTCCCACAGATCCTGGAATTGTTTTATTGAGTTGGTTATTTGTTGTTAGCTTAATTGTAGACATTTGCAGTAATCATCTTATTGTTTTTATTTCGGAAATTATTATCATTTAAACTATTTATTTTTGTTATCATCATTATATTATTGTTTTCTTAGTAGGGCCCTGACCTTCCTCGTCACTACTCCATTGAGGTTAGGCTTGGCACTTACTGAGTACCGCCGTGGTGTACTCATGCTACTCTTCTGCACACTTTTGTTGTGTAGATCCAGGTACATCAGAGCAGGCTCGTGCTAGGTGATTTTTGCAGCTTTTTGGAGACCTCGAGGTATGATCTGCTACGTCCGTAGATCCGGAGGCTTTCCTTCTATTCTAATAGTACAAGTTGACATTTTTCTTCATTTCATTGTTAGATACTCTTTACACATAGAGCCACAGTTGTATTTCTCTTTTAGTCTGTGTTACCGTGGGGTTCCGGATCTTGGTAGTGTTCCATTTATTGTGTGACGGATGTATGTGCCAAGCGGCACGGATTACGTATCTTTTATGCTATTTTTCCGCTGTTTCTTATTTAAGTATTTATAACTTGTATATTCCGCAACGTGTTAGGCTTACCTAGTCGTGGGGACTGGGTACCATCACGACATGTTCACAATTGGTGAACTAGGGTCGTGACATAAACAAAACATTTAAACTAAAATCAATCTATACCCGGTTCAAGTTGAAACCCTTGGAAAAGAACAGTGGCCTAAAGAAAAACCAAGGGGAAGTTGTCATGCTAATCACAAAATTAAGAAAAGAGGACAGGACTCCTCTAAAATAAAAAGACAATAAAATTTATTTTCATCCTAATCAAATACTAAAAAAAAATTAATAACAAAAATTTATATAACAAAGACAACCAAATTAAATTAATCTACTAATATCCATCAACTTCAAATTTAAATAAACCACACACACATAGTTAAAGAAATCGAAAACATCCATCAACTTCAAAACAAGCAAACCTAATCAATTCTAATATCCGATAATATCCAAATATGCTAAACACATCCCCCACTTAAAGATAGGCATGTCCCCATGACTACAACTTTTAAACACAGAGATAAATATACTTCCCAGATGATCTATTCTTGATCTGACACTGTGTCAGGGTTGACATTACAGGCTCGCCCCAATGCTCTCAGCCATCCCATGAATTTCTTCTCCGACTTGACTTGTCGGTCTGCAATTTCCTCCACACAGGTGCTTAGCGTGTTTACTGTTTGTCGCAACTCGCCTATCTCTTGCTCCCATGTGTTATGGCTTGGCATGCCAGCAGTTCCTGAAGATGCCTGCTCTCGGCAATGCAACCACAGGTGCAGTGGGTGGTTGTGCTTGCTCTCCTCTAACTGTGTCCATGGGTTGATTTCCTCCCTCATTCTCGTCATCTTCTGAGCTATTATCACCAGCTCCACCTCTTTTGGATCTTATGTTCAATGCCTTCCTTACCATTATATCCACATTAAGATCCTCTGGTACATGTGCTTGCCTGCAAAGTAGAGTGACTAGTGATGGGAAGAAAAAGCCAAACTTACGATTCGGGCATCTAACAAACATTTCCTCATGAATGACTTTGGCCACATCAAAAGCCAGATTCTTTACAAGACACCATATCAATGCAGCTCTAGGACCGTTAACCTCAGTTGTGTTCATTGAAGGAAGTAGTCTGCTATAGATCACATAGAGCCAAGTTTTTGCTTCTTGAGTTAGAGATGATGAATGAATTTTTCACCACTCTCTAACCACTCTACGTCAACTCCCGGGATGCAAATCTTTGAAAAGAATCTATTCCATTTTGCATCATTTGGAGCTTTTCCGTACTCAAAGAAATCTTGATTTTCTGGCACAGCATCAGGTAAATTGTAACTCACTCTAATTGCCTCAATTGAGGCATTAACAGGCCTTCTACGCACAGTCACAATGTTGTTTTGATGCTCAGATACATTCGCATAAAATTCGCGAACTACCGTTTCATTTGCAGGTCCAGGCTCATTGATAAAGATTTGGAGCCCCCGTTCAATCAACATTTGGTACATGTAGGGCAGATTTCCTGAAGATTTTTAGCATCAATGCCCCTTTCCGGAATTGGTTTCTTTGTTCTTTTGTTATTGAAACGGTTTTTTGCTTCGGCCGAAGTAAACCTTCTTGTGTCATAATTAGTTGCCGGATTTGCTCTTGATCGGCTGGAAGATGCTCCTGCAGTTAAACGCCTTTTTGGTGCCATAATTCCTACAAGATAATTACACATTACTTAGTTTTAGATAGGTAATGTGATTCAATGCGGTTACACAGACTTCACACGCAAAATTAACTACAATTGCTCTATCAAACTTCTTTGATGACTTTCCTCAAACACATTGTGTGCAAGAATATTTCATCCTTATTTTTAATGTTTTGGTTAGGGATTTCCCAACCAAAATTCAGCTATAACCAACTCATGTCCTACCCACCGAATTTATACACAAATTTGACCTCACAAGTATATCAAACTATGCTAAAGTCTATTGACATTGCTCAAATATTCTAAGTTTCAACAAAAATTTCTAATTTATCATAAAACAACAAAAATACTGCAAAAACACTATACAACCTATAATTTCTAACAAATATATCATCTATATACTAAAAATAAAGTGTTGAGTAGTGATATACAAAAACGAAATTAAAAAATAAAGAAATTAAAATTCTACGGTTCTTACCTTGTTGGGGATGGGATGAAATTTGACTAAGGATGATATGCTTTTAATTGTTATTGAAGATTTTTAGAGAAATGAGGAAGACGAAGAATGGTATTTGAGGTTAGGGTTTGGAGAAGAGAGGGGATTTTAGGTTTCTTTGAGAGGAAACTGGGTTATTTTGTGTTTAGAATCGGATATAATGAAAAATAAATGAACTAAATAATTCACCCCGTCTGAGGTGCGTGAATAGCTGCGTGAAGTGGTCACTTCGCGCACTGCTTCACGCATTTTGCAAACATTCTGTTTAAGCTTTGCGAAGTATGCGCGAAGTGATCACTTCGCGCAGGACTTCGCGCATCTGGGCGAAATGTTTTTTTTTTTAGCTAAGGAGAGTAGTGTACAATATATATTCATACATTGGCATCCCTCCTTGTTGTCCTACAATTATTAACACACAATTAACCCAAAATAAACTAAAACGAAGAAAATAACACACTTGAAAAAAAATGACAAATATCGCTACTATTGGGTTGCCTCCCAACAAGCGCCTGATTTACCGTCGCGGCACGACTTCACAACTCATCAAACATCATTAAATTCTATCGAGGTCTTGTGACGATTAATGTCACCACCCCAATAGTGTTTCACACTTTGTCCATTCACCAGAAAAGTTTCACTTGAGTGTATGTCCCTTAATTCTATTGGTCCATAGCGACTCACACTTAACACCACAAAAGGTCCTGCCCAACGGGATTTGAGCTTTCCCGGAAAGCGTTTCAACCTAGAATTGAATAACAGAACTTGTTGCCCCTGCTCAAACTCACGATGTTGGATATGCTTATCATGCCATCTCTTGGTCCTTTCTTTATATAATTTAGCATTTTCATAAGCGTTCAACCTAAACTCATCAAGTTCGTTGAGTTGTATCAGCCGTTTTCACCAGCTAAATCCATATCCACATTTAACTTTTTGATTGCCCAATACGCTTTGTGTTCAAGTTCAACAGGCAAATGACATGCCTTTGCATAACTAACCTGTATGGAGAAGTACCTATTGGAGTCTTTATGCAGTTCGGTAGGCCCACAAAGCATCTTCTAATTTAACAGACCAATCCTTCCTGTTTGCATTAACTGTTTTCTCCAAAATCTGTTTTATCTCTCAATTTGATACTTCAACTTGACCACTCATTTGAGGGTGGTACGCAGTAGCAACTTTGTGTTTTACCCATATTTTGATAAAACATTTTTAAACAGTTTGTTGCAAAAGTGTGTTCCTCCGTCACTTATCAACACCCTTGGAGTTCCAAAGCGTGTGAAAATGTGTTTCTTAACAAAACTTACCACAACTTTTGCATCATTTGTGGGAAGAGCAATGGCTTCAACCCACTTAGACACATAGTCTACTGCAACGAGAATGTATCTATGACCATTAGAACCTGGAAATGGTCCCATGAAGTCAATTCCCCATACATCAAACAATTCCACCACCAAAATATTCTGCAAAGGCGTCTCATTTCTCTTTGTGATTGTACCTATTCTTTGACACCTGTCACAAGTTTTAACAAACGCATGAGCATCTTTAAATAAGGATGGCCAGTAAAAACCTGATTGGAGAACCTTTTGTGTTGTTCTATCTCCACCATGATGACCTCCATATGAAGAAGCATGACAGTCATGCAAGATGGCATTCATTTCATCTTCAGGGACACACCTTCTTACCAATTGGTCAGCACATTGTTTGTAGAGAAAGGGCTCGTCCCACATATAGGATTTCACATCATGGAAGAATCGTTTTCGTTGATCAGCTGTGATTTCTGATGGCATCACCCCACTTGCAATATAATTTACGAAGTCGGCATACCACGGAGTTTCATTAGATGTGATGGCTAACAGATGTTCATCTGGGAACGTTTCTTTTATTGAGTTCCCTTCAATCACATGACCCCTGTTTTCCAATCTGGACAAATGATCTGCCACTTGATTCTCCGTACCTTTTCTATCTCGTATCTCCAAGTCAAATTCCTGCAAAAGAAGAACCCATCGGATTAGTCTTGGCTTTGCATCTTTCTTTGCGAATAGATACTTGATAGCCGAGTGGTCAGTATAGACTATGATTTTAGTTCATACTAGGTTGGACCTATACTTGTAAAATGCCCACACTACTGCAAGTAATTCTTTCTCGGTGACAGTGTAATTCATTTGAGCGGGATTGAGAGTTCTGCTCGCATAATGAATGGAGTAAAAACATTTCTCCTTCCGATGTCCCAACACAGCACCAATGGCTATGTCACTTGCATCACACATTAATTCGAAAGGCAATTCCCAATCTGGGGCAACAATAATTGGTGCAGTGACTAATCTTCTTTTAAGCTCTTCAAATGCTTTCAGACAAGTATCATCAAACTTGAATGGGGTATCTTTCTCAAGGAGCCTGCAAAGAGGAGATGAAATTTTTGATAAATCTTTAATGAAGCGTCGATAAAATCCTGCATGGCCTAGAAAACTGCGTATGCCCTTAACAAATATTGGTGCGGGCAATTTTTCAATTGCTTCCACCTTTGCTTTGTCTACTTGCAATCCATTCTTGGACACTATGTGTCCTAGGACAATACCTTCTCTTAGTTAAACATTTATCAAAAGAACATCCGAAAATAGAGAAATCATCCATAAATACTTCAACAAACCTTTCGACCATATAAGTGAAAATGGCCATCATACACCTTTGAAATGTCGCAGGTGCATTGCAAAGACCAAAGGGCATTCTCTTGAACGCATATGTGCCATAAGGACACATAAAAGTGGTCTTTGCTTGGTCCTCTGGGGCTATAGTAATTTGATTGTGCCCAGAGTAACCATCCAGGAAGCAGTAGTATTCCTGGCCAGCCAATCTATCAAGCATTTGGTCCATGAATGGGAGAGGAAAGTGGTCTTTCCTGGTGGCATTATTCAATTTTCTATAGTCAATGCAAATTATCCACCTTGTAACAGTTCTTGTTGGGATTAAATCATTATTCTCTTTAACTATTACAGTTATTCCTCCTTTCGTAGGGACACACTGCACTGGACTCACCCATTTGCTGTCAGAGATAGGAAATACAATACCTGCATCAAGCCATTTGATCACCTCTTTTCTTACCACTTCTTTTATGTTGGGATTGAGGCGACGTTGGTGTTCTATACTTGGTTTGTGTCCTTCCTCCATTAGGATTTTGTGCATGCAAAAAGCAGGACTGATACCTTAGATGTCTGACATTGTCCACCCAATGGCTCTCTTATGCTCTCGCAATACTCTTAACAATTTTTCCTCCTGCAATTTAGATAAATCAGAAGAAATAATAACAGCCAATGTATCAGAACTACCCAAATAAGCGTAATGTAAATGAGGCGGGAGTGGTGTAAGTTCCAATTTTGGTGCTTCCTCAATTGACGGCTTTGGAGGAGGTCCATGTGGATTGTTCAACGGTTCAAAAGGATATGTCCCTTGCCAGTATGAACAAGATGTATCAAGGATGTACACTATCTCCTCAACCTCTTCATCAGTTGCCAAATTATCAAACATCGTAAGTGCTTTCTCTAATGAATCGTTGAGATACACACTTGGATCATGATTTTGTTCATCAGTCTCAATAACTGATATCATAGAAAGTTCCTCATATTGACAGGGAAGTTGGATTGCTTTGTATACATTGAACACCGCTTCCTCGTCATCTACCCTCAAGATCATTTTTCCTTCTTTCACTTTGATAATTGCATCACCAGTAGCTAAGAGAGGTCTCCCTAATATGATTGGAACCAATTCATTAGCTTCATAATCAAGAATAATATAATCAGCAGGGAAGATGAATTTTCCAATTTGTAGCAACACATCTTCAATCACCCCTTCAGGGTGTGCTATAGACCTGTCTGCCAGCTATAACATCACAGTAGTTGGCCTACGAGCTCCGAGACCCAATTGTTTGAATAATGATAAGGGAATAAAATTTATTCTTGCCCCTAAATCACAAAGAGCACGGCCCACATCAATATCACCAATGCACACAGGAATTGTAAAGCTGCCTGGATCTTTAAGCTTTTGAGGAAGCTTGTTTTGAACCCTGGCAGTGCACTCCTCAGTAAGTGCAACTGTCTCATATTCAGTTAATCTTCTCTTGTGAGCCATTATATCTTTAATGTACTTAGCATACTTAGGAATTTCACGAAGTACATCAACAAGTGGAATATTCAATTGAACTTGGCTCAACATAGAAAGGAATTTACTGAACATGCGATCAACATTCTTCTTTTGGAGTCTCTGGGGAAAAGGTGGAGGTGGCCTTGGGACTTCCACTAGTTCAAGACTTTCAGTAGTCTTCTTTGGCTCATTTGTCACATTAGGGATCAACTCTCCTTCAGCCACAAGTTTATCTTTCCTTTTCTTTGGCACTTTTTCAAGTTCTTTCCCGATTCGAAGTGTTACAGCACTTACCTGTGGGTTCTTTTCTGTATCGATGGGGAGAGATCTTGTAGGTCTAGTATTCTGACTCGTTGCTATCTGCCCCATCTTCCTCTCAAGATTTATGACATCAGTCTTGAGCTGCTGATTGTCAATCAACAACTTTTTCAATAAATCATTTGTGGTCTCTTCCACTTGCTGAGGTGGTCTCTGAGGTTGATTAGAAACCCCTTGCGGTCTGTATTGATTTTGATTTTGCTGATTTCCACCCCACGAGAAGTTAGGATGATTCCTCCAATTTGGATTGTAGGAATTTCCATATTGTGCATGCTGATTTGGTGGGTATCTATTTTGATGTCCCACATAATAGATGGATTCTGGATTCGTAGGGTACATATCACTTGTATGGCTATCACCACACATTTCACAGCAAATAGTCATCTGTTGTACTTGTTGCATAGGTTGTGGTTGTTGCATTGTCATCCTTGTCATCTGGTTGGACAGCCTTGCAATTTCATCTCTCATTGCCGACACATCATCAAGCTCAAGTAACCCTGCTGATTTTTGTTAGTACTCCTAGAATTACTAATGCATTTTGTTCATGTTGTTGCTTTGTTTACTATACCCTTTTTTATGTCAGTCTTTTTTGTGGTTTATTCTGGAGTCACTAATGCTTTTCCTTTTGTTTTGTTTTTGTTTTTCTCCCTTTCTCGATCTTATGCCGAGGGTCGATTGGAAACAGCCTCTTTGCCCTATCGGGTAGGGGTAAGGCCTACGTACATATTACCCTCCCCAGACCCCACCCTGTGGGACTATACTGGGTAGTTGTTGTTGTTGTTGTTGTTGCCTTTCGGGAATATCCATCACCCTGCCAATTATTGTCATTTTCAGTGAATGTATTCAGCATGTGTTGGATTTCAGCGTAGGATTTGGCCATGCAACTTCCTCCACACGCGGAATCAAGATTCATCTTTAAAGCTTCATCTAATCCTTCTACAAAAGTGTGACGTAACACCTCGTCTCTTTGGCAATGATGATGACAGTCCTTGAGCAACTTCTTGTACCTTTCCCATGCTTGACGAAGTGTCTCGCAGAGCGTTGTTCAAAACCAAGAATTTGACTCCTCAGCATCTTTGTCTTCTTCGTAGGAAAGAATTTAATTAAGAACTTCCTTCCTAGATCATCCCATGTGCGGATTGAATTTGATGGTTCCTTATTTAACCACTCTATAGCTTCCCCAAGCAGAGAAAAGGGGAAGAGTGTCAGCCTTATATAGTCCTTGGAAACATTCGGATAATTTTAAGTATCCGTAATTTCCAGAAAATTCTGAATATGTCTTTGTGGATCTTCATGAGGTAGACCCACAAATTGCCCTGTAGACTGAATCAGTTGCACCATATATTGTTTCAGCTCAAAGTCCCCAGTAATATCAGGCTTCACAATAACCTGAGTCATATTAGCCAGACTGGGTCTTGCGGCTTCAATCATCGCTTGTTCCTCATTTACTGCCATCACTGTTGGCTGCGGTTGAGTTTGAATGTTCAACTCTCCTTCTGTTCTATATCGAGCTTCACACTCTCTCCTTGTTCTATGAATTGTTCTTTCAATTTCAGGATCAAATGGAAAGAGATTTTTTTTGCTTCTACTCCTCCGCATTCAAGAGAAGAACCTGTATAACACAAACAAATAGATGAAAATTTCTTTTTATATTTTCTATTAACAACTACAAAATAGTAAAACAGTCAAGGAGCTAATTTCAAATTCCCCGGCAACGGCGCCAAAAACTTGGTGCGACCAAAACACTCACGCAAGTGTGCGTGATCGACAAGAAGTATAGAATAAGTAAAGTATCGTTCCTACGAGGAATTTTTATTAACTTATTGACTGATATTAAATTAACTAATTCTTAATTTTTGCTATATAATATATAAGAGCCACTTTATAATATAATTAATAATTCCACAATTATTCAAGAAAAGATTACTACAACCAATTCACAATATTTTTATAATAATATGGACGAATATATTCGAGGGTCATGGAATTGCTAGTAACCTTGCTATTTTTCTAATTTATAATTGATTTATTTAATTATCTGGGTTGTTGATTATAAGGTTAATCATATGCATAAGAATCTTTCGAGTTCTTATGAATCTGTCCAAGTTAAATTAATACCTATATGTCTATGGTATTAATATTAACATGAATACATTGACAACTCTTATTTTTAAACCAAACAAGGCAATTAAGTATATGTCTATCTTAATTGCAAATCCTTCACCCGATGCCCGAGATTCAAATCTTGTTCTATTTGATTTTATATGCAACCAAGAATTTCTTTTGTCAAGTTTAATTCAAAGTTCGTAAATAATATTTCACTGTTAGCTACGCAGTAAAATAATTAAGATCAAAATCAAATAAACAGCCCATATCAATAACTTCAATAAAATCAATCTAAGCTTCAAATAACAAGATCAACTAACATCCATGACCCTGGAATATTAGAGTGTTTAGCTACTCATATTCATACTAAATTCAACAATATTAATATCTAACATACTACAAAGAAAAATACCAGATGAAAGTTTAGATGAACTCTTTATATTGTTGCTCCCAAGTCTTGATCTTCAACTCCTTCTTTGGCTTCAAGAACACTTTCAATGGTTTTTCTCTCAAATTATTCTCTCTAAGATGAATAGTGTAATTCCACTCTACT
Source organism: Nicotiana noctiflora (assembly GCA_032618575.1). Taxonomy (NCBI): domain Eukaryota; kingdom Viridiplantae; phylum Streptophyta; class Magnoliopsida; order Solanales; family Solanaceae; genus Nicotiana; species Nicotiana noctiflora. Next base: position 14,226 of record JASVEL010001304.1, on the reverse strand, counting down.
CAATAATGTATAAAATCTGATCATCTCCATAATAAAAGGTTGCATTAATTAACTATGAGTGGAATTATGTGACTTTCCATTTTTACCCTTAGAGAAATCATTTTAACCGGACCATGTTGCGCGAAGTCCTGCACGAAGTGGTGCGCGAAGTGCACACTTCGCGCATCTACAGTCCAAATAATTCTTCATATGCGCGAAATGGTGCTCGAAGTGGTCACTTCGCACACCTGGGGGAATTTCTCATTAATTCTTGTTTCTTGATTGTAAAGACTCAACTCCGAAGGATTGTTTTTGCTCCAAAATTGTACCATAATATTTCCAATTGTAGATATAAGCTCCTTTTTTTGCAAAGTGTACAAATCACAAATTAAAAGCTTATATCTTACCAAATTCATAAATTATGTTATTGGATTATAATTAAATGGATGCATAAATAATGGCTAAACTACTTAGTTTTCGCCTATTATCAGTGAAACAAAAAACCTATGTTCGTTCATATGAAATAGGTAAAAATGAACCCCGAAATGAGTAATATAGACTGTTTCGGGTGCCACAGGTGGCACTAGGTGCTGCCTGTGGCGCTGATTCTAATAGCTCAAAATTCCTGGCACCACAGCTAGTACTCGGCGCTACCCAGGGCGATGGCGACTGAAGGGACACAAAAATTGCCATAATTTTCTGAATATACCTCCAAATGACAAACTGCTTATTGCGTTGGAAACTAGACTCAAATGGCTTTAATTTTATAGGTTGTTCATCACAAAACACCTTATATAACTGGAGATATGATCGTTCAAAGTAATGTATTGTACGCACTCATTTACAGATTTCGTCTAATATGAAATTTTCCAACTTGGCTTAGACTTATGCCTCTCCTTAGACCCCAAATCACTTATAATAAGACTTATACGCTTATTAACTTATCCAATTGATATCCATAATATCATTAATCCTCATTTTCACACAAAATAAAATAATTAGCCTACCTTGGCACCTCAAAATCTTAAACTACTTAGCAAAAATTTTCTGAGGCTTTACAACAGTCAACGCCAAATAAGTTAAAACATTTCGAGCTACTACCTTGGTTCTGCTATTACACCTTTGGAATTGAACTTGGCGAAGAAAAACCAAATGGAATTAATTGCCAAAATATAAGTGTTTATATACAAACATGGGGTACAACACGATATTTACAGAAAACATGGAGTAAAGGATCATGATATTAACTACCCCACCCCCAACCAAAGATCATGAATTTTTCCCAATGCATATATAAAGCAAAAGAAAGCTCAGAAACTCCCAGGGTTGCACAAGGCTCTCATGTAAACTGAAGGATATGTGGCAGCTATGAGATCAGTTATTGGTAGTGAAACTGCTGCTGGTGGAACCTCGAATTGAGTGGTCTCCTCCACGACTGGAGGAAGAGGCTCCAACTACTGTGAAGGTATAGCAAGAAGCTCCACCTGTTATGAGGCTAGAGCTGGGGCTTGGGAGCTGCTAGCCTCGCCCGGTGATCGTTGAGTGGTCGAGAGATGTGCCTTGGCAAACATATCTACTAGCGAATGTGCAATTACTATTTTCACAACTGCTTCCTCTTTATCCTCTTCCCTTGTAGAGATAACAACCTATTTACTTCTCTTGATGACCCTCAGTGTCCTCACCCAGTTCTTCTTCATACGTATCCTCATCTCCTGACTCCACCTCATCGGACTCCTCAGTCTCTCCATATTCGTCATCTTAAGGAATATCAATGTGAGCAGGACGAGTTTGATCCTTGGAGGCCTCAACATGTTGTGCCTCTGGACTTTCATCAAAGTCTTGAAATCAATATCCATGCCTGGGACGGAAGTGTCAAAACCCTGCTCGCCTTCCTTCAAGATAAACAGAGTCAAGTCAAACACAAGGCTTTGTATCTTCTGCAGCTCCGCTTTCAAATCATCCACATCTTTCTTGAGCTGAGGCATACATCCAACCTCACCCCGCTCAACCTTCTCAAGACGCGCTTCAACGCTCTTTAGGCGATCCTCATAAGTTTGACATTGCTGCTAAAGAACAGTTACTGAGGATTGGATAGGGTTCAATACTTGCCGGATGAGGTTGGTAATTTCCTTGATAAGTAGTCTTCATTAGCATTGGCATTGTCAGCAAGTAGACCCAGCTTGGACACAACTGATAAAGGGATCTGGCCCGTGTAGTAGAGGTTGTGAAGTGGCTATGAAGGTATCTGGGGCCTGAGAGGTGTCTAGCAGTGCTGGGCCCTCTGATGTTGTTATATCTGTTGGAGGAGGAATAAGAGTCTCTGACTGAGTTGCAGTTTCCTTTGCTATTGTTCTCATGATGTCGATGTCTTTGGTAACCTTCTCCATTTTGTCATGCCTAGGCAGAATAAGCACACTTGCAGCTTGGCAAAGAGAAGTGACCAAGCAGGGGAAAGGAAGTGAGGTTTGTTTCTGGTTAGCTCTGATTCCCAGCTCTTGGAATATTATCTCCCCCACATCGATCTTGATCCCTGTCATGAAGCATGCGATGAGGAGTGCTTTCTCAATGTTGATCTCAGTTTCATTTTTGGACGACATCAGAAGGGATGTAACAAAGCTAAGCCAGTATTGCCCCTCCCTTGTCTGATCCTCCTTGTAAATATTGTGTTTAGGGTCAATACAGGTCGGTGTTCCCTTTGTTACGATGGAGGCAACCCAGGAACACTCATTATGTTTGTTGGCTACCTTGGAATCATATTCAGCTATTCCTATTCGTCAATCCTCGAAATACTATTCATTAATCATCTAAGCACCATAACTAGTTTCAAGCACTCGCGCTAAGATAGACTTTGCAAAGATCATGTTGCGCTTTTGTGAAGCACTCGGTGAGTCACTATATGAAGCATACAATTTTTGCACAACTGTCTCATTGTATTCATTCAGCACCTCAGTGAAGAACTCCATCTTCCATTGCTTGATGTTCTCCGGTATGTGAGCGTAATGCTTCAATAGCCCATTTAAACACAATTGCTTTTCCTCGAGAATTTTCTTCTTTAAAAGCTTGGCTTTGTATAGATCTAGGGAGCCCTTGACCTCAAACTGGAGGTTAAGGTCCTCCCCCAACTTCATTCGTGCCTTAGCCTGTAGATAAACATTAGGTCCGATATAACTTTGTGGCTCCTCCTCTTCAGATTGGGAGGAGTGCTCCACAGTAATGCAGAGTGCATAAGCCCGTTGACATTTGTGTTTCTTTTTGTCTAGGATTTGCGGCCGTTTTTAGTCTACGATTGGCATCGATTACATTGGATTAGACTTATTTGGTGCCATTCATGTTGATGAAACATTGTAGGTGTGAGGGAAATAGCTCAAGAAAAGTCATCAAAAACAAAAGAAAAAGAACAAAATAAAAAAACAATATGAGCCTACTATGTGATGGTTATACAGTCGCATATCAACTATGCAGACCGCATAACCATCGCATATGTGCAGAAGAAAAAACTCATAAGGATTTATGCAGTCGCAAAACCATCCACATTAGTGGTTATGCGATCGCAAATCACAGCTTATTGGATGGCTAGAAAGCCTAAAGTTCTGCCTCACTCTGCGATACATATACGAACCTTATAACAGGTCTGCAATTGCAAAAACAATCGCATATTCTATTCTAACTTAGGGAAATGTAGGGGGTCATATGCGACGATTATGCAGACCGCAAAGAGATTATGCAGCCCGCATAAGTCATATTCTTCACAAAAGTTACACTTTCCAAAATCACATGGGTATTCATTTCCACTCATTTAACAATCTAAAGCCTATTGCTCAATTTCACATGAGAGAGATGGGTACTCAGACTTCCCCCTATTTGGTACATCAACTATAACACACAAAATTTCTTAATTCACTCCTCACCAAAGAAGTTTAAATGCACATATAATATCATACAAGTCCCCAATTTAGCCCAATTTAACATTTACAAGAAAACAACTTCATATATTCATGGCTTTCGAGTTAGGTTAGATTCACAGGAGGGAGAACAAAAAGGAAGAATGAGAGTAAAGAGAAGAGAAGAGAAGCCATAAGCCATACCTAAAACTCGAGGATTCAAAAATTGAAATGAGAGATTGTGAGATTTTTTATGCTTTCCTCTTTTTTCGTCCTTAGCGGATTTTAGCGTTATCATCTTCTCTCTTTTTTCTTTCATTTTCTTTGTTTTTCTTGTGTTCATTCAAATGTGAGTGTGTGTAGATATTGGGTTAGGGTTTATACTTGGGAGATATACCACGAATAAGTCCATCGTATAACATAATATGCGATCACATAAGTTTTATGCGGTGGACTTATGACTGGCCAGCCTAGATACAGTATGCGATGCAAAATACGATCGCAAACTGCATATGTGGGCTTTATAAATGAAAAACAACAGCATAGATAATAGCTAAATTAGCCAAATGTTTCACCTGAGTCTGCGATGACTATGCATTTTGCATAGTCATTATGCGACTGCATAATTGCCGCTCAATCTGGACCTCTCTTTCCTTCAGTTTCTTCAGCACTAGGATCATATTCATGATATTGTACCTACACTCTAACACGCACTTCAAATTTTTCAATCTAATCTATTTAAATAATAAAAAATTACAAAAGAGTGTTACCACACCTTTGATTTCCTCCCAAGAAGTGTTTGACTTAACATCGTGGTACGACGCAGTTGACTCATTTTGGATATTTCCTTAGTGGGAGCTATTGTTGGACTATCCCTTAGAGAAAATTTTTCTATCAAATGCCTTTCTCTTGTAGTACCAAGGTGATGCTTGACTAGCTCTACATTCACCTTGAAAGTTCGAGTCCCATCCTCTGACTTCTGTTCAATAGCGCTATAGGGAGACACACTCACATCTTTGAACGGGCCAGGCCATTAGGACTTGAGTTTACCCAGAAATAACTTGATTCTTGAATTGAAGAGTACGAAAAAGTCACTCGAGTTGAACTCACACTTCAAAGATCTTCTTATCATGGATAAACTTCATCCTCTTTTTGTACATTGCGGCACACCATACACATAGAGATGGAATTATTACATCTCATTGAGTTGTTTCATCCTTAGATTAGCAGAATTGGCACAATCAAGATTTAGCTTCTTCAATGCCCACATGGCTTTGTGTTCAAGTTCCAGTGGCAAGTGACAAGCTTTGCCAAAAACCAAACTCTACGGTGAAATGCCAATGGGGGTCTTAAATGTTGTGTGATAAGCCCACAACGCATCATCTAGCTTCATTGACTAGTGAGTCCTTTTTGCATTGATAGTTTCTGCTAGGATGTTTTGGTTTCTCTGTTCGAAATTTCAACCTAACCACTCAACTGATAATGATAGGGGGTGGCAACCTGGTGCTTTACGCTATATTTTTCAAGTAGCCCGGCGAAAGCTTTGTTGCAAAAATGAGACCCACCATCACTCAGGGCCTTGGAGTACCAAACTTGTGATTATGTTCTTCTTCAAAAATGCGGTCACATACCTTGCTTAATTTCTAGGTAAGGAGATTTCCTTGACCCATTTAGAGACGTAGTCCACAACCACCAAGATGAAGGTCATACTAGACGAGCTGACAAAGGGCCCATAAAGTATATACCCCACACATACAAAATCTCCACTTCCAATACAAAATTCATCGGCATCTCATGTCTTTTAGATATTGACCCTTTTGTTTTTACATTGGTCACATGCCTTGACCATTTGATTTGTGTCTTGATAGATCGTCGGCCAATAGTTTACACATTCAAGAACTTTTATCGGCGTTTGATATCCTCCATGATGACCCCCAATCGGCGAATCATGGCATACCTTGAGAATTGGCATTACCTCATCTTCTGGAACACACTGCTTGATGATGGTATCAGCACAAATATAGAACAAAAAGGGTTCCTCCGAATAGTAATGCCTACACTCCCGCAAAAACTATTTCTTTCGATAAGCTTCCAATCCATCAGGAATAATGTCACTAACCAAGAATTTAGCGATGTCAGCGTACTAAGGAGCAAAATCTGTGTTCATCTGCAAAAGTATCATTGATTTCAAGATCTTCTTTTGGTCTCCCCACCTATTCAAGCCTAGATAGATGATCTGCAACTTTATTTTCCGTCCATTTTTGATCCTTGACTTCAAAGTAAAACTCTTGCAATAAAGGGACCCACCGTATAAATCTTGGTTTAGCATCCTTCTTTGCCATAAGATAGCGAAGAACAACATGGTCGGTGTATGCTATCACATTGGACACTAATAAATAAGCTTGAAATTTTTCAAAAGCAGAGACAATGGCAAGAAGTTCTTGCTCAGTCACAGTATAATTCATTTGAGCGTTATTGAGTGTCTTGCTTGCATAATAGACATGGTGAATAATCTTCTTATGACGTTGGCCAAGTACCACCCCAATAGCTACACCACTAGCGTCACACATGAGTTTGAATGGAAGAGACCAACGGGGGTGACAATAATAGGTGTCGTGGTGGGATTTTCTTTCAATTCCACAAAGGCTTTGAGGCACTTCTCATCAAATATGAACTTTGCATCTATATCAAGGAGTTTGCACATGGGATTTGCAATTTTCGATAATTCGTTGGTGAAAAGCCTAAAAAAGACGACACGACCCAAAAAACATCTTACACCTTTAACGGAAGTAGGAAGAGGAAGCTTGGAAATGATCTCGATCTTTGCCTGGTCAAACTCTATGCCTTGTTTGGAAATTTTGTGACCCAAAATAATGCCCTCGTCCACCATGAAGTGGAATTTCCGCCAATTTAGCACAAGATTTGTTTCTTGACATCTCTTAAGCATTTTTCTAAGGTTGTCTAGACAATGCTCAAAAGAATCAGCCACGACAGAGAAATCTTCCATGAAAACCTCAAAGAAATTTCCACCATATCAGAGAAGATTGACATCTTCCACATTTGGAAAGTAGCCGGAGCGTTGCATAGCCTAAATAGCATCTGGCTAAATGCAAACATCCCATATGGACAAGGGAATATTGTCTTTTCCTAATCTTGCAATACAATATTGATTTGGTTGTAGTGGGAATATCGATCCAAGAAGCAGTAGAACAACCTTCCTACTAGCCGATCAAGCATTTGATCAGTGAAAGACATAGGGAAATGGTCCTTGCATGTAGCACTATTTAGCTTCCGGTAATCCATACATACCCTCCATCTGGTCACTGTTCTTGTTGGGATGAGCTCATTTTTATCATTTTCAATCATGGTCATGCCTCTCTTTTTAGGCATACATTGCACCAGACTCATCCACGAACTATCAACAATGGGCTAGGCTACCCCGACATCTAACCACTTGATGATTTATTTCTTTACCAACTCTGTCACGACCCTAGTTCACCCTCCATGAACATGTCGTGATGGCACCTAGTCCCTAAGACTAGGTAAGCTTAACAACGCGGAAGATAACCAAAATTTGCGGAAGCAAGCAAAACAAACTAAATTAGAAAAATAAAATGGTGCTTAAGGTGCCGCTTGGCACGTAGCATAACAAACTCAAAACTGACGACAATTCCCAAAACCCGAAAAATCACAAATCACAAGCTAAGAAGATACATAAGAGGCTCTAACTCAAGAATATCTACATAAGAAGAAATAATGAAACACTACACTTTTTACAGAAAACTAGAAAAGGGACTCCTCGATCTGCGGACGTAGCAGATATACCTTGAAGTCTCTACCGGTATGCCTCCTTCCAAGGCTGACAGAACTGAACAAAAGTACATGTATCTGCACAACAAAAATGTGCAGAAGAGTAGTATCAGCACACCATGGCGGTGCCCAGTAAGTATCAAGACTAACCTCGATGGGGTAGTGACGAGGAACAGTCATGACACCTACCAGTCAATAAACAATATAACATAAAAGATAGAGGTGCTATGTAAATATGTAAGGACTGTCCGGATAAATAAGAACACAACAATTTGCAACAAGGAAAACGGACAATACGAAAAATCAAGATACAATAAATGATAATATAAAAATGATAGTAGAAATCAAAACCCAAGTCCTGAAATCACAACATAACGAGACCAAACAAATCTCTAAGTCGCTATTCCGAAATGATCCTTACATAAAACCTTTCCAACTTTTTCCTTAATCCTACCAACACTCTCAGATTAGCCACAACTCATGGAAATACCCAGAATATGAAATCTAACACTTGGCATCTCATGCCCCATCAATAACACGACAATGCTGGCAACTATCTAGTCAACTAGAGTCACTTTCACATATACAATGGATAAACGGTCATATCTCTACCCTTAGTCAAATCAGAAGGGATTCAACTCAAATAGAAGGGTCCAGCTATGTGTATGCTTGTGCAAGTGTATCTAACAGGAATCATGCCAACTAGTAAGTATAAGAAATGGGAACAATTAGCACCCGACTCATTCACCCCGGATAGAAACAATAAAACTATCAGTCATATCACATTGAGTTTATAGGAAACTTCTGGGAATCGAACACGTAGCCCGGCATACCACTAACAGAGGATCTCCCGTGAATTTAACCGTAGTCCTTCATAATAACAATAGAGGAACTCCCGGGAATTGAACCCGTAGTCCTTCGTAATAACAACAGAGGTACTCTCGGGAATTGAACCCGTAGTCCTTCATAATAACAACAGAGGAACTCTTGGGAATTTAACTCGCAGTCCTTCATAATAACAATAGAGGTACTCGCGGGAATTGAACCCGTAGTCCTTCATAATAAGCCCCTGACATAGCCCTCCTTATTTCGCCACATGTGCAATCAATAACAACATAGCAACACTGCCTTATTTTGCCACACGTGCATCACAATATTCCCACCTTATTTTGCCACATGCACAACCCACATATAAATATATAACATATCCCGCCTTATTACGCTGCATGTGCAAGGACATCAATAGGAACAACAACACGGCAAAGACCTCGTGTAAATCCCCAACAACAACCGCATGGCAGAGACCCGTGCATCATGGTACCAACAGCTACACAGTAACAATAGCATCCCAGCAAGGGATTCAACAATAACTAATAAAGTGGCGGAACACCAAGGAAAAACACAATAACCTCAATGACAATCGAGGCGTAACAAACACATAACAACTACACTAATACCTCAACAGTTGGACATATAATATAATTGCACAGGGTTACAGGTAAACTTACAATCAAGGAGTATTCAACAGTAAGGAAGTTAACATGAACAAAATAATTACCATTTAAGAAATATCAATTAATTATGAGATATCTATCTTTCTTCCAATTAAAACCGATTTAATTATATGAGATATAACATATATGAATTTTCAATTAAAGGCGAGTAGTTAGGGTTGGCATTATGAATATAGAAGGGTACTTGTCTTAAGTTTAAACACGTAAAAGCCCACCTAATAGCAGAAATAAATCAAGAAGAGCAACAAATATCAATCAAGACATGTAGAGGTGAAACTAATAACAGGGGACTTAATCGTATCAATATTATTTTCCTACTCGGTGAATTTCACAAGTCTAAGAACCTAAAGGGGACAATTTACCACAATTAAATCCGAGCACACACTCGTCACCTCGCGTACAGGGACTACAATCAACAGGGAAGACTCAAATCCTAAAGGGAGGTCCCCCACACAAGGTTAGGCAAGATACTTACCTCAATCCGGCCAATTCAATACTCAATTTAGCGTTTCCTTTACCAACTCATCAATGTTTGGATCAATCTAGCCAAAAAAAACTTGAATACATCAAACAATGTAAGAGAAAACAATTTCAATTGACAAAACTATGATTCTTACACAATTTGCAAAAAGTCAACTCCTCGGGCCCGCACCTCGAAACCCAAAAAATTACAAAAACTGAACACCCATTCCGCTACGAGTTCACCCATACAAAAATTATCTAATTCCGATACCATTTGGTCATTCAAATCACCATTTTACATTTTTGAAAGATTTCATAATTTTTCCCAAATTTTCTTTTGGATTCTCATGAATTTGATGTTAAATCTAAGATATAATCACAAAATATAGTTGGAAAAGGATTAGAGACACTTACCCAATGATTTGGAGAAGCTTGGATCTTTGAAAAATCGCCTATGGAAGTTTAAGGTTTGAGAAAATGAAAAATGGGTGAAAATCCCGTCAAAAACCTCACTTAACAGGCCTCAGATGTCGCATTGGCGACCCAGGGTTCGCAATTGCGAACCCTTAGATATTGCGAACAAAAAAAGGCTGGCAGAGTTTGCATTTGCGACAAAAAGTTCGCATTTGCGAACAGTGCATCGCAAATGCGATGAAATGTTCGCATTTGCGAACATAGCAGAAACCAGCAATTTTTCTTGACACGAAAATGAGCATAACTTCCTCATAAGATGTTAAAATTCGATGATTCTTTTTCCTATGGCTCCAAAATTTTGATACGGATCTAATGGTTTAAACAAAACTAATTTTGGATATCATTTGCTTAATATGATATCATTTTTGCTTGAAGAAACGACGACAAAGTATCCAAAACAAGCGCAACATAGCCTAAACCTATCTGAAACTCACCCAAGACTCTCGGGACCCCGTCTAATCACACACACAAGTCATATAACCAAACAAGGGCTCGCTCAAAGCTTCAAATCATATAACACAATATGGAGACGACGAATTGAATCAAAATCAAGCTTATGATTTTCCAAATCTTCAAATAGTGAACCTCATGCCGAAACCTTATCATTTCAACTCGGAATGACGCCAAATTTTGCAGACAAGTCCAAAATGACATAACGGAGCTACAGAAACTTCTGGAATAAAAATTCCAACCCTTGGAATTAAAATGTCACTATCGGACCAGAAACTTCAAAAATTCAAATTTCGGCATTTCAAGCCTAAATAAGCTATGAACCCCCAAAATTCATGCCAAACATGCTCCCAACCCCGAAATCACCTAACGGAGCTAAGGAAATCATCAGATTTCCATTCCGAGGTCGTTTTCACACTGTTCCAAACACGGACAATCTTTCAACTCTTAAGCTCCCATCTAGGGACTAAGTGTCCCAAAACACTTTGAATCCTAACACCGAACATCCCGGCAAACCAACATAGCGGAAATGAACTTATGGGAAGCAGTTAACAGGGGATCGGGGCGTAAATTCTAAAAACGACCGGTTGGATCGTTACATCCTCCCACACTTAAACATTCGTTCGTCCTCGAACGAGCATAAAGAACAAACCTGAAGTCATTAATCACTGAATGCGCACTTCCAACGTACACCCGCGGTTGATCCCACATCACCCCAATCTATTCAAGCCTGATGACACCATCTCAACTGAAATTTAACTTTTCTAGCAATACCATTAAGCCTTCAAACCAGATTCATCATCCTTCATCCATTTCCAAAAGACTTCCAAGTCCATACCCGGTACCGGTCTTACCTAGATAATTCAACAAAAGCCAACACACACAGGGTATAGCCATGCAACATGACACACCACATATAGTCCCGCAATAACATCTCTGATAGTAATAAAATGCCTAAGATCAAATCTGTACAGGCCATAAGCCTCATATTCAATAGGAACTCTTTTCTGTCACCCATACAACTGGTGATGATACAACAACCACGAGAATCACATGGCAAAACACCCGATTAATCAAATCTCAGCCCATACCAATGAGTACACCCCATAAATTGAACCTCAAGAAGGATAGAATGAAAATGAATGAATATGAGAAACGAACACATAAGAGAACTAACAAACAGTTAAACTAGCACAAAATTCTTCTAAAACACAATTCTATAAGACATCTAACTAGAAGGAATAAAAACATATAATGGTATCACAAAATATTATACTGGTATAACTTTCACCATGGTACACAGCCTGGTCTCAACATATCAAATCATGTGAAATCACGAGGGTTTCGCCCTCAATATTGGATCACAAGTAGGGTACACATCAACCCATCTAGAAACTCTTACTAGATCACTTCTATCTATGATTTACACATAGACTAGCCCCACACCGGTGGAGCATAAGAATCACAGCTCGTAGCCAAGAATGCTCGAAAATCACATCAAGCCTACCAGAATCAGACAACTAGAAAAAATACAACTAGCCCAATAACTCTCAACAACGGTTAGAACAGACGATAGACACAGCTATCACTCACTAAATCTCCTAATGGGATAACCACATAGATAGAGTGAAAATCATGAAGCACTCCCATAAATGAAACAACAAATAAGGAACTCATCCTAATAAGTAGAATTGTGACGAGCTACAGATAGTGCCTTTCTATAACAACTGAATTCGTACCTTGGTGACATTAGTTGGCGCACCAGCCTCAAGCCCACTATATGAAACACATCAACGAGCTGGGCCTCCCCATCTTGGGCGCCCTCTCCCTGTCTGAATACCTCGTTGCATCACATCAGTCCGAAGTCTGGGACAATCTCTCACTATATGACTAGTATCTCCACACTCAAAGCATCCTCTCTGCTGACGAGGCGGTGGGAACTGTGCAGTACGGGTCCTTCGAGACCCATGAACACCTGAGTCACCATGCGAAGCCTGAAGCTCAAACTGAACTGGCTGACCCGCAAAACCTCTACCATGATGTACCCTACCTCCACAATAAGGACCAAGATATCTCACCGACCTATGAGGCCTCCTCGTCTCCTCCAACTCTCCCTCCTGATCTCGTCTACTCTCTCTTCATGACTCTGCCTGCCCTCTCTTTCTCTAGCATACATAGTCTCTATCCTCTTGGCAATGTTCACCACCTGCTGATATGGAATGTCCATTTCTAGCTCACGGACCATGCTGGACCTAATGCTAGGAATAAGCCCCTCAATGAACCGGCGAACCTTCTCGCGAATAGTGGAAACCAAGGCTGAGGCATGTCTAGCCAAACTAGTGTAACGGATAGCATACTCCGAAACGGTCATGGAACCTTGGCACAAATGCTTAAACTCCACGCGTCATGCATCTCTAAGGCTCTGAGGGACAAACTCTCTCATAAACATATCTGAAAACTGAGTCCAGGTCAATGAAGTTGCCTCGTCTGGACTTTCTAACTCATAGGTGCGTCACCAATCAAAGGCGGCCCCTCGAAGCTGGAAAGTAGTGAAAGAAACCCCGCTCGATCCCGAGATACCCATAGTACGAAGAATACGGTAACACTCATCAAAGAACCTCAATGCATCTTCTGATGCTAATCCACTGAATACCGGAGGGCCATACTTCTTGAACCTCTCTAGTCTCACCTGCTCCTGCTCGGAAACCGCTATTATGCCCTCGGGCTGAACTAGTTCCACAGGTGTCGCAGCAATAATCTCGGGAACATGCTCAACGTGCGCTCGCTGCTCAGGAGTGCGAGCGGCGGGAGTCTGTGCTCCTACCCCGGCCTGAGGTGTGGCTGCAACAAGGGGAAGTAATCTGGCCTGAGCCAAAACGGTGTGCATACTCATGAACTATACCAAAGTCTCCTGAACGGCTGGTGTAGTAATAACAGTAGGCGTGTCGGGTGCCTGGACTCTAGCTAGATTTGTTGGTGGTGTATCTGCGGTAGCTCGCGCAGGTGCGCTCGCTGCACCACGTGCGCGTCCTCGAACTCTACCTCGACCCCGACCTCCGCCGGCTGCAAAAGGGGGCGCGGGTGCCTGATCACCTCAGATAGTACGTGTCCTCACCATCTGTGAGAGAGTAGAAGACAGGGGTTTAGGATTGTGGATGTTAAAATCTCGCACGACAGAGAAATCAAATAAAGTGAAATTTTCCTAACAGTTACATAGCCTCTCGCAGATAAGTACAGACATCACCGTACCGATCTACGAGACACTAATAAACCCGCTTGTGATCTATGACTCCAATGAACCTAGAGCTCTGATACCAACTTGTCACGACCCTAGTTCACCGCCCATGAACATGTCGTGATGGCACCTAGTCCCTACGACTAGCTAAGCCTAACAACGCGGAAGATAACCAAAATTTGCGGAAGCAAGCAAAACAAACTAAATTAGGAAAATAAAATGGTGCTTAAGGTGCCGCTTGGCACGTAGCATAACAAACTCAAAACTAACGACAATTCCCAAAACCTGGAAACTCACAAATCACAAGCTAAGAGGATACACAAGAGGATCTAACTCAAGAATATCTATATAAGAAGAAATAATGAAACACTACACTTTTTACAGAAAACTAGAAAAGGGACTCCTCGGTCTGCGGACGTAG
>JASVEL010001303.1:0-37914 GCA_032618575.1 Nicotiana noctiflora | reverse complement strand
GATGAAGAAGGAGCTTCAGACTGGCTTAGGGTTGCCTGAGTTTGTCTCATTCTCATGAGTTGTTGAAGCCGCATTTGTGGTATTGCATTTGTTCCTTTCCACCTTAGTCCAGGTGCTCTATATCTAAGAACAATATTGGTTTGGCTAGCATTAATTGTTTGCCTAGAATTATGTGTGACTCTATCCCTTAACCCAAACTACATTCAAATAGAAATATAATTATAGAATTAGTATAGTAATTAGACACAATAATTGGAAAGAATTTCACATACATACCCTATTTATGATTGTCGCTGATTCACCAAACAATATTCCAAATTTAGCAGTCCTAGGCCTTCCACCTAAAATTCTAAGAATTTATTGAGGAGTCCTTGATCTTTCTTCTGTAGTTCTAGATGGTTGTGTTTTAGATCCACCATCAGTGGTGGTTCCAGAATATCTTTGTGTTGCAGATCTTGGTGTTGCAGTAGTATCATATTGTTGTGCTACAAATCCAGCACCAACAGTAGTTACCAGAATGGCCTCCTGATGAAGTTGTTGTAGCCTAAGCATTTGCAATACTACTCCCACCACTAGTAGTTGAACTTTGCCCTTTCTGAAATACCCAGAATATAAAAATTCAGCAAAAGACTAAAGACACTTAAAGCATAAAAAGTATTGATTCTTACCAGGATTCCACAACCTTTTTTGTTATGCCCTACTGTCTTGCAATGAGAACAGGTCACTGGTGTCCTCTTTCTTGATCTCTTACCAATTTTTTTATAGGTTCATATTGAGCCTTTCTTCTATGTTTCTTAGGTCTACCAGGCATCTTAGTAATTACAGGAGGCTTAACTTTGGGATTTTGATTTGGAGGCTATATCTCCATGTTGGTCATAGGTTGAATGTAACAATTGAATGCCTTGAGGTATGTTTCCTTCTTATACCAATGCTCAACATAATCAGTAGTATCATACATTTTTTAAAAACTGCACAGAGTGCATGGGAGCAGGTTATGCCTTTCAGCTGCCATATTCTATATGTGCACTCTTTCTTTACAAATCAACTATGTGTTTGTAAAATCCATCTTGGATCTAAAATCTAGTGTCCTCATTTTATTTATATTCATGCTTGGTGGCTCTTATAGATTGCTCTCAATGTACCCCATTACCATAGGAGATATATTAGAATTTCATTTTGTAGCTAATTCTCTAATATTAGTCATCCTCTCCATTACCTTCACTCTTATCTTTTCCAATATGGTTATGATTGACTTGTCCCTAGAAGTAAGTATCCAACTGTTGAAGGTGTCGCACATGTTGTTCTCCACAACATCACACTTACTACGATATTTAGAAAAGGCCCTGCACCATGATTATTTAGGATATCTAAGAAAGTCTTCTATTATCTTATTGCCACCAATTCTGCCAACTCATCTAGTTTAACCTTCAGAAATACTTCAAATGAAGTTATTGCACAACCCCAGAACTTCTTCCTTCTTTCCTCACCACTCCAGATTTTCTTCCAGTTGCTCTATATATGTTTTGCATATATTCTATGCTCAGCATTTGGCATCAACTCTCATACAGCTTGAACAAGTCTCTTCAACAACAAAAATACATTGTTAAAGTTCATCCAATGCAATTTTAAATACTAAAGTAAAAATGAGACAAAAATAATGCACATACGTTTTGCATATCAGACATAATTGTTAGTCCTTCACCTTTAGATTTTGTCAGTTTAAGTCTTCCATTAGATACCTAAAAACTAGGACCAATTGTTCTCGGTCTCTTTCTTAACCATTACCCAAGAAATATGGTACATCTGGTTATTACCATCCTTAACAATGCATGACAATATCTCACCTTTACACACTCCCTTTAGAAATGCACCATAAAATCCAATTACGTTTCTACACCCTTCTAACCATCCTCAAAGCATGTAACAAATGTATATCCCCACAAAGACCACTTTACCAGGTTCTATTTCATTTGAAGTCCTTACCACAATAGTGGTGCCTAGGTTAGTAGTTCTTATCATGTCTCCATAATCATAAATCCTAGAAAAATTCATTTTGTAATTACCTAAATACTTACCCATTACCTACTGTCTAGCCCTGGCACATATTATTTTTCCTGCATACACACCATACTTAATCCTTATCAACTCTTACAACTTCTTGAGCTTTATGTTAGGCTTATTAATGATCTTATCTTTGTGATGTTTAACTATCCAAGTTGTGTCAGCAAGCTTGTTCCTTGTCACTAGGAAGCATAAATAGACAGGGTAGTATCTGTTAACAATAAAGTTCTGTGTGTGGCCCTGTAAACTGCCTAAAATATGCCATCTACATCTACTAGAGTTCAAATATCTCTCCATGACCCTATTCCTCTCATTTGGTCTCACCTTTAATTGAACTCTCATCTGTACAACACAGACTTGTAAAGCAAATCTAAATTGTCTAATATTTTCAAAGGCCATTCCCAGTTAGAAAATAACTTTTTTATAATTAGGGTCAAAGTGGACCTTTCTACTGTATCTTCTTGGAGGAAGGTTATTCACTTCATCATCTGCATCTACATCATCATTAGTACTATCCTCACTTCCCAGATATGAACTGTCTAAGTACTGCTCATCCCCTCCCAATTTGTCAACATATTTAGCAATCTTCTCATTGTAAATGTCTTTAAATCTAGGGTCAATGCCTACAGGACCATTGGGTAGCTCATCTACATTAACATCATTAGATCTGTCTTTTCAGTTCTTCTGATTTACTTTCTGTCTAGCAGCAACAAGGTCAACTTCGATATCACTAGTCTCTCTAACACCATCCTCATCAGCATCATAAAGTGAGTCATATGTGTCCTCTTTAGCAGAAACACACTTATATTCACCATCATCACTCTCATAATTACTCTCAAAATCACCAGAATCTGAATATATAACTAGATGAAAGTTGTAGAACTCCCCTTCATCCTTGGTAGAATCTTCTCTATCAACAACCCTCCCTTTACCCTTCCCCTTGTAACGACCCAACCGGTCGTTTTGAGATACGGCGCGTCATTCAGCAGTTTGAGGCCATGAGCAACTTCATCTCAAGTATATTGACTTGTGTGTATGGTCAGAATTAAAATTCAAGAAGTTTGGAGTCAAATTTGAATGAAAATTCTCATTTCCAAAGCTTAAAATTGAAGAAATGAACTAGGATTGGAATTTTGAGTATACGACCTCGGAATTGAGATTTGAAGGTTCCAACAGGTTCATATGATGATTTCGGACTTGGGCGTATGCCTGGATTGGGTTTTGGATAACCCGGGAGCGTTTTGGCGCATATTATGGAAGATAGCATTTTAGAAGAAATTGCATCAATTTGGCTTAAAATGCATTTTAGTGTTATTGATGTCCGTTTGGGATTCCGAGACTGGGAGTAGCTCCGTACGGTTATTCTGGATTTGGGAGCGCGATCGAAAGTGAATTCGGAGGTCCGTGGGTCATTTTGGAGTCGTTTGGCTAAAGATAGAAAATTGAAGGTTTTTGAGAAAATTTGACCAGATGTGGAAATTTTGATATCGGACTCAAAATGCAAATCTTATGGTTCGGATAGCTTCGTTAGGTGATTTGGGACTTAGGAGTGTGTCCGGAATATTTTTGTGATGATCGGTGTAGAATTAAGCTTGAATTGGCAAAGTTAGTATTTTGGCGAATTTCGGTTGATAGGTGAGATTTTGATCCGAGGGTCAGAATGGAATTTCGAAAGTTTCTGTAGCTTCGATATATCATTTTGGACGTGTGTGCAAAATTTGAAGTCAATCGGATGCGATTTGATAGGTTTCGACATCGGAAATAGAAGTTGGAAACTTCAATGTTCATAAAGTTTGAATCGGGGTGTAATTCTTGGTTTTAGAGTTGTTTGATGTGGTTTGAGGCCTCGAGCAAGTCCGTAATGTGTTTTGGGGTTGGTTGGTATGATTGATTGGGGTCCCGGGGCCTCGGGTGTGTTTCGGGTTGTGATCACACTCTTATTTGATGTTTCAACCTTTGCTTCTTTGAACATAAAGGGGTACCATATTAGGTAAATGATCTCCAAATTCAGTTTTGTTTGAACCATTAGATCCGTATCGTAATTTCGGAGCCATAGCAAAAAGAATCGTCGAATTTGGACATCGTATGAGGAAGTTATGCTCATTTCCGTGCCGAGGAAAAGTGCTGGTATCTGTCAGAACCGCAGAAGCGGGATTTGACCGCGGATGCGGAACCGCAAAAGCGGAAATAGAACCGCAAAAGCGGTCCCGCCTATGCGAAAATTATCCGCAAAAGCGGAAATGGGCCTGGTCAGTGTTTAAAACCGAGAAGTTTAGTATTTTGGACATATCTTGAGTTCTAGAGCTCCGATTGAGGTGATTTTCGCGGTGTTGTTCTCGTCTCATCAAGGAGGTAAATATAAGAACTTTATTTTGATGTTTCTCCATGATTATTTCACTGTTAATGGAGGATTAATGGAGGGTTTGAGCCCTAGAGCCTAAATTTTAGGAAATCTTTGATTTGAATGGGCAAACGGAGTCCGATTTTGATAAATTTTATATGAACGGACTCGTGTTGAGATAAGGAACCCGAATATATAACTTTCATAATTTTTCGAGAAGCGTACCGAAAGTCGGGTTTTGGCAACTTGTGGGTTTTGGTGTATTTTGAATTGTTTTGGTTGGGTAATGCCCAATTGGCCTATTTTGATGTGATTCTATTGATTTTTATCAGATACTACGCATGTGGAGGCCGACATTCGCGGCAAGAGAGTTGTCTCTTAGCGGTTTTGTACCGGAGTCGAGGTAAGTGGCTTGTCTAACCTCGCGTGGGGGAACCTTTACCCCTAGGATATTATGTGATAGTTTAAATGCCTTGTACGCGAGGTGACGGGCGTGTACATGCGCCGGTTGTTGTAACTCACTTTACTTGAATTGTTCAATTCGTGATATTCCTATTCTTAATTTATTAAATTGTGACATCTACCTGGTATTCGTTAGGGAAGCATGATTAGGTAGGATTTATCTGTCTAATTGCCTAATTGTCCTACTTGAACTTCTTGATAATTGTTGGCACTAGTCCTCGGTGGAGTTATAGTTAAGCATATTATTTTTCTCTCTGTGTATTCCTTTACTTGCTGTGTTTGTGGACTGCGGGTTCAATTCCCGGAGATCCAAGGGCTGCGGGTTCGATTCCCGGAGACCCGAAGTTTATTGATAAGTTATTGGTAGGGACTACGGGTTCGATTCCCGAGATCCTGAGTTATTGGTAGGGACTACGGGTTCGATTCCCGAGATCCTGAGTTATTGGTAGGGACTACGGGTTTGATTCCCGAGATCCTGAGTTATTGGTAGGGACTGCGGGTTCGATTCCCGGAGATCCTGAGATTTATTGAAATGTGGACTGCGGGTTCGATTCCCGGAGATCCTGAGATTTATTGAGATGTGGACTACGGGTTCGATTCCCGGAGATCCTGAGATTTATTGAGATGTGGACTACGGGTTTGATTCCCGAGATCCCGAGTTATTGGTAGGGACTACGGGTTTGATTCCCGAGATCCCGAGTTATTGGTAGGGACTGCGGGTTCGATTCCCGGAGATCCTGAGTTATTGGTAGGGACTACGGGTTCGATTCCCGAGATCCTGAGTTATTGGTAGGGACTGCGGGTTCGATTCCCGGAGATCCTGAGTTATTGATTATTTATTGAGATATGGGCTGCGGGTTCGATTCCCGGAGACCCAGAGGTACTGTCAATGGGACTGTGGGTTCGATTCCCACAGGTCCTGGACTTGCTGATTGAGTTTTTATTCAATTATTTACTTGCTGCTAGCTTACATTGTAGACGGTTGCAGAAATCACTTTACTGTCGTCATTCAGATTCATTATTATTTAAACTGCTTATTATTGTTATCATCATTATATTATTGTTCTCTCAGTAGGGCCCTGACCTTCCTCGTCACTACTCCATCGAGGTTAGGCTTGGCACTTACTGAGTACCGCCGTGGTGTACTCATGCTACTCTTCTGCACACTTTTGTTGTGCAGATCCAGGTACATCAGGACAGGCCCGTACTAGGTGATATCAGCAGCACACTTGGAGACCTCGAGGTATGATCTGCTACGTCCGCGGATCCGGAGGCCCTCCTTCTATTCTGATAGTTCTAGTAGATGTTTTCCTTCATTTCGTTGTTTTAGATACTCTTTACACATAGAGCCACAGTTGTATTTCTTTTAGTCTGTGTTACCCGTGGGATTCCGGGTCTTGGTGGTGTTTATAAAGTGTGTTTGACGGGTGTATATGCCAAGCGGCACAGATTACATTCTTATTTATATCGTTTTCCGCTATTTCTTATTTAATGTTCATAAACTGGTATATTCCGCAACGTGTTAGGCTTACCTAGTCGTGGGGACTGGGTGCCATCACGACATGTTCACGATTGGTGAACTAGGGTCGTGACAAGTTGGTATCAAAGCTCTAGGTTCATAGGAGTCACGGGACACAGACCGGTTACTTAGATTCTCGCTGATCGATACGGAGACGTCTGTATTTATCTACGAGGGGCTATGTAACTGTTTAGGAAACTCTTCAATTCTTTGAATTCCTTATCGTGCGCCATTTATTCAGTTGAAGCCTATATCATATGTTCTTTTGCATCCACTCGTGTATTGAAATTGCGCACTCGGTATCAAGTATGCGCCGACGGTTCGTGACGCTGCAGAGAGATCTCAAGGGAGTCAAGAATTTACTCATCTATTGTTACCGCGTGTCGTCCATATCGATAATGCAAGAGAACTGAGAGACCTTCAATTGTGCACATGGGGTGCACTAGGTTCTGGCATTCGGTTGATAATACGGTCGTGAGAAGGTTTACTTAACTGCCTAATCGTCACAATAATGGTAGAATCGCAAGGTGGATGTAGATCTAAAGATAGTTGGTGGTAATAAAGACTATATGGTTCATATGAGATATCTATTTAGCGAAGGATTCAGCCATCGGAGATACAGGGGGAAATGAGTTTAACTGTCTTAAGAAGGACATGTACCAAACCAATGTCTTGGGATGTCTTATGATGAAGACGTACATATGATAAAGGCTATTGTCGTGGATTAGCAAAATGTATCTTTAAGGCTTCGTGCTAAGTGAAAGGATTTCACTATCAACGATCTAATTATGGGTCATGTGTCATATCAGATTTGGCCTGCGATGTATTTAGGTGCTATTCAAAAAAAAAGTTCTTGAAAACTTGCGGATGGGCAAGAGTTGAGGCTCGTATGGTATGATGTTGGGACTTTGGATGTTCCTGTGTCCCTAATAAACTCTACATTTTTTTTTATCAGCAGGGAAATATTCGACAAGGGCTACATGGTGCTTCGTAGGTGTGTGAGAATCATAGTATGTTTTAAGGTGTCGTTGGTAGAGAATGCTCGGTGCATGGAGCGGGATAATGTTTGGTTGTATCGGAATGAGGTCATACCCTATGGGGTCAGAGTGCTAATACGGCACAAGTGATTATGTTCGTAGGTTCAAGTGAATTGCAGTTGAATAAGAGTAGATGACTTGAGTGAATGTTTCTAATGTGCTCGAGAGTCGTGTAATAGTGGCTTTGAGCTAGTGGGAGAGTCTCACCGCTTATGATTTGGGTCACATGGCTAATTACCTGCGTGAATTTTGGATACTAGCGTATTAATGGGTTATTGCAGCCACGGGAAAAGGACCATGTGTGGTAATTTGAGTATATGTATTGTTGAATGCATGTTATGTTTAGCCTTATTGGCTCATGTTCAAACTTGAGGGAAAATTCATGATTTATGCCTCGTATAGGTGCAGGCTTTGCGGGAAGTGATTCCGCTGGGTGCTTTATCGAGAGGGTATTCATATGTTATAAAGAAATTCAGTAGAGTTGGTTGCGTATCGGGGCAAGTTAGAACCGGATGGTTCTCAATAGCGGTCCTAGTGAATTCAAGAGGTAAAGTGTGGTGCCTGATAATTCTGAGTCTATAAGTACAGTTGAGGCTCAAGCTTTTGAAGCAACTTATGAAGAAAGGCAAAAAAAAAAAACGATCTATGATGTTTTGACTTGTGGTGTAGTATTTGAGAGACATGAAATGGTCGTCGTTCTTGAGATAGCATGGCCTCATGATTTAAGGTCACTCGGGGTAAGTGCGGTTGGAAGCAGTTAGGTATTGAAGGAAGATATTAACATTTCTAAAGTAATCAAGGATAACCTGGAAGGAAGTAGATTGATCGGCCATAGTTGAGTTGGCGTATTGGTGTCAATGATCGGTTCATGCAACGTGATCGAATTATGCATGTGATTTGTGGCGGTACATTTGAGACTTGTCGGCCGCGGTGATTGATGTTATGCTAAAGTATTCGTCTGTTAGGGGCCTGTTATGAGTAGGCAGATCTCGGGAAGGGTTATGGTGGCTTGGACCACTACTTAGATATTGGCATATTCGATGGCTATGAGAATTCGCCGTATGTTGTTATAGCTCTCATGTAGTGAGTTAAATGGAAGGTCTTATGTGATGAAGTATTAGCCTATCGTCAGTTCTAGAGCTATGATGGAAATTGTGTGTATCGTATATCGGCACGTGGGGTGCAGTGAGTAGTATGAAATTTGAAGTAAGGACCAAGGTCACAGTTTGGTCAATAAATGTGATATAAAGAGCTCGGATGAGCGGGAAAGGAGTTTCAGTGTTTTGAGTAAGATGGGTATTAACATCAGTATCATTTGAGGTCGGTGTCCTGTGAGAAAGGCTTTGCATCCCGGTTAGGGACTCCTGATCGCTTTTCAGTGTTAGTGCAGCCGGTGGGTTGAATGTGCATGCCCGTTTAATTATTCGGAAGATGGTGGGAGCTTGTCCCACAAGAAGATTGTATAGGTGTGACTTGCATTCACTTGATTGGTTAGAAATTTAAACCAAGTATGAGGATTTTGGTGATATCATTCAATTGAGAATTTATGCCTGGAGGGCACTCTGCTTATTGGGTTATAGACCTGTGAAATACTATTGACTTATCTTGGCACGACCAGGATAGACTTAAGGTCGGTGGATAGATTTAAATGTGGAAGTGAGCCTTGCGTCAGGCCAGTTATGTTTCTTCCAGCAATGCGCCCTTTATGAAGGGATAGTCGCGGTCTTATTTCGCAGTTGGTTAATTCATGTAAAGATATATTGTGCCGTATGAGTGTGAGACGGCTTGGTAAGTTCCTTATGTGTTGGGGTTCCGCTCAGCGGTGATGTTATATGAGCATGATGGCTCTTGAGACTCAGATCTTATATCGCACCTCAGTTGTGCTTGAGTTGTAGCCTATAGCGCTATATGTTTCATTGTGTCTGATATCATGCACCTTAGTGTGCTTATGATCGATAGTCAGTATTTTGATTTGACGAGCTATTCAGCTCGACATATGACTCCTTGTGTGAGTTTTATATTGTTGGGGTCGGATGGCACGCCGCCATGGTTATATTGTTGGGATCGGGTGGCACGCCGCCATGGTTACATTATTGGGATCGGGTGGCATGCCGCCATGGGCATATCGTTGGGATCGGGTTGCACGCCGCAACAATGTGGTGTCTATTCCAGTGTCTATTATTGCTTTTATGTGTTATGTTTCCTATTTTCTGAGGAGGCCCATGTTTATGTGAGAGCTGAATAGTTCTCTCTAGTGTTCGCCTTCTTTTGTATCACGTACGTATTAGTGGATTACTAGCACATTGTGTCATCTTGTGGGACTTTTGATTATGTCCGATGTGGCTTATCGCCTGAGCAGTTCGTACTGGGTGAGATGAGGTTATGGGATTTGGGGTCAGTGCAAACCGATTATATGAAGTATATTATAGAGGAAAATAACATTCTCTGGTTTAGGACAAGGTAATGGATCTTGTTAGAAGTATAGACTGAATGATTTGTTGACTTGGCAACTAAATATGAATTCTTGCACATCTCTTCCGTCGTATCGGTGTTGTAAAAGCTAGAGCAAGACCCATGTAGGTCATGAGATGCAATGAGAGCATCAGATTTATGGAATTTCGACTATTATATTTAAAGAATATTATTGTGGTCCCATGAGTAAAGTGATGCAAAGTGTGAATTCAAAAAAAAAGTTATGCAGTCATGTATGGGTACATCGTGTGAAGAATGATATTGTGGTCGTATGATGGAAACATGCTAGGCAGGAAATTCCGGATGTTGGAATTGGGTCTAATGGTTTATTTACTCGAATAAAGGAGTATATCTATAGAGTTATCGAGCTAATGTGCTCAAATGAGTTGTGGAAGCACAGGAAGTTGCATGAGATGTTAAACCGGTGATTTCAGACTACTTCAGTGTAGTTCTCAGCACGTTCGAGGACGAACGTATGTTTAAGTCGGGGAGATTGTAACGACCCAACCGGTCGTTTTGAGATACGGCGCGTCATTCAGCAGTTTGAGGCCATGAGCAACTTCATCTCAAGTATATTGACTTGTGTGTATGGTCAGAATTAAAATTCAAGAAGTTTGGAGTCAAATTTGAATGAAAATTCTCATTTCCAAAGCTTAAAATTGAAGAAATGAACTAGGATTGGAATTTTGAGTATACGACCTCGGAATTGAGATTTGAAGGTTCCAACAGGTTCATATGATGATTTCGGACTTGGGCGTATGCCTGGATTGGGTTTTGGATAACCCGGGAGCGTTTTGGCGCATATTATGGAAGATAGCATTTTAGAAGAAATTGCATCAATTTGGCTTAAAATGCATTTTAGTGTTATTGATGTCCGTTTGGGATTCCGAGATTGGGAGTAGCTCCGTATAGTTATTCTGGATTTGGGAGCGCGATCGGAAGTGAATTCGGAGGTCCGTGGGTCATTTTGGAGTCGTTTGGCTAAAGATAGAAAATTGAAGGTTTTTGAGAAAATTTGACCAGATGTGGAAATTTTGATATCGGACTCAAAATGCAAATCTTATGGTTCGGATAGCTTCGTTAGGTGATTTGGGACTTAGGAGTGTGTCCGGAATATTTTTGTGATGATCGGTGTAGAATTAAGCTTGAATTGGCAAAGTTAGTATTTTGGCGAATTTCGGTTGATAGGTGAGATTTTGATCCGAGGGTCAGAATGGAATTCCGAAAGTTTCTGTAGCTTCGATATATCATTTTGGACGTGTGTGCAAAATTTGAAGTCAATCGGATGCGATTTGATAGGTTTCGACATCGGAAATAGAAGTTGGAAACTTCAATGTTCATAAAGTTTGAATCGGGGTGTAATTCTTGGTTTTAGAGTTGTTTGATGTGGTTTGAGGCCTCGAGCAAGTCCGTAATGTGTTTTGGGGTTGGTTGGTATGATTGATTGGGGTCCCGGGGGCCTCGGGTGTGTTTCGGGTTGTGATCATGCTCTTATTTGATGTTTCAACCTTTGCTTCTTTGAACATAAAGGGGTACCATATTAGGTAAATGATCTCCAAATTCAGTTTTGTTTGAACCATTAGATCCGTATCGTAATTTCGGAGCCATAGCAAAAAGAATCGTCGAATTTGGACATCGTATGAGGAAGTTATGCTCATTTCCGTGCCGAGGAAAAGTGCTGGTATCTGTCAGAACCGCAGAAGCGGGATTTGACCGCGGATGCGGAACCGCAAAAGCGGAAATAGAACCGCAAAAGCGGTCCCGCCTATGCGAAAATTATCCGCAAAAGCGGAAATGGGCCTGGTCAGTGTTTAAAACCGAGAAGTTTAGTATTTTGGACATATCTTGAGTTCTAGAGCTCCGATTGAGGTGATTTTCGCGGTGTTGTTCTCGTCTCATCAAGGAGGTAAATATAAGAACTTTATTTTGATGTTTCTCCATGATTATTTCACTGTTAATGGAGGATTAATGGAGGGTTTGAGCCCTAGGCCTAAATTTTAGGAAATCTTTGATTTGAATGGGCAAACGGAGTCCGATTTTGATAAATTTTATATGAACGGACTCGTGTTGAGATAAGGAACCCGAATATATAACTTTCATAATTTTTCGAGAAGCGTACCGAAAGTCGGGTTTTGGCAACTTGTGGGTTTTGGTGTATTTTGAATTGTTTTGGTTGGGTAATGCCCAATTGGCCTATTTTGATGTGATTCTATTGATTTTTATCAGATACTACGCATGTGGAGGCCGACATTCGCGGCAAGAGAGTTGTCTCTTAGCGGTTTTGTACCGGAGTCGAGGTAAGTGGCTTGTCTAACCTCGCGTGGGGGAACCTTTACCCCTAGGATATTATGTGATAGTTTAAATGCCTTGTACGCGAGGTGACGGGCGTGTACATGCGCTGGTTGTTGTAACTCACTTTACTTGAATTGTTCAATTCGTGATATTCCTATTCTTAATTTATTAAATTGTGACATCTACTTGGTATTCGTTAGGGAAGCATGATTAGGTAGGATTTATCTGTCTAATTGCCTAATTGTCCTACTTGAACTTCTTGATAATTGTTGGCACTAGTCCTCGGTGGAGTTATAGTTAAGCATATTATTTTTCTCTCTGTGTATTCCTTTACTTGCTGTGTTTGTAGACTGCGGGTTCAATTCCCGGAGATCCAAGGGCCGCGGGTTCGATTCCCGGAGACCCGAAGTTTATTGATAAGTTATTGGTAGGGACTACGGGTTCGATTCCCGAGATCCTGAAATATTGGTAGGGACTACGGGTTCGATTCCCGAGATCCTGAGTTATTTGTAGGGACTACGGGTTCGATTCCCGAGATCCTAAGTTATTTGTAGGGACTACGGGTTCGATTCCCGAGATCCTGAGTTATTGGTAGGGACTTACGGGTTCGATTCCCGAGATCCTGAGTTATTGGTAGGGACTACGGGTTCGATTCCCGAGATCCTGAGTTATTGGTAGGGACTACGGGTTTGATTCCCGAGATCCTGAGTTATTGGTAGGGACTACGGGTTCGATTCCCGAGATCCTGAGTTATTGGTAGGGACTACGGGTTCGATTCCCGAGATCCTGAGTTATTGGTAGGGACTGCGGGTTCGATTCCCGAGATCCCGAGTTATTGGTAGGGACTGCGGGTTCGATTCCCGGAGATCCTGAGTTATTGATTATTTATTGAGATATGGGCTGCGGGTTCGATTCCCGGAGACCCAGAGGTACTGTCAATGGGACTGTGGGTTCGATTCCCACAGGTCCTGGACTTGCTGATTGAGTTTTTATTCAATTATTTACTTGCTGCTAGCTTACATTGTAGACGGTTGCAGAAATCACTTTACTGTCGTCATTCAGATTCATTATTATTTAAACTGCTTATTATTGTTATCATCATTTTGTTATTGCTTTCTCTCAGTAGGGCCCTGACCTTCCTCGTCACTACTCCATCGAGGTTAGGCTTGGCACTTACCGAGTACCGCCGTGGTGTACTCATGCTACTCTTCTGCACACTTTTATGTGCAGATCTAGGTACATCAGGTCAGGCACATACCAGGTGATTCGAGACCTCGAGGTATGATCTGCTACGTCCGCGGATCCGGAGGCCCTCCTTCTATTCTGATAGTTCTAGTAGATGTTTTCCTTCATTTCGTTGTTTTATATACTCTTTACACATAGAGCCACAGTTGTATTTCTTTTAGTCTGTGTTACCCGTGGGATTCCGGGTCTTGGTGGTGTTTATAAAGTGTGTTTGACGGGTGTATATGCCAAGCGGCACAGATTACATTCTTATTTATATCGTTTTCCGCTATTTCTTATTTAATGTTCATAAACTGGTATATTCCGCAACGTGTTAGGCTTACCTAGTCGTGGGGACTGGGTGCCATCACGACATGTTCACGATTGGTGAACTAGGGTCGTGACACCCCTACATGAAACATCCACTATTTATATTATTGGTAGGTGATTTTATTGCCCTAGCATTAGCTCTACTTGTGCCCTTATGGCAGTTCACTAAACCATTTGTTTGGTCATATGGGATATCACTGGGATCCACACCATTACTTAACATTTCATCCAATTCAATATCAACACATAATATATTAATAATGTGACATAAATAAACATCAATACAATCCCCATCGTGAAGGTCTTTGTAGAATTCTAACACATCATCATCATACTTAATAAATCGAAATGGTCCTTTTTTTACTTGACATGCAAATTTCTCCACATTAAAGTATACCATACCATTTACCCATTTGTTGGATTATCCGTTTTGGTACAATAATGCCCCCAAATCACCTATTGGGCCAAATATATCCTTCTGTTAATATTTTTGGCTCACAATTGCCCTTTGAATTAATGGAGGGACAATGTCATCGTCCTATTGGCTCATTCTAAATATTTCTTAATTAATTATAAAGACCCATTATTTATACACGAAAAATAATTTTCTAAAGTAATTTTTCTAAAACCTTTTTTTTTTACTAAAAACTGAAGAAAAAAAAGGAATTGTTTTTCCAATTTTTACAAAAAAATAGATTTGTTTTGCAAAAAATAAAAAAATCGACAACAAAAAATCCAATTTTTAGAAAAATATTTCATTAAAAATCTGGATTTCTTTAGGAATATTTCTTTTTCCAGTTTTCATGAACTTTGTAAAGGGAAAGAGTGTTTGTATAAAAAGTTTTTATATTTAGTTTGCATCTAAGAAAAATGACTTCTCTTACTTGATTATAAAAGTTATTTCCCTTTACAATATTTTGATTCTTGATTTTATATCATTATTCCTATTACAGTTAGACTATATCACTACAAAAAAATTTAATACTCAAAAATCCCATACAAACACTCTTTTTTTGTTAAATGTATCATCGATTTAAGGAAATATTTTTCTACAAATTATTTTTTACTCACACACCAACTAATAATTTAAAGAACGTTATCATGAACTTTTTTTATTTTTCAAAAAATAATTTATTCTGAGAAAATATTTTCTGAAAAATGTAATCTTCCATACCAAACGCACCAGCCCCGGCCTTTGATTTTTAACAATTTAATAATAGGTGTCACACTTAATCAATAAAAAAAAGTTCTAGTTTTAAGAAAAATATTTATTTAAAAAACTGGATTTCTTTAAAAATATTTCTTTTTCCAATTTTTTAAGAAATATTTTTCTAAAAACTTAATTTTTTCAGTTTTTAGCAAAAAACATCTACTTTTTTCCAGTTTTTACAAAAAATTGTTTTAGAAAATTACTTTTTAGATTTTATTTTTATTTTTACAAAAACATTATTTTAGTAAAAAAAAATTTTTTTTTGTAAAAACTGAAGAAAAAATTAAAAAATTCTTTTTTTTCTTCAGTTTTTAGTAAAAAAAAGTTTTAGAAAATTATTTTTCGAGTATGAATAATGAGTCTTTTTAATTAATTAAGAAATATTTAGAATGTGCCAATAGAACGATGACACGTGTCCCTCTGTTAACTCAAAGGGCATTTGTGAGCCAAAAACATTAACAGAATGGCATATTTGGCTCAATATGTGGATGAGAGCATTATTATACCAAAACGAATAGTCCATGGGCATTTTAGGTCCTGTTCCGAAGAGAAAATATCATAATTCAATATAAAATGAAGTAATGGTTCTTGTGAGGGAGAGAGTCTCCGTAATCAATTGATTCTTCAAGTGTAATGAGTTTCTACGCATCTCTTTCGTCATAGCAGTATTGTGAGAGTTAGAATAGGCTTATATATATTATGAAGTGTATTGCGGGCATCAGATTCGTGCAATTATAGCTATTGTGATCAAAGGATGTTATTATGAATAAATGACTTATGTGGTGCATGGTGTGATTTCAGCACATGTGCATGATCATGTTTTAGTACAGTGTGTAGGGATTGATGCGGTGTTCATATGTTAGAATTGGGCCTCATCGAGAATATCAAATGTCGGAATTTGGTTATGTCTTTTTAGACAATGTTATAGGGAGGATCGTCAGTCTGGCTCAATCTAGTATGCTCACATGGTTTGTGGGGGCATAGATAGGTGCACTACGTGTTAAACAATGATTTTGGACAGCTCCGGAATAGTTCTTTGCATGTTCGAGGACGAACATATATTTGGGGGGGAGGGGAGAGAAAGTAATAATTTGATCGGTTGTTTTGAGATCTAGTGCATCATCGGTGGTTTGCAGCCTTGAGTAGCTTCACTTCATGTATTATGACTTGTACGCGTAGTCAGAATTGAGTTTCGGGAAGTTCGGAGTTGATTCAAATGGAAAAATTCTCATTTCGGAGGCTTTAAGTTGGAAGAGTTGACTAACGTTTGACTTTTGAGTAAACAATCTCGAGATCGAGATTTTGGTGACGTCCAAATCGACTACTAAAAAGCAATGGATACGGTCGCAGCAATATAATTTACCCAACTATGAGTCGGGGTCGAATCCCACAGAGAACAATGTGTAGGCAATTAGGTATATAAGAAAATTATCGCTAGTTATGCAATGCCAAAAACTAAGAATGGTGGTTTAAAGAGTATTTATACCTAAATGCGAAAATATAAACTAACCTAGAAAGCAAGTAAAATGATCAATGGCTACAAGTATGGTTCCTTCGGGAATTACACTGAAGTGGTCATGGACTTTCTAGTAATCATGCTTCTTTTCATACTTATAATTAATTTATTGAACTATTCGGGTTGTTGATTATATGGTTGATAATATACATAAGAATCTTTCGAGTTCTTATGAATCTATCCAAGTTAAATCAATACCTATATGTCTATAGTATTAATATTAACAAGAATGCATTTACAACTCTTATTATTCAACCAAACAAGGATATCATTTAAGTTAATGTGGTTTTTATTAAATATTAATTTTGGTACTACTGCGATTTTCATGTCAAACCATTGCTTGCCGTGGAAAGCATGAATTCTACTTAATATATACTAACTTTAAATGATTTAGACATATAGACAGATGTGTGATAGGCTGGTAACCATATAAAAGAAAATGCAGAGTCATTATATACTTGCAATAATTTCATTAAGTAAGAAGCTGTGAAAATGTGCTCGATATATATATACAACACATTAAACACACATACACACACATTAGCTGTATTCAATATTTTCCAGATTTTATGTAACTTCTTACAAGATTGGCTGTACTTTTTGCAAAGGACTAAATTTTCTCGAAATTGCTCGTGAAGCGTTTGAATGTTGTTTTTGTTAGCTCTTATCAGAAGCAATTTCTTTTCTTTATTACCGTAGTCAATTTAAACAATATTGTATACAGGAAATGAAGAAGTTGCGAAGTTTGAAGGAGACAATCTCCACAAAAACATATTGAAGTTTGTGATGATATTCGATCCGAGAGGATTTTGGATCCTGATTCCCACATATTAAAAAAATATATAGCACTAATATTCACGGGTGGTAACAAATTGGCAACTTAATGTCAATTTTTATTTTATTTTCATGTATTAAATCCAGAAGCACATTCATATGTATGAATAGGAAATTGTTTAGTCCATGATTTTTATTCATACAAGAAGATTGAATAATAGGTTAATTTGTACTCCTTCCGGTCCACAATAAATGACTAATTCTCGTTAAGAAAATACTAAATTTTTGACAAAAATAGTTCGTGTAACTAAATCACCCTTAATTTAATTGTCGCAGCACAATCATAGTAGTACTTACTTCTCTTCTCACATGTGAACAAATGAGTACGAACATAAGAGTAATTTTTTAAAAATAAAATTTTCTTGATAATATAAAAGGACACTTATCTTAGACAAAAAAAAAAGTAAATTAGTCATTTATTATGAATATGGGAGTAGTATCAGGCGCGGAGCTACCCTTGTCCGAGGGGTGTCAACCGCTATCCCTTCGCCGGAAAATAACACTGCGTAAATAGGTATTTTTAAAAAAAATTGAATATATACAAGGGAATAACACTCTTTGACACAAGACAAACTCTTAGTGCAATAGTCAAGGGGGTCAAAATTATAGAAGGTTGCAAGTTTCATTCCTGTTAGCAGTAATTTTTTTTTATTTTGACACCCCTTTATATAATTTCTCGTCCCGCCACTAAGTTAGTAATAACTTATATTTTGCACATAAAGGTCAATGCTCATTAAATCCATCCTTGCCCTCATCCAAGAAGGGGCAGAAAACTCATAGTACTCTACTTAGCTTCTCTCACCTTTGACTTTTAAAAAGCAAAATATGACACTTATTTTGAGACGAATGGAGTACTAATAATAACCGATCAAAGGGAAAATGAGAGGAAAATATATACCAATAAAAGAATGGGCTTTGATATTAGGGAATGGATCCATAAAAGGAGGCATTTACACCAAATCAATGGCGTTGAAAGGTCAAAGAATTGGTGTGAGGAATTGTATGGTTTGGTTTCTTCTGATTTGTAGTTTTCTTGATGTAGGTTTATGCAATTAATTTCATTTGATTTTCTTTGGGTCAAAGTAATTGAATTGTCAAAGGGTTTGACTAGTCTTGAAATATAGAGTTAATTATCACCACTGGATCCTATGCTCTGACTCCTCACATTTCCTGCCATTTGTATATCTTGCTTGACTTTCTGCTTCTTGACTATCTGTTACTATACTCTTGGCCTCATATTCTTCTGACAACTCTGGCTTTGATATGGGAGTGTTGAATGTTCGTACTCGTACTCGTTTCTTTTGGATAACCATTTTTAGCAATTAATGTATTGTTTCTTTTATTTTGTTCTATAAAGCAATTGAGAAAGTTCAACTAAAAAATGGTACTAGTAGCAAAATTTACTATGACCTGAACTTGTAATTTCAAAATTTAGCCATTGAAAGTAAACACTCTTTTGAGGAGCAATTTCATATTTCAATGGCTGAAATTGCATGACGTAATGGAGCCAATCAAGGTCGGCTTAAATTGTCCGTGACCAACCCTGCACTTTGGTAAATTGCACGGACGTCCTATTTAGTTGCCCCATTTAACTTTGTACCTACTTTTAAAAAAAATTTAAACTTGTACCTACTTTTTAAACAAACTCCCTTTCTCCTCCTCCTCCTCCTCCTTCTTCTTCTTATGCTGGTGTTGGTGCTGCTATGGAACTTTAGTTAATGGGATGATCGTCATAAGTATGTTATCGTCATAAATATGTTTATCATATTATTTAAAAATAAATTATAAATAATTACATAAGTTAGTAGACAATAATTTGTGAATATTTTCACGTACGGAAAGTTTAAGGTTACACTTAGTGATTCTCGTCATGATAATTATGTTATTCTCACTTTTATTATTTCCAAAATTGATGATTTAGATATTGTTGGCAATCTGATTATTTTATAGTAGTAATACACTATGAAAGAATAAGGTGATTATTTATTTAGTATGTCAGAAAGCTTTTTCAGAAATTTCAGCTTATATAGTGCTGAAATTTTTACAAATGAACTAAATAACTTCTAACATCTTCTGCTGAAATTTTTGAAAAAGCTTATGACAAAACTAATGATCCAGGACAAAAAAAACTTCAACTTATTTAGTGCTGAAGTTTTTATAAATGAACTAAATAACTTCAGTATCTTCAGCAATTACAAACAAAAATTTCAGCACACTTCAGACCCGTCTACTAAATTGTTGAAGTTTGCATGATTGCCCTTGCTACTTCAGGCCTGTGAGCTGAAGCTACGAAAAAAAGTGGGTATGCTTGCAATTTTTTTTTTTTGCAAAGCAGGTGCAAGTTAAAACGTGACCCAAAAAACGGGTATAGATACAAATACCCTTGCATTTTGCTGTAAACTTTACCTTAAACGGGCTTTTTCAAGGAGTTGCTTAGCTTGAGGTTATGCCCTTTTCCTTTTACAATTAATTAAGATTAAAATAATGTATTA
Source organism: Nicotiana noctiflora (assembly GCA_032618575.1). Taxonomy (NCBI): domain Eukaryota; kingdom Viridiplantae; phylum Streptophyta; class Magnoliopsida; order Solanales; family Solanaceae; genus Nicotiana; species Nicotiana noctiflora. Next base: position 18,124 of record JASVEL010001303.1, on the reverse strand, counting down.
ATGACTTTCTTTACTATGTTAGTTTTACAAAGACAATTCAATAGTCAAAATATCAAACTTCGAACATCACAAGTTGGAATTTGCTACCCCTCTCTCTACTTTCTCATGTTGAATTCCCCTCTTTATCTGTTACAATGAGAAACAAAAAAAAGAAAAAAAGAACTATCCATGCTTATGTTCATTCTTTGAGTGTTACACAAGAAAATGTTGGTAACTAAGATACTCAGAGGTTAAAACTATTCAACAATACATGTTAGAATCAAAGTATTCAAAGACATCTCCAGATAATTTTCTCAATCCAATTTATATAACCAAATATCAGCATCAAATTGTTAGATCCTACAAACTTGAATAACTAAGAGTAACTGAACAGAGTTGCATCATAGTAGAAATGGGCCCCAAATTCAAAGTGATGGCGGACTGCTAGGATCGGGCCCTTTATAAATTTGACACAAGATAGCAAAGATAGCAAAACAGCACCAAAACTTGAATAGTTAGCCCATATCCCATATTTATAGTTTTCCTTTATATATAAATAAATATATAACATCGTTTATATCCCCCCCCCCCTTTTTCCTATTTGTTTCATGTAAAACCAACAATAAATTAAAAATACTCCTAATCTTTCTTTTTGTTTTTGTTGATTTGCCTATCTCAAGAAACATATTATATTTTTATATTTATGAATAATTTAAATTTGAAAATTTTATTTTATCCTTGATGAGATAATTTATGGCCATATAAATACCTAAGACTAGCCAATTAAATATTGTAAAAAAAAAACTATGTAATTAAATTTTAAGAATAGCTACAAATAGAAATTATTAATCAAGTTTCTAAGCTGTCTTCCTTACTTTACGAATAAATTGGAATGGTTATACCGATTTAACAATCCTAGAGTCATAATTTATGGATTCAGAGAAAGTAGATAACAAATCTGTAATTAATCCACTTTACAACAACAAACCTAATTTGATCCCAATAAGTGGCGTTTGGGAGGGTAGTCTGTACGCAGACCTTACCCCTACCTAATTCCGGTAGAGAGACTGTTTCCAATAGACCCTCGGCACAGGAAGGGCAAGAAGAAGAGAAGGAAAGCAAGGGAGGAAGAAAGATGGAAGATAAGAGAAAAAAAGGGAACGATAATGGATAAGTGGCACCAAATAATAGCAACAGGGAATACAATACTTGAGGCGAATAAAATCACATAATATAATAAAAATCTAAGAATATGAAGGGACATGCATACTACTAAGACTATCGGTGAACAACTATAAACTACCAACTAACCTTCTACCTTAATCATCGACATCCACACTCTCCTATCAAGGGTCATGTCCTCGGTGAGCTGAAGCAGCTGCCTAATCACCTCTCCCAAATACTTCTTAGGTCAACCTCGACCTCTTCCCAAACTCTCCATGGCCAACCTCTCACACCTCCTAACTGGAGCATCAATGCTTCTTCTCTTAACATGTCCGAACCCTCTCATCCTCGACTCCCGCATCTTGTCCTCCACGGAGGCTACTCCAACTCTGTCCCGGATATCTTCATTCCTAATCTTATCTCTCTTGGTATACCCACACATCCATCTCAACATCCTCATCTCTGCTACTCTCATCTTCTACACGTGGGAGTTCTTGACTGGGCAACACTCAGCCCTATACAAAATAGCCGGTCGGACTATCACTCTATAAAACTTACCCTTAAGTCTTAATGGCATATTCCTATCACACAAAAACACCGGAAGCGATCCTCTAATTCATCCATCCCGCTCCAATGCGATGTGCGACATCTTCCTCAATCTCCCTGTTACCATGGATAATAGATCCGATATACTTAAAACTCGCTCGCTTGGGGATACTTTGAGCATCAAGCTTAACCTCTATGTCTGCATCCTGCGTCCCGTCAGTGAATTTGCACTCCAAGTATTCCGTCTTGGTTCTACTCAGTTTGAAACCTTTAGAATCCATGGTGTGTCTCCAAACCTCCAACCCCGCGTTAACTCTGTTACGCGTCTCGTCAATCAACACTATATCATCGGCGAATAATATGCACCAAGGCACATCCCCTTGGATGTAATAGGAATGTGCAATCAACCTCCTTTATGTGGACGCGAACTAGGTGATGTGAACATGAAGTTAGAAGACCTAAACCGTTGTGAACGCGATCCTGTGTACGCGAGCGCAAAGGGAAAAATTCCCCAGCCCACAGAATCCCAAATCCTTCATCGCGAATGCGAGGGTCTGACGGTGTTCGCTAAGAAGGAAACCAGTAGTAGAATTCTGGTGTATTTCAACTCAGCTCCAGGCAGTCCGAAATGCACCTGAGCCCCTCGGGACGCCGTCCAACTACTCCAACAAATCTATAAACATAATACGGACTTGCTCAAACTCTCAAAACATGTAAAAAAATAACAAAACCAAGAATCACACACCAAAACCAAATTGAATTAAACTTTGAACGTTAAGTTTCTAGATCGCTCCGAACGCGTCGAATCATACTTAGACTAATCGGAATGAAACTAAATTTTGCATGCAATATTTAAACAACATTAGAGAACTATTCCCAGTATCGGAATCTCATTTGGACCTTGATATCACCAAAATCTACTAAAATTAATGAACTTTCAAAACCATCAAAAACCAACTTTCTTTAAAGCACCAAAACGCTTTTGGGTCATCCAAAATCCAATCCGAACATCCACTCAATCCAAAGTTACCATATGAACCTATTGGAACCGTTAAATCCTGATTTTGAGTCCGATTACTCAAAATATTGACCGAAATCAAACTTGGCCTTTTAAGCCAACCTTAAGGAACCAAGTTTTTTTTATTTCAACCCAAACTCTTTAAAATCCCAAACTAACCATCCCCGCAATTAATAAATCAGTAAAACCAAGTACAGGAAGTCTTATTTAACAGAATGGGGTTCTAGAAAGCAAAACGAACGGTAACGTCGTTACATTCTCCACCTCTTAAACAAACGTTCATCCTCAAATGGGTTTAGATACATACCTGAAGTGCTAAATAAGTGTAGATATCTTCTCCACATGTCCTCGTCGAATTCCCATGTCGCTACTATACTGGTTGGCCTATCCACTGAACCTTTACCACAAAAATCTTCTTGGATCTCAAATGCAATATTATATAGCAACAATGGCAATTGGTTGCTGCTCATAACCAATCTCTCATCTACCTAAATAGTTCTGAAATCTAACACATGTGACAAGTCGGTGTGATACATCCAAAGCATAGTCGTGTGAAAAACAAGATGAACTTTTGATAGGATGGGAGGTAAATCAAGCTTAGAAGGAACCTTCCCAACTCACCTCAACACCTCAAATGGACCTATAAACCTTGCGCTCAACTTGCCCTTCTTTTTGCATATCGTAATCCCATTCATCGGCGATACTTTCAAGAGAAACTTCTTGCCTATCAAAAATGATACATCACGCGCCTTCTTATGCACATAACTCTTCTGTCTGGACTGTGCAGTGCGAAGTCCACAACATTTTTCTACTATCTCTATGGTAGGTAAAGATGGATCTAATTGAACTATTTCTTCAATGTGAGCCTACAAAATATATGAAAAGAAAATTTAAAATCAGAATCCATCATAATTTCAAGTAATTTACATATTTAATTTACCAAACATACATATTATTCAACCGCTTGAGGCTCAACAAACTTGTTATCTTTCTTACGAGTCTAAAAAAAAATTGTTGCCAAATCCGGTGGGTTGCCATCTTTTTCGTCCTTTACATCAAAGGCAAACATGTTAAATAATACTTAGCTTGTAAATATTTTTCTTAGGAAAATAGAAATGTTATGATAATACCTTTTGATAAATGATCTCACGAATAGTCTTGCTACTAATATTATGAAGCATCTTCAACTTAGCTGGATTTCCCGCATTCCTGTTGCTTCTCGCCTATATTTGTGAAACATTAAGGTTAAATGTAAGAAATTTAATAAACTTAAATAATAAGTTGAGCTTCTAAAAATCTTCAGAATAAACTTAATGTTCCAACATACAATATATACTTAAACACTTGGCCTCTAGGAATATGAAGGTAAAATCACAAAGATAGGTCATGCCGAACTATAAGGTTCACTAGAGATATAGTACAAAGGTCCATAAATCAAGGCTATTCCAGATGTACTTGCAAGAAACTCAACTGCTCAAGTTAGATTTAATTGCCATGTTGTAATTAGAGCATATTTTTGCATAGATATATCTCTACAAAAGGAGTTGAGAGTTACGTGAGAAAACTTCAAATGAGTATATTTCTCCATCTGTAACTTATAGCATTAATTCACTTTTCCCCGCAGATTTTCAAACCAACCAGAGTTTTAGTACATAGATGTAACTGTTGGAAAAATAGCAATATGACCAAGATGCAACAAACACCTGGCCAAATCGAGAACAGTGTAACCATTGGAAGGAACTGACTTAATTTACTGAACCACATAAGTAATCAGTCTATAACTCCAGGCCGCATTCAATTGAAAATATGACCAGCAACTGAATACCTTTTTCTGACTCGTTATCTATCAACTTAAGAAAACTAGTAAGGGAAAAAGAAAGGCAGAGTACATAAAATAGCACATGAAGTTGTACCTAAATTCTCTCTTCGTCTCTCACCTCCCCCCAAACAACCAGTTTGTTGATGCCCTTCCATTTCTCATTTTCGTCTTCTTCCCCACTTATTTTTTTCATCTTCCATGTCCACCATTTTATGAATAACAATAATATATAATAGCTTTGGAAGAAATTGGTAAAGAAAGTTAAAAGAAATCTATATCAAGAGAATTTTATAAATCTGGGTTTGAATCTATACCACGAATCAAGTAACCATGGATTTGGCCATAACCAACTTTAATGGAGTTTTGAGTTTTGCATTAAATTTCTTGTGTTAGGTTTGAATCTAGACTCACAAACTCGTGATTAATGTACTTGAGTTCCTAATTTTGCTTTATAATATGAAGGTGATTAAATGTGAATTTTTTGTGGTGTTGGCGTCAATCTCCAACGGAGAAGAGAAAGATATAAAATGGTGAAGATGGTTAAGGGGTATATGTGTAATTTTAAGTGTTTTATTTTTTAAATAAAAAATAGTAACACGTATCACTATCTGATTGGAGCGTGAAATCACACATGTTTTGAAAAATTGGTCAGAAAAAAGTAGTGTGTAATTGACACACTTTTGAAAGATTTGGTATGTAATATTATTCCCGTACTCAATAAGTGTGCAAGAGGGATTTGGGTACAAATTCAGGTGCTATTTTATGTAATCTGCCAAAAAGAAAATAATGAAATATCTTATAATTGTAATCTGGACAGCACCCACAAATGTTTCCATGACAACTCATAGAGCTCATATTAGCCCAGAGCTCATTTTACAAACTTTCTTTGCGACAAATAGCTTCAGAATTAATTCGATAACTTAAATAAGTGAAACTTAGACGAGAGTTCATGTCAGTCATCATGTATATCTGAAATGAACCATACATAAGCTCTTGAAACATCAACTTTTCAGCTGAAGTGCTAGGGAGAGGAATCAAGATGCAGATGCCTTAGCAAAATAGATTATAAAATTACTAGGCATACCTAAAACCGTTCCGAAGAAAAATATTCATTTAATAACCACTCCCATTCTTTCTTGTCTACTCTCTTTGGAATATTCTTAAGAACCTGTTGAATTGGCTTATCCTTCACATATTTTACATGTAAGTGTCCTCTCTGTTTGTTCCATAACTCTTTCATCCATGTGAAGATATGTCACGATAGTCATTCATGTCAACACTTTCAAATTTATACTACGATAATCAAAACATGGTTGAGTTAATAAATTAGTTTAGTGATGGCGCCTCTCGTGGGGACAATTCCAGCCAACTAAACCCAATTCATCCTTTTAAAATAGTTAAATAGATCATACGCATTTTAAATATAATTTAGTGATAATAATTAGTGAAAGTACAGCCCGAACATGGGTGTCACAAGTCACGAGCAACTATTATGATCACAACTACACGATCTGAAATACACAGAATAGGACAAGGAAAACAAAAAGGGAGAAAAGCGGTGCCGCGAACGCTGGCAGTCACCTCACTGAACTCCGATAACTCTGCCTCTGATCAGCCAAAAACCGCTACTGGGTGAACAAATACATACATCTGCACGCGAGGTGCAGGGTATAAAATGAGTATTCCAACTCAGTTAGTAATAAAGGTAAATAATAACTGAGCAGTAAGAAATCACGTAAATCAGACCATCATGTTGTATAGGAGCAGTGTAAAAACTCTTTGAGAAAAATAGTGAAGCCGTGAAATTTTTAAAAATATCTTAAGTTTAAAACCTTTTTTGAAAATAACTTTTTCAAACAGTTATGCAAATGAATGCAAAATAAATAGTGCAGATAAGCATAGAAGTCTGCCCCTCGGGCACCACACTCAATTAACAGATAATATCAGGAAATCCGGTAGATATCACATGAAGTAGCACAAACAATAGGTAATGTAAGACAAATGAAACAAAGTAAACACATAGAACAGTACCAGTACCGATGCGGCATGCAGCCCGATCCATATTGTCACACCCCAACCTCGGGAGGCACAACCGGTGCTCAATTAAGTGAACCCGACTGAGCAAGCCTTACCGAACACTTTCTACCCCAAGTCAATACGAATATGGAACTCATGCCTTTGATTAATTTAGACAATAATACACGGTGTATACCACATTACTGGTTCATTACATATCATAAAAATTTATCGTACATAAGCTAGCTTCAAGGATTCTATTAGCGTTTCATCTTAAGGAGATCACAAGTTTAGGATTACAACATATATGTATAGTGGACTCCCCGAACACCCGTACATAACCCACACTAGTGTCTTTGGAGCCTTAAAGGATACAACAGATAAGCATGATTATGCCGGCAACAAGGCCCCAGCTATACCTTAAAAGTGAAAAATTGTAATAACAAAAGATATACTATATAGCCCCATGGAAGATAAGGGGCTCACCGAGACTTCGAGTAGAAAGACGTTATGCTACACACGATCGACATTGTCCGCTATGGAGCCACCTACAATTATAAAACGAATGTAGCACCCCCGGCAAAATGGATGTCACTACATTTGAATTGTACTGGTATGTATAACTAAACACCATTTTACTAGAAAGAACTATCAAACAGATACAAGCAAATAATGTGGGAAAATCAAAGAAGCAATTCATATAATCATTATTACAATTTCCACAACATTGATTAGGGCATTTCTGTCACGTGTTCACCACCATTCGCATTGTCACACCTCCCTTTTTACTACCCCAACACTTAAAAGCGTAAAAACACACTTGTAGGGTATACCCCGACGCTCAATTACCCGAAACGGATAAAATAACGTGAGGGAAGGAGTTTTTCCAATTAAAGGACAATCGGTTCGGGATTTTATTAGAGATTAATCAGAGTCGCCACTTGGGAATGACAATGGTGTCCCAAGTCACCGGTTAATCCCGAATCCGAGGAATTTTGACTCTTATAAATGTCTGCGAAGCAGAGGTCCGGATAAGGAACTCCGTTAACCCGGGAGAAGGTGTTAGGCACTCCCGGATTCCGTGGTTTTAGCACGGTCGCTCCACTGTAGTTCTCGACTTTTGTTTGACTCAATTATAGATTTTAACAACATAATGTGCTTTTACGTTAAATATTATTTTTAGGAATTTGCGACATCGCGGAAACACGCCTCGAGTCATACCGCAACCAGTACGCCTATGACTTTTGGTGTATTTCGGCTTTGCCGAGATTTGGATTTGAGTCGCACCAAGTGCACACTCGTTCATAGGAAGGTATATTAAAATCGTGCCTTAAGATAGTCTATATCGGCTTTTAACTTTGGGAGAGGCTATGGAATTGACTATTAGCCTCTCCGGTTCTATTATGTTATTTCATTACTAAATGGGGGCCCCGGTGTTTGTTATTCGGGCGAGGCTCATCCCAATTCTTATTAAAGGATACTAGTATTTGGCTAAGTTTTCTATATTTGTTTTTGCCTTAAGCGCATTTCCTTTAAGTGTTCCAGGCCCCTTTCGAATTTTTGTTGTTTATTGGGCCTAGACTTTCCTTTATTTTAAGCAAATGACGTTGTGCATGTGTAATGCATTAGTAACAACTATAATATGTAAAACTTTACTCCATATCTTGTAAAGAAGTAACATTTGCTAATGGTTAACTTATTTAAAAATAAGGATGTTCCTGAAATTATTTAACATATTAGATACAAAATAGGATCAATTTACACATCAGTCGAAGCACCAAAAGGAAAGAATCCTCGAGAACTACACATGAAAAATCATTAACCTGCGCCTACTTACAGTGATATTAAATCTCGAAAACATATTTGCAAGTATGCATGCCTACGTATTTACTGATTCTGTGACACTAATAAGCATATCAATGCATCTTCTTAGAGGCAGTGGCAACAGAGACTTAGACGGTAGGATCACATAGCATATCTTCTGGAGTATTCCCTTAATCCCAATTTAGCTAGTTAACTCTCAGTTATAATCCAAGATTCAAATCAACGATATACGGTTAAAGATTAGATTTCATTACTACAGCTAATTAACAATCAAATCTAAAAATGTCAATTTTCATGTGTTCATATGTATTTAACACTTAAGCCTTAACCTTCAGAATTGTAACGAAATCCAGTCCAGTTCCGTATACAAAGCCAAACATACTCGAATAGCCATAAAAATAACAACATACAAATCATACAAAAAGAAAAATAGAGTGAATTTTGAACTTAAACTTCAAATCCTCATATATTTCTCAACTTGAACTTGCCAACTACAATTTCTGGAATTTCGAAGATGTGTACCTGGTATTAAGAAACAAAGTAGCAGAATCAGCAGTTAAATACGGCAGAAACCAGCAGTAAACAATCCAGCAGCAATTGAAACCAGCAGTCGAACCCAGAAGATAGTTTTTTCAGAATTTCAAGTTGTTGCTAAAACCCAATTTCACATTAAGACTGTCTTTTTTGGATTTTTTGAAGATAATTTGAACATAAAAGAGAAAAAATTGAACCTGAAATGTTAATTTCAGATCTGGAATTGAACAAATATTTTTTTTGGGATTTTTCTAGGGTTCCTATGGCTAAATTCTAAAGAGACCTCTAAAAATCAGATTGAACCCCCTATTATTGAAGCTGAAATTACCTATTTATAGGCCTAAAAGAGAAAAAATCTGAAAATTACTATTTCACTAAAACCCCTTCAATTTTTAGCTTGTTGCACAAGTTAGTGCAATTATTCTAGTGAAAGCTACACTAAAATCCCTTCTAGAATAGTCTACCATGTTCCATTTCCCTTGTATTACCTATTATGCCCTCATTCCCTTTTATTATCTACCAAAATACCTTTTGTTATGCCCAAATTACCCTAAATGCTCTATATTTATCACAATTATGCCAATTCCCTTCCTATTGTACCCATTCTCTTTTAATCTTATTACAAGTTTACCAACTTCCTTTTCCCAATTCACCCCTACTTCTTAAAGCTTATTACATTCCCAATTTCTGTATTTTACCTCTATTTTAACCCATTTTCAGATTGTATTTAGCAAATAGCCACAATTAAGTGACTATTGCTCAACTAGCCAATTAGCACTTTCAACTACTTTAAAATCAGATTAATCCAATAGCTAAATTCACATTACATTCATAACCAACCCTAAGCAGCCTTACAAACATAGCCACTTTTGTTCAATTATTCAATTAACAAGACTCGGGAGAACAATTTGATAGATGGTGAGTCTCATCAATCGAAATAACTAACGAAATTGAATCTATCAAGTAATTGCCTTAGGTTGCTATGAATCGTGCGATTTCAACTATCGACTCAATTGAATATAAACTAGTCTAAAGTCGAATTCACTAATTAAGCTTAATCGCTAACTAACAGCTATAACCAATACATCCTAATGCTCAACAATCCCACAATCATAATTAAACTACCAAAGTGACTCCGACAATAACAATTGACCAACTTGAATGTCAAAACAGGGTAGAAACAGATTACCTAAATGGTTCCAACAATCACAATTCGAATATACTTAAGTCACAAACCCAATAATACTGTTAGAACAGATAAGGATGGAGATAAAACTAACAGAATGAACTAAAAGTGGCCAAAATCTAGAAAGAGCAGATTATTAACAGAAAACTCTAGAAATTAATGGAATTCAATGCTAATGAATCTAAAATTTGTTAAAACTATACTAATAGGATCAGAAACTAATAGAATGCTAACAACACTTAATAAAAATGACCTAAAATCTATCAATCCGAATCAAAAAGTCTAACATAATCTTAAAACTACCTAAAAATCGGAAATTATCAACTAACAAAATAATTCAATAATTAGCCGAAAACTAAAAAAAAAACGGAAATCTAATAATTTTAACAGAAAATCTAGCAATCGAAGATAAATCAAAACTTAGAAATAAAACAAGAACTTAATACTGATTAACTAATTCGAAAACAAAGAAGATAAGTAATCGAGTCAAATAAAAATCAAAGAAGAAGACTTAGCTTCCTTATTTGGCCGTGGGTCTTTTTTTCTGTTTTTCTTTGTTCTTCTTTTTTTGTTTTCTCTTCACTTCTTTTCTTCAACTTCTTGAATCTTTTCAAGTCTTGATATTCCGGCATCATTTTCTTGAGTTGTTGGCCGTTGTTTTGGTTTTTCTTGAATCCCGGCGGCCTTGACTCGATTCTTCGTGTGTCACGGTTGAGGGTTGTAAGAAGAAAGATGGGGGGGTTGGTTTGGGGGTGGTTTTGAGTGGCGGCGCCGCCATGGGAGGGGGTGGCGGCGCGGCTAGGGTTTAGTATTTGGGGAGATTGGTTGGGTTTTGGAAGATACTACTTAGAGGAATGAGATGAGGAGGAGGTGAGGAGTATTTTGGTGTTACTTTGGCCGTGAAAGGTGGCCGACCGCCGCCACCCGCGGCGGAAACCTAGCGGCGGCGCCGGGATGAATGAGAAGAGAAGAGACGGATGTTCTGGAGAAGAAGAGAGAGACAGTAAGTGTTTGAAGTGAATGTTTTAAGGTTGTGGAGTTATGTTTTGGTTGTGTTATGTTAAGGTGTAAGAACAATTCGTGGCCGTCCGATTGAAATCAGGGACGGTCACGATTGAAGGGAAAGGGGACCGGGTTTGGGTGTTGGGCTGGGTACCCGGTTGGGCCTGGGGCGGATGGGGCTGGGTAGTTGTGTTGGGCCGCTAGGATTAAAGGTAAACTGGATTAAATGGCCCAATTATTGCTATTCTTCCTTTTCCTTACTCTTCTTATTATAACTTGTATTTTTTATATTGTATTTTGTATTTTATTCTTCTTGCTTTGTAATTATTTGGAACTAATTAAAACTAACTAATTACCCTCTTTTTTGGCAATTTTTAAATTAAAAGCTAACTAATTTTTTTTTTTCTTTAATTGCTAGAAAAACGAATTAATTCCCTAAAGATGCCATTTTTTTTTGTATTTTCATTTATCACACGCAAATAACATGCAAACAACTAACACAAAATTCACACAAAATTATAAAAATAAGGAAAAATCATTTATTTTGAATTTTATAGGAATAACTCATGTGTAGGGTAAAAATCACGTGCTCACAGCTGCCCCTCTTTGCTCGGGGACACGAAGAGTTTCCGTGCAAAGATAAGTGAGCAACTATGAGCGATTTTTACCCGTTCGAGTATTCCATTGTGAAGCATTTTGAAAAGCTTTGACCGCGCCCTGCTTCAGAGGTTGCCTACATATCCTGGGCTAAACAGGAATCAGGTCAGTGTAGTTCGGGAAGGTCTGGTAGCTGGGACTACCAAGGACTGTGATCTCACTGCTGTTGCTGTTGTTTCTGCTGTCATTGCTGACTGACTCCTTATTACACCAGGGTAAAGATAAAAGGAGCTAGCCTAAGCTACAGCCTGTGAATTACAAAAAATCCTATCTATGTCTTCCAACTTGTCTTTTTGTATTTTCTTGATCTTGTGTCTTGTATTCCTTGCAACGGCATTCTCGTTATCGCCTTCAACTTGTATCTTCGCTCCAATGGCATTCTTGTTATCGCCTTGAACATGTTCAACTTTTCACCGGCATTACTGTAATTGCCTTGACTTGTTCAACCTCTTCAATATGAAATATTTCGTCCATTCTCCGGGTGGACCCCTGCTTGTGACTAAATAAACAACCAAAGAAAGATTTTTCTGCCCCAGTATGGTGACTGGGCACATCATGTTATTGAATGTCCGAATTTTTCATCATTTTTTTTTTTCTTTTCATATTTTTCTTTTTTTTTTTTCTTTTTCCCCTTTTTTTCTTTTTAAATGCAGAAATTTAAACGTGCAATGCAAAATGCAGAAAATATTCCCGTATTTGAAGGTGGGCGCCTAACAGAAATTTAAACGTGCAATGCGATGCAGAAAATATTCCCGTATTAGAAGGTGGGCACCTAACAGAAATTTAAACGTGCAATGCGAAATGTATTCCCGTATTAGAAGGTGGGCACCTAACAGAAATTTAAACGTGCAATGCGAAATGTATTCCCGTATTTGAAGGTGGGCGCCTAACAGAAATTAAAACGTGCAATGCAGAAATGTATTCCCGTATTAGAAGGTGGGCACCTAACAGAATTTAAACGTGCAATGCAGAAATGTATTCTCGTATTAGAAGGTGGGCACCTAACAGAATTTAAACGTGCAATGCAGAAATGTATTCCCGTATTAGAAGGTGGGCGCCTAACAGAAATTAAATTGCCATTCCATTCTCCAGGCGGGCACCCTGACTTTCACCAACAAACTCGAAAAATAAATCGCCATACCATTCTTCGGGCGGGCACCCCGACTTCAACAACAAACTTTAAAAATAAATTGCCATACCATTCTTCGGGCGGGCACCCCGATTTCAACAACAAACTTTAAAAATAAATTGCCATACCATTCTTCGGGCGGGCACCCCGATTTCAACAACAAACTTTAAAAATAAATTGCCATACCATTCTTCGGGCGGGCACCCCGACTTCAACAACAATTTAAAACTTCAACTAAAACTTAAAGTAAAATGCCATTCCATTCTCCAGGCGGGCACCTGACTCCAACAACAAGCTTTAAAAATAAATCGCCATTCCATTCTCCAGGCGGGCACCCTGACTTTCACCAACAAACTTGAAAAATAAATCGCCATACCATTCTTCGGGCGGGCACCCCGACTTCAACAACAAACTTTAAAAATAAATTGCCATACCATTCTTCGGGCGGGCACCCCGATTTCAACAACAATTTAAAACTTCAACTAAAACCATTCTTCGGGCGGGCACCCCGATTTCAACAACAAACTTTAAAAATAAATTGCCATACCATTCTTCGGGCAGGCACCCCGAGTTCAACAACAAACTTTTAAAAATAAATCGCCATACCATTCTTCGGGCGGGCACCCCGACTTTCAACAACAATTAAAAAAAACTTCAACTAAAACTTAAAGTAAAATGCCATTCCATTCTTCAGGCGGGCACCCTGATTTCAAAAACCATTTAAAATTTCAACTATGATTTAAAACATCAATTAGAACTTAAGGTAAATGCCATTCCATTCTTCAGGCGGGCACCCTGACTTCAACAATAAACATTAAAAATAAATCGCCATACCATTCTTCGGGCGGGCACCCCGATTTCAACAATGATTTAAAACTTCAACTAAAAGTAAAATGCCATTCCATTCTCCAGGCGGGCACCCTGATTTCAACAATAAACATTAAAAATAAATCGCCATACCATTCTTCGGGCGGGCACCCCGATTTCAACAATGATTTAAAACTTCAACTAAAAGTAAAATGCCATTCCATTCTCCAGGCGGGCACCCTGATTTCAACAACAAACTTTTAAAAATAAATCGCCATACCATTCTTCGGGCGGGCACCCCGACTTCAACAACAATTTAAAACTTCCTCTTTTTGGTATTTTCTTTTACCAATTGTCTCTCATCTGTGAATTTCTCCACTTATCGTCAAACTTTCCTCTTTTTGGGTGTTTTCTATTTTTCCACATTGGTCACATTCGCTTTAAAGTGAATAATGACACTTTGTTCAAAATTTATTAGATATAAACTGCTGGCAACTGGCATCTGCCGTCCCTGCCTCTTATTGCTTTCCTCTTTTTTGCTTTTTCTTCTGCTGTGTGGATTTTGAGCTGCCTATCTCTTGCGAACTCTTTTTTTTGTATTTTCTCACCTTTTCCATTTTTGTTTTGTTTTCTTTTCCCTTGGCCATGTTTGCCAAGCTTCCTTATTTCCTTCCCAACTCTTCCTTTCTGATCCAGTGTTGTTTCAACTTTCATTATCGGGAGCTGGTAGTTAGAACTTATCTGGGTATTTGCTGGCTGATTCCGCTGACCATGCCATGTATTTAAACTCTGACCCGGTTCGCTCCAATCATTATTCTGTCTCCAAATTGTTTTCAACCCAAACCGATACTATTTTTTGTTGCTTTTCTCTTTTCTGGTAGTCCTCACGATCGCCCTACGGTGCCTCGAAAGGTTTTCACCAATAAGACTCTCTTATTTATTCTCTCAACCTCACAATCGTCTCACAGTGCCGATTAAGGTTTTCACTGATGAGACTCTCTCATTTTTTTCATTCATCATTTTTTTTTGTTTCTCATTTTTCCCTTTTGTATTTTGTTTTCTTGCCACAGGTGTTGTCCGATGTTTCGCTCCTCCTTCATTGCATTCGTTATCATTTCGGAATTGATCAGAAGGTCTTTCTTTGGACTGTAATGCGGCTTTCGGATGGGTTGAGAAAGAAAGGTATAAAGGCTCAAAATTTCACGAGGGTTCAAAAATATTTACAACTCTCGAAATTATTAAACATAACTTCTGCCCCAGTTTCAATATGTGGGGAATTTTTGGATTTTTTCTTTATTGTGACTGAACCTCAGAGAGGCTGCCTACGTACCCTTTCGGGATCAAGTCGGACGTAGTTCATCCAACTTCATAAGTTAGATGGATTTCTTTTTGACTTTTTCCCGATTTCTTTGTCTTTTTCTCTTTTTCATTCATATTTTTTTTCATCATTTTTTTCATTTTTTCATTTTGTCAATTTCGATCTTATTGCGCTAGAGCGATTCCGAGAGAGGGATATGAAAGAATATATTCATTGAGGCTCAAAGGGGTTATCAATGGATAAAGTGTTTGGATAGAGAATAAAACGCCTTCGTCATTTCAATTCCAAAATCACAACAAAATACAAAACACATAATTGAAAAGGAATCATACATAGTATCTTTTGACCGCATCCGAATTGATAGCAGTCTCTACGCACTTTCCTTCAACATCTGTTAAATATAATGCTCCATTGGACAACACCCATGATACCACGAACGGTCCCTGCCAATTTGGCGCAAATTTGCCCTTTGCCTCGGCTCAATACGGTAAGATACGCATCGCAACCAAAATGAGCCTATGCCTATTGGAAGCTGTTGGCTCTATCGGACCAATAACATTTATGCCCCTGTTTCAAAGCAAAGAAAAATAAGTTAGTTTAAATGCGGTGGTTGGTTGTGGCACTGAACTTTGATGGCGACTGCTTTCCACTCGAGTGCCTTGCCTGTTCACCGACTATCCATTTTTACTTCTTCTTTGTTCAAAATCCACCTCTCTTTAGGTATGTATATTGTCCCTTTCTTGACGGATACCACAAACTCCGATCTCAATTCCTTTGATGACTCCACTTGACAACCTTTGGTCTTTCTCTTGTCCGAAGATATACCCCCTCTCTGTTCGAACCCCGTACTTCCATTTGCTATATTTTCCTTGAGTTGGCACCTTGCCGACCCTTATGTCTTGCATGATCACCATTGCACATATTGCTCTTGTGGGCTTAAATCACTGGCATTGTCATCCCAGACCTACGACAATTGTCGTGTTGGCTAAACCCCATCTTGTGCAATTGGAAAATTTGGTGGCAAATTTTAAAATCATTTCTATACTTGTTATGACCTGACTGACTCGATAAGAAGGAGGGTAAAACAAAGTGTGAAGAATAAAGAGAAAGGAAAATACAATTCCTAACAAGAAACCTACAGACGAATGACCTAACAGATTTTGAATACCGACTCTAGCGACCTTGACACGCACTTTTGGCCTTCTCCGTATAGCAAAGTTGATGTTTAACTCTTGTTGCAAAGTTCTGCCGTGAAACCGGTCTTCAATACTTCATTTCTTTGATTTGATCCTTAGTCGACTTGCAGCGCCCGTAGGGTTTTCGCCAACAAGCCTCTCTCATTTGATCTTTCTTTCTCTCAACTCACCGTCGCCTTACGGTGCCCGTGCGGGTTTTCACCGATAAGACTCTCTCATTTTGACTTCTCTCATCTTGGAGTCTCGTGGTGGTTTGAGTTCTTCACTCTCCTGGAGTGTTGCCCTTGATGTGATTCACCTTTGCTCATTTGACTTGGCATTTCTTGAAGATTGATCGGAAGGTCTTCCTTTGGACCGTAATGCAGGCTTTTGGATGGGGTTTAGAAAAAGGGATATAAAGGCTCAAAATTATTTCAATGTGGGTTAATGATTACAACTTTCGGAATCTTATTTATTCAACAACCATAACTTCTGCCCCAGTTTCCTTCTTGGGGGATTTTTTTTTGGATTTTTCTTTATGGTGATTGAACCTCAGTGAGGCTGCCTACGTACCCTTTCGGGATCAAGTCAGACGTAGTTCAGACTACGTCCGTATTCATTGTTGCATCTTGACTTCTCCCGATTTTTTCTTTTCTTTTCTTTTTCTTTCTTCTTTTTCTTTTCTTTTTCTCTTCTTTTTTTCTTTTCTTCTTTTTTTTTTCCTTTTTTCTTTTGTTTCTCGCTCAATTCTCAATTTTTGTTATTGATTCCGAAAGAGGGGTACGAAAGAAAATATAATAAGGCTCAAAAGGGGTAGCAATGGACGAAGTGTTTGGATAGCCGAATAAAATGCCTTCGTCATTCCAATCTTCAAAACCTACCAAGTACAAACTATCTTTCGACCAATTCCTTCTATTTTTAACGATTCTCAATGCCATTGGGCAACAATCTCGATACCACGAATGGTTCCTTTAGCCTTGGGGTACTTTTGCCTTTGGCTTTAAATCGATGAAGCATGATGCATTTCCAAGGCATTTCTTTATGTTTTGTTTTCCCCCCAGTATTCACTTGATTCCGGCTTCACAGTATTACATCTTCAACATTGTTTCATTGACTTTTAAAATCGAGGCTTAGAATTATGTGCATGTCATGTTGCTAAAGTCAGTATGAGAAGAAATGCAAAGTAATTAGAAATGAAATGACTAGAAATGACGGGAAACAACGAGTTGTATTAAACTGATGGGTTGAAACAACAAAACGAACAACAAAACGAACAGACTAGACTAAAACTACAAACCAAGACAGCACTAAACAAAGCAAAGTAGTAAGATAGAAGGGTTTTGACTTTCAAGACAACGTCCGGATTACAACCCTGAAATAACCCGGGTAACAGAAATGTCAACAAAATAAGCCACCAAAAATTCTACTTTGGATAAACCCCAAATGAAGCATATTTCCAATTACCAAGCACAATATCTTTAGCCGCTGACTTCTGCATCAACCATACGGGTGTCGACTATATCCGGATTTTGTACGGCAATGTAGCCTGCATTGATAAGCTCCTGAATTGCCTTTTTTAGCTTCCAACATTTTTCTGTGTCATGCCCCGGGGCGCCCGAGCAATATGCGCACATTTGAGAAAAATCACACCTCTTTGACCGATGATTTGGCATTTTTATCTGAATTGGTTTCAACATGCCCAGTTGCTTCAACTTGTGGAACAAACTGGCATACGATTCTCCCAAAGGGGTAAGAGACTTTTCTCGTTTTAGTAGCCTCTCATTTCTAAAGGTCTGATTTGGCCTAAAACCTGACCCGTGGGGTTTCTGGTATGCTCGTGGGGGGAAGTAAGGGCCAGGAGAATTACAAGGATATCCATGGGTTCGATATAGAGGGCCTTTAGCAAAGACGACCACTGGACCTTGTCGTTGGGGAGGTTCAACCTGCGAG
>JASVEL010001302.1:0-95985 GCA_032618575.1 Nicotiana noctiflora | reverse complement strand
AAAGGAAAGGTAGGAATTAAGATACAAGAGTGTATAGAAGGATTAAGAAATTAGTTTCGAAAGCTCAGATATTGCCGGAGATGACTAACACAAGTCGAAGCTTGGAAAGTCGCACGAGTCCCAAGAGAGAGAAAAACACCCTCATCGCAACCATCTAGGATAAGGCACACAAGAATTTTTTTCCTCTTCAACCACCCTTCTAGAGAGTGAGTTAGAGGTTTGCATGATCATGTATGATTGAAAGTGAATGGAACGATTTCTTCAAGGTGCAGCAAGAGAGGTCCATCAACCCTGAAGTAGAAAGGCTTGACCTGAGCCAACTGAAACTGTTGATTCTTAATTTTAAAGCCTAAAGGTGGGAGAGCTTGAAAGTTAACTAGTTAAGTAGGTAAAGATAAAGGTGGGAAAGGTAAAAAAAACAAGGATAAAATTAGTAAAATCATAGGCCTTTTCTATTTATGATATAATCTAATACATGTGCATTGTGCAAGTATGTGTTTTGGTACGGTCTCGATTTTTTTATTTTTCCTTTCTTTTTTCCGGCAAATACC
The DNA here is from genome assembly GCA_032618575.1 of Nicotiana noctiflora. Classification (NCBI taxonomy): domain Eukaryota; kingdom Viridiplantae; phylum Streptophyta; class Magnoliopsida; order Solanales; family Solanaceae; genus Nicotiana; species Nicotiana noctiflora. The sequence goes on along the minus strand of JASVEL010001302.1, from coordinate 95,434 downwards.
AAAAACCGAATTTTTTAAATACTTAAACCAAATACCACACGAAATACTGAAATACCGAATATCAATACTAAAATTTTTGGTTTTGGTTTGATAACTCGGTATATACAAAATATGCACACGTCAAGAGGCTTAGGTATTATTGTTGTTGTTACAAAGGTGAAAGTTATTACTGACCCAAAAAAGAGCATAAGAAACATAGAAATTAGCATAAAGAAAAACCACTTACAGCCAATGGTTCTGGCGGCTGAAGAGCAGCTGATAAGAATTCAGCAATACTTCCAACCTGCAAACTCTTTATTTGCAAGCAAAGAGAATTTAAAGGAGTTCTCAGGAGTTCAGGTAGTTGATATTCAGCAAAAGCTTCATAAACACATCGTGGATATAAGTGGTAACACTCGCCTGGTTGCACACGGCCAGCCCTGCCCCTTCTCTGCAAAGCACGAGACATAGTTCCATAAACAAACATGAAAACATCCAACATATCATCAAATTCGACTCGAATAACACTGAGAAGAATTTACATTTTTATCATCAGATATAGCAAAATGAATTGAAGAGATGTTACTTCCAGGCAATGTACCACCTAGTATTTTGTCAAATAATCAAATTCCAGTGTAGCTCATAAGGTGTATTAAAAGGCATATCTCACCTTTTCAACAACAACATTTGATGTAAACACAGGAAAACTGATCTCAGATAGTATGTGACTTTATAAATTTAAGAAAGTCTCCCTCATGTGTGCAAAGGTTTACAAAACAAGCAGAAAAAAAAGTGTACACAGTTCAGCTCATCATCGGGCTCAGTTAACATGTTCTGACTCTTCCGGTATTTGCTAACATTTCAGGTATTTGCTAATGCTCGCCTTTGGTTTAAGAGGGGAAGGAGCGAGTCTTCATGGATGGAGAAATATGTTGTGCTGGATTTTCACCTGGTAAGTCAAAAGGAGGAGCGAAGGAAACCAGTTTGTTCACCAATCCTCATCCTACAAGAACTTCATTACATTTCAAATGCAGGGATAGTTATGTCATTTCTCCTCCTCTTCATTCATAACTGGAGACGTGAAAGAGGAGTTAAAGAACTGATTAAGTTTGCTTTCCATTGGATTAACTCTAACCAAATAGAAGCGCAAGGACCTTTTTGTTTGTTTATAAGCAGAAATGCAAGGCGCCATAATCCAGTTTATTCCAACTGTAGCGGAATAAGCAACAATTTCGTGTGATCAACTTGGTTCCTACACTTTTTACTGCAAGGGACCAAACTAGAAAATAAATTTTAACAGCATATTAAGCTACCAAGAAAGTCATAAAAGGCAATTCAAAAACAAAATATTATCATGTTTTTTACGTACCATCTAAGAACAGAACTGACTCATGTTACTTATAAGGAAAAGAACTATTCCTATAGTACTTGAGTTAAAGACGGATCTAGAATTTTGTTTGAAAAGAAGGTAAAAGGAAAAAAGAATTATCATATGGAAAGTTTAGGCTTAGGCTGAGTAAGAACGAAGCATTTTATTCAAGGAACTTACTTGTCGGGCAGAGGCTTGTGAAATCCATGAAGGTAATAAACATGGAGTATTATTTAGCGCGTCATAGGTTGTCTCCTTCGCTTTTCCACAGTCCACTACAAAGACTACATCATTTATAGTAATACTTGCCTCGGCCATGTTTGTTGCAAGTACTATTTTACGTACATTCTGGGGTGCCTTCTCAAATATGAGTTTCTGCAGATTACAATTTAAGTTTGTCAGAACATTACGGCCAAGGACAAGGAAAGTACACTTCTAGTAAGAATACATCTGAACTGATAGTAAAAGTGTAAAGCATAGATATCCCATTGCAATTAGTAGAAGAATTTCCTTCTAAAACAAGAAAGATAATGCAACTTCCATTTATAACCATCATCCATGTATACTCGCTGATTGGGACAGACAAATTTCCTCAGCCTCCTTGAGGTGCAAGGCAGCAGGCCTATACCAGAATAACGCCCTTATATTTCTTCAAACAGAAATCCTCTCTGTGTGTACTGAAGTGCATAAATGAAGGTGGTTCTTTTTTCTTTTGCGTGGGGGATTCAGAGGTTATTGAAAAGCTTTTTGGCTTTTTATTGAAAAAGAAATTCTAATTATAGAGACTTACAAGAGGATCAATTAAGATACCTGCAATACATAAAGAAACTTTTACTTTTCATTTAACAAATCTACTAAATTGAGTGGGCCAGACTTATCAAAAAATATTAAGTGGGCTAATCGCCAAGTCAAATGTATGCCTCCGGTCGTGAACGATGAATCAGTATGCTGTATAGCGCACTACTTCTTCAATAGATCACCCAGTAATCCAGTTTCTCAGCAGAGCATCCATGAAGCCAGACTCCCGACCAAGACAAAAGTTAATAATATATTGGCCTTTGACTTGACAGGATTATCACGAGTGTAGCAAAGAAAGCCCATGTAAGAACATCTTCATGCAGAGAAAGCACTTAGCGCTATGGTATGAAGAAAATGAACCGTACTTTTGCTCAAAAAATTATCAAGTGTATCGAAATGTGTTGTCATTTAACATTATGGGGAAAATGAGGAGGCAATGAGTTTCTCTTTGAGTTTCTGGGAAAGAGGAAAGGGAAAATTGACAACCAACAAACAAAAACAACAAACCTAGTGTATTCCCATAAATGGGGTCTAGGGAGCAGTGTGTACGCAAACCTTACCCTACCTTATAAAGATAGAGAGGCGGTTTCCGATAGACCCTCAGCTCAAGGAACAATGGAGGAAAATTGACAACCAAGTGAAAAAAAAGTGAGTCATATGTAACTTTATTGTAATTTGTAAAACTTCTACTTCTCTTGTGCCGCCTGAAAAGGTGACACCTCAACAGAACAGATCCTAGTAACTATATACATGTGTCAACATTATGAAAATGGAGGGGATATAGGGTAGTACATTCAAAGAAAAGGGGAAACAACTGCAAGCTGCAAAAGACAAAGATGCATCAAAGTAGGGAGAGATAAGCAGTCTTACCTGCTCAGAGGTTGCCATAGAACCATGACAAGTGAGCAACAAGACTCTATTTGGGTCTCCCAAGAGAGGATGGGCTTTAAGTTGATCTCTTAAACAACTAATATCTTCCCAACCAGTCATAAATACTAATACAGCACCTGGACGTTCTTTTCGACATATATGGCACAAAACCGCCTCAATAAGATTGAATCCTATACAATCAGGAGCCCAGCATGCTAGTGAATCACGTGCCTTTGCACTATAACTCTCGAAGTTTGATTTGTTTAGGGCATCCTGTCATATAGTACATCATTCAAACAAGATTAATACTGTAACTTCTCTTTCAATACCAACAATCAGACAATGCAATTTCTTTCAACAGCATCTAACCAACAAGAATGAAATTACTTGAAGGAGAAAGAACACAATGGGAGGAAATAAATATATTGCAATTGATACCAGTAGAAATTATGCTTAACTTGTCCTAGAGAAGTTTAACAAAAGATTTAATATGATTCAACCGTATAATATAAATTGGTTTTCAACAAAGCTAACTATACAGCATATTTCTAGGATTTCCTCACATAATGGTAACTGGTAACTCTTTTTTAGAAGTAACGTAAAAGAAAAGAATGTTCAAGTGGCACATAATATATACAAAAAGGAGCAGTCACTCCTTAAAAATTCAAGATTCTGTGCAGGAAATTACGTTGCTTAGCTCTCCAACATATTTTGTTTTCAGTTCTCCCAAAACTTGAACCCTCTCTTTCCCACCAGGTTATGAATATGCAACAGCTATGGACATATTATGCAGTTAAAGACTGCATTAGTAAGACATAAGTAAAAAATTCCAGTATATGCATCACAGAAGTCATGAAAATTCTCTAAAGTTCTAGAATATCAGGCAATCCATGCTTCCAAGAGTATCCTCAGACCATGCCCCCATATCACAAAGCTGGGAATGGAAGAACACAAAATCATATTTCAAATTCGAAAATTGGTGGAAGGGGACAGAGGACTTCAGGGATAAATTAGCTACTTGGTAGCATTCATTCTTTTCTTCTTCTTTTTTATAAGGTAAATTGTATTAATCAAAAGGGAGAGAACTCCCGTATACAAGAAGTATACCAAAAAGTAGAGAATTCACAATCAGAACATGATTCTCTACAAAAGACGCCCAATCTTCTATACAAATACGGCTATATAAGTGCACCAAAAAGCGATTAAAGATAAAAGACTATTCTTGAGATGTGAAAAAAAGAGACTCAATCCCCTCAAAAGCTCTCGTATTTCTCTCCCCCCAAACTATCCACATTAGAGCTAACGGGACATACTTCCACGCCTTTTGCTTTCTTCTTCTACGGAAACCGGCCCAGCTATATAGCATTTCCTTTACAATGTTTGGCATCACCCATTGAACACCAAAAAGGTTCAGGATCGCCCTCCACAAAGCTGAGGACACAGGGCAATGCAACAAAAGTGATCAACTTCTTCCCCCGAGCTTTTACACATATAGCACCAACTAACAAGTGTAATTCCCCTCTTTCGCAGATTCTCAGCAGTTAAAATCACTCCCCTCGCTGCTAGCCATGCAAAAAAGTACAACTTCGTGGGCGCCTTAGGAATCCAGATCGAGAAGTATGGAAAAGAGGCCTACTCTCTCACCAACATACTCTGGTAAAGACTTTATGGTGAACAGACCATCGCCACGCAAACCCTATCTCCAAGAATCACAAGATGGCTAAGGCCTGTCATGCCTATATAGCAGTGTCAATAAATCTTGGAGCTCCGCAATCTCCCTATCTTGCATGTTCCTTCTAAGTGAAAGGTCCCATACTACCCCCTACATGCTCCTTACGAATTTGTCGAACCATCAATTCCTTCTGATTTGTAACTCTGAAGACATGGGGAACGAGACCCTCAGAGTATCCACTCCACACCACCTATGATTCCAAAAGTCGATTCTCCTTCAATCTCTCACCCTGAAAGAGATGTTGCCACCGAAGGATTTTCAATTTTTCATGACGCTCCTCCACATGCCACACCCGAAAGGTGTTGTGATTGCCTTGGTCCTCCAACCCCCTACTATGGAATCGTACTTTTCTACTATGACCTCCCTCCGTAGAGCATGCTCTTCTACCCCGAATCTCCATAGCCATTTCCCCAACAAAGCTCTGTTGAATACCCTAAGATCTTTTACTCCAAGTCCACCCCACTTCTTTGAGGAAGTGACAGTCTGCCAATTCACTAGATGATACTTTCTAGTTCCATCTGCTGCATCCCAAAGAAAATTCCTTTAAAGTTGCTCCAATTTTTCTGTGATGCTCACAGGAGCTTGCAACAGGGACAAGTAATAGGTGGGCATACTCGATAAAGTGCTTTTAATGAGCACTTCTTTTTCGCCTTTTGACAAGTACCGTTTCTGCCAGCCTGCTCATCTTTTTTCAACCCTTTCGATCACTGGATTCCAAACCGTATTATCCTTATGCGAAGCGCCCAATAGGAGACCCAAGTAAGTAGTGGGAAGGGAGCCCACCTTACATCTGAGAACATAAGACAAAGCATCAACGTTAGCAACCCCCCACCAAGAAAATCTCACACTTGCCAAGGTTTATTTTGAGACCTGATACTATCTGCATGCACAGCAGGACCTGCTTCAGGTAGGTCAACTGATCCATATCGGCATCATAGAAAACCAGAGTGTCATCCTCAAAAAGCAAATGAGACTCTTTGGGTTTGGGCACCCAGATCGGAGTTGAGAATCCTCTCAAGAAGCCTCCGCCCGCCGCTCGATCCATCATTTTACTCAAAGCATCCATCACTAGAATGAATAGCATGGGGGATAGGGGGTCTCCTTGCCTAAGAACCCTGGAGCTGCTAAAGAAACCACACGGGCTACTATTAACCAGGACAGAGAATCTGACCGAGGAAATGCAGAACTTGATACATCCCCTCCATCTTACCCCAAACGCCATCCGCATCATAATGAAATCCAGGAACTCCCAATTGGCATGGTCGAAAGCCTTCTCAAGGTCCAACATGCATAGTAAGTCGGGATCTCTATTTTTCCTTCTAGAGTCAACAAGCTCATTTGCCACCAAAGGGCATTCAGGATCTGCCTACCATCCACAAACGCATTCTGGGAGGACGAAACATACACGTCAATGTTTCTTTTATTACTATTGTGCCTAAGAAAGAAGGTGCATATCTATTTTTTACTCAAAGCATCCATCACTAGAATGAATAGGATGGGGATAGGGGTCTCCTAGCCTAAGAGCCCTGGAGCTGCTAAAGAAACCACACGGGATACCATTAACCAGGACAGAGAATCTGACCGAGGAAATGCAGAACTTGATACATCCCCTCCATCTTGCCCCAAACGCCATCCGCATCATAATGAAATCCAGGAACTCCCAATTGACATGGTCGAAAGCCTTCTCAAGGTCCAACATGCATAGTAAGTCGGGATCTCTATTTTTCCTTCTAGAGTCAACAAGTTCATTTGCCATCAAAGGGCATTCAGGATCTGCCTACCTTCCACAAACGCATTCTGGGAGGACGAAACAGACACGTCAAGAACCTTCTTGAGTCTATTGGAAAGCACTTTAGAAATAATCTTGTAACTGCTCCCCACGAGACTAATAGGCCTGTAGTCACTGATAGAAGATGCACCTTCTTTCTTAGGCACAATAGTAATAAAAGAAGCATTGATACTTCTCTCGAAAACACCATTCACATGGAAGTATTCAATGGCTTCCATCAACTCCCCCTTGATGGTGTCCCAACAAGCTGGAAGAAGGCCAAGGAGAAACCATCAGGGTCGGGGGCCTTATCACTAGCACAACTCGACATAGCCTCGTGCACCTCCTCCTCCTCGAACGCCCTTTCTAGCCACTCACTGTCTCCCTCCCCTATGTGGTTGAACACTATTCCCCCATTACTGTCCCTGAGGAACAATGGCTGCAGAGGGAGTTTGAAGAGGAAGAAATCATTGGGGGTTTAAAGGCCTATACTGCAGACAAAGGCTCCGATCCAGATGGGTACATCATGGGTTTCTTTATCCAGTGTTGGGATGTGATCAAAGAAGATGTTTGCATTTTCAAAATTTTCATTCACAAGAATTTTTCGAGAAAGTTCTACTGCTACTTATGTAGCTTTAATTCCTAAGAAGGTTGGGGCTGTGACTTGAAGGATTACAGACCTGTAAGTCTTATAGGTAGTGTATATAAGATCATATCAAAGGTGCTGGCAGAAAGACTGAAGTAGTGATTCACAAGTTGGTTGACACTCAACAAATGGCCTTGATCAAAGGCATGTAGATCATGGATGCTGCTTCAATAGCAAATAAGTGTGTGGATTCTAGAATTAAAGGGAGAATTCCTGGACAAACTGGACATTGAAAAGGCATATGATCACATCAATCGGGATTATCCTCTGAAAACTTTGGGTTTTGGAAATAAATGGATCATGTAGATAGGTTTCTGCATCAGCAATGTTAACTTCTCTATCTTGGTTAACGGCTCTCCAGAGGGGTTCTTTTCTTCAGAGAGAGGGTTAAGGCAAGGAGACCCTCTTTCTCCTTACCCTTTTATGAGTGCAACGAAAGGGTTGAATAGTATGACCAAGAAGGCAAATCATGAGGTGTGGATAAGAGGTTTCAAGGTGGTGAATAATGACAAAAGCAACATGGGTTGTGGTGTACAAGTAGTGTTTCTGGTGCTTATGGGTAAGTGTTTGGAAGTCTATAAGATGCTATGGTCAGATTTGTTAGGTAATATGAGAATTACAGTTGGTAATGGCACCAAAACTTCTTTTTGGATTGATGACTGGGTTGGCAATAGACCTCTGAAGAAACTTTTTCAGACATTTTCAACATAGTGCAACAACCTGAAGCTACTGCGGCTAAGACATGAACTTGCAGGGTTGGAATATTACATGAGCTTGCAGGGTTGGAATGTGACATTCAGAAGGTTCCTCAACAACTGGGAGGTTATTAGAGTGACTGAATTCTTCAAATTGCTGGATAGCTTCAATGGGGTTGTAGAGGAAGAGGACAGAATAGTATGGGAAAGAGAAAGCAGAGGAATTTATACTGTGAAGTCAGCTATAAAATTGCTCTGGACAACCACACAATGGGTCGTGGAACTGGAAGCACATCTGAAGGTCAAGATACCTTTTAAAGTGGCATGCTTTTGTTGGCTAGTGGTTAAAGAGGCTGTTCTAACCCATGATAGTTTGATAAGGAAAGGAATGCAACTATGCTCTAAATGTTTTTTGTGTGACAATGAACAAATAGCCACCTTTTTATACATTGTGAAGTGACCAGCAAGTTGTGGTATTTATTCATGAGTATGAAAGGATTAAACTGGACAGTACCCAGGACAACTGCAGAAATGATAGCATGCTAGAATGATCCAGGTATCCAACTGAGGCAGAAGAAATGGTGGAGCATTGTCCAGCTTGTATTTAGTGGACGATATGGATGGAAAGGAACTCTAGATGCTTTGAAGATAGATTTTAGCTCTGCATAGATGATCAAGATGAACGGTATATTTTTTGTTTCAATTTTGGTGTAAAGAAGCCCTTGTAGAAGATGTAGAGTCCATCGTGAAACATCATTGGGGCCTTGTAACTACCACGAGACTATGTGTTTGCTCTTTTTGGGGTCTTGTAACTTTCTGTAATCTCTTAGCACAATCTTTGTGATAAGGGTCACTTTATCTTATAGATTAAATATGTTGCCTTCTGAAAAAATGCCATGTAAACACATCTAAACACCCACATTATGCTATCAGGGACATCTAATACCTTGGCATTAAACAAGAGCAATTTCTTGAGAAATCATGCTGGTTCCTAATGAAAATGAAAAACATTATGCATATAGTAATTAGCCAAAATGAACTGTTTCCTCTCCCCCTTCTAGGAAGAAACGAAAAAGTGCACCTTGGACTTGAGATGTTTGAAGCTTTAAACTTAAATTGATCATTTGGGAGTGAAATGGGTGTGAAAAGGGGGCTTTCTTTAGATGAATCAAATATTTGCCTCTACATATGGAAGAACCAGAAAAATCCAAGAGACCTTTTTTTAATTTTGATAAGTAAACTCCAAAAGGTTCTCTTCTAACCAGAATCCAAAAGGTGAATTCTCTATCCATATTAATAGGGGAGAGCTCATCCCCTCTAAACTGACATTTAGCAGAGAGCACAGTTGAGTGAATGGGTACAGAAGTAATGGAGAACAGGCGGCAGAGCAATTCTGTGAAGTTACTTTTCACAATTCTGTTTTAACAGTCTAGGGAATGGAATTAGCTTCCCTCAAGGCCTTCACGTTCTACCATATGAAGAGCATATAATTTCCATCCTAATTTATGAAATTGTTTGATGATCTACAGCCTACAGGGAACATCTGATTTACAATTAACAAGATCAGCTTCAGTTGAGTCACTCTGTCTTCATAATTTCCAAATTTCAAGATCAAGGAAAAATCATGAATTTTCTCCGTCTTAGATGTTCATAGCTAGAGAAGGACATCAAAAGAAAATAAAAGGACAATAAGGAAACGAGCATTGGAAAGAAGAATATAGGAACAGAGTTGTGAAAATATTATGAAGAAAGAAGCTGAAACCAAACAAAAATTGTCTAAAAAAGAAAATGGATAATTAGCAAATAAGAAAGTACACCATCTATAGACACAACTGCAAATAGAATAACAACCTCAACAAGAGCAGTTATCTGATTTTTCTTTTTGCGGGGTGCCAACTGTTTTTGTGTTTTCCACATCTTCTCCTGACCATAATCATCAATTTGGTTGAACGAAGTCAACTTATACCCTGTTATTTCCAGCAAATCTTCCAGAAAATGTGCTCTTACAGGATATGTGAAGCCCTAGATCATACAAAATACAACCAGCCAAAATGTTAACATACTGTGTCAAATAAGCCTAAACCCTGGTTTAACAAAACAATTATAGAAAGATTTAACAGTTATTCTGGAACAAAAAGTCAACATATTATGCCCTTAATTGATAGTATAATATTACATGACAAAGCAACAAAATGAAACATAAATCTCGGTAAATTATATAAATATTTTCTGTTAATACTGTGAATCAACAAACAATAGACTAACATCTTGCATTTATGCACCCTTCTAAAGGCATAAAATTGGGAAGCTCATTCTTCTCAAATCTGAATTGAGAAATTCTGCAAATGGAACATGCAGGTGAAACATAGAGTATTGGGCAGTGTAATCTAGAGCACAAACACCAATAAAATGTATAAGTTCAACAAAGTGGGATCCAAGTTGCAGCTTACCGGGATATGAATCATTGGTGCCCCTCCAAAGTAACTGGAAAATAATTCAGCATTAAGAGTAGCACTCATCAAAATCAATCTCAAATCTGGGCGTCGTGGAAGAAGATCCTTCAACACAATCAACAGGAAGTCTGATAAAGAATGAGAAGTAAAAAGTCAAGGCATTGAAAATACTTTTCATAAGAAAACCAAAACCAAAGACCAAATGGCTAATTCATGTACCTTCATTCATGCCTCGCTCATGAATCTCATCAACGAAAACATGGGTTATACCGTCAAGATTGCGGTCACTGAGAAGACGACGAAGCAAAATACCACTCGTGCAAAATAGTAAATGTGTATTTTTTCCCTTCACCCCTTCTAATCGTACTTTGTACCCCACCTACCAAAAATAGTCTGTGAAGAACAGCAACTAAAATAAAGAAGTTTCCAAAATATATTGTAACAACATCTCATCCGGTGAAAGCATAACCCAAAAGATAGAAAAAAAATCAGTGCAAAGAGGAAGTGTAGCATACTGAGTCACCAAGAGGTTCTCCCCTCTCCGTAGCAACTCTTTCTGCAACCGCCAAAGCAGATATTCTTCGAGGCTGTGTACAAATTATGCTACAAAATGCTCCACGACCAGATTCAATTTCTGACTCTAGAATGTACTGTGGCAGTTGAGTGGTCTTACCACATCCTGTCTCGCCAGAAATTACAACCACCTGTTGTAATAATCAAAAAAAAAAACTTAGTTGACATAAATCAATTTTAACATGTCACAATCAATTCTCAGTTCCTTAAATTTCTACTCTGCAATTCACAAACTTCTAGAATCCCTACACGTATAATAGTTAATAAACTATGCTATCTTCTCTTTTTATCCCAATGCCACAATAGGTTTACGCGCTACGAACAGCAATATGTCCTAGTCTGCTCCCTGGACATCCTCCATATACTCCATATAGTAGAGGACCAAAGCCAGTTAAATGTGATGGGTTACCTGTTTGCAGTGCTTAAGCAAATCATATAGTTACTAAGGGTCTTGAGTCTCTTTACTGTGCAAATAGGAGAGCAAAAGCGTATACATATTTTGAATGAAGTTCTTTAGTTCAAAAAATCAAAAATGATAATGAAATGCAAGAGAACCTTCAAATGCATTTAAACGGCAAGCAAGATCGCATCTACCATGATAAAGCATTAGTGCCATATTATCAAGAATAAAGAAGGGCACCGAATCGGGCAACATATCTGCCATATGCAATCACCGTAGAAAGAATCACAAGTTCATCAGAGTATGACCTGATTACGTGCAATTGCTTGGAGCAACCTTTCTTTTTCCTTAAATGCAGGAAGAGATTTCCGGAATTCGAGCATTTTGTTGCCATCAGGAGATTCCTGTGCAAAAGTAAAAATCCAACAAAAACTTACACATGGAATATGTATCTAACAAAGTTCATTGATGTGGGAGAAGGGAAAAAAAGAGGATGAAACAATGAGTTGAACATACAAAGATAGCATCTTAAAGAAGAGGTTGTGATTAGATAAAAAGCTCCCATTGCAATTAAATTCTCTACATTCACCTCAGCAATATAATATAGTATGCTAACTGTTGCAAGCCATATGGAGATTTATCAAATCACTCTAAGCATCAATATTTCTTCTTGGTTCAGAAGTCCTTAGACTTGCTATCTAGTCCCAAATTTGGTTAAGAGATCAGCTAAAGAAGTAGAGTTGCTTGCTTATTTCATAATAGAATGTCAAAATGATACAAGATGAAGAAATGTGCAGCCACACTGGGGAATGAAATAGTTGTCTTGCATGTGTCCTTGTAATCTCAAGCTAACTGTCAGGTGCCTGATGTCGCTTAGCTTAGATGATCACTAATAGTTTCAATAAGTACAAGTATGATATGCCAGAAAATTAACTACCTAATCTTATCTTAGCACTGTCACATAAAATGGACGCAAAGGTAATAGATATGAAGATTTGTCAAACTAGACAACCAATTGATTTAAAAAATAAAAAACCAAAGTACACTGGAATCTAATTAGTCCAGAGTGATACGAATTCCCAAACAATTCCAGCTAGTTAAAAAAGTTAAGAAATAACAGATCAATATGAAATTATAGACACTAAAATATGCACAAAAACATATAACAACAAAAATTAATAGTTTCTTATGAAAAGCCAAGTTCAATTTCAGCATATACTGCTTAAATTATCTATTTTCTAAGGCAGACGAACCTCGAGTCTTTATCCCTTCTAAATTCATTCTAACTATCTTAAAAATAAAATGTATAAAGAAGGACCTTGGGCCTAACTAGCCCCAAAATTTAGCTCATGAGATGAGGATTGTCCGACACCGGATACCATATAAAGAGATACCAACCCATTCCCTCAACCGATTCCCTCACACTCCGGACATCTGGAGTGAGAACAATATAACATGGCGGCCCAACATTTGGTAACAGCATAAGCTTTTAGATGAAATAGTCACATACTTCTACTTGGTATCATAACCTTTGTCTTAAAATTATAGTTGCCCAATCACCAGCCATGTCAGGGAGGAAAAAGAGACCGTTATTGAGTTGTCCGACTGTCGTGGATTCGAGTCTCACCACCACCGATTATCAAAAAAATAATTTCAACGGACTTGGCGCATAAAAAAGATTTAAGACTCATACGTGAGGTGGCGTGTTGAAGGTATAATCGAATAATAAAATATTGTTCTCTTTAACAACTTAAACTTTTAGATGAGATGGTCACACACTTTCACAAAACAATGATAGAAGATCTCTTACAACTATGAGAATTGAGAAGCATAAAATTAGGCCGTTTGAATCAACAAGAAGGATAAACTAAACCATTAAGAAATGTAAAAGCAAACAAATCTATGGAACCCGTGCATTGGCACATTGACATGGATTGACCAAGAACATGTTAGCATGGATAAAGGTGAAATATGATCTATAGGAGGGAGGACAGTGATAAATCTATCAGAAGTTGCAACATGTCACAATAAACTGAGGATGAATCAGGAAAGATGACTTCAAAGGTCAGAGACTGAAATTAATATGCGTACAACTGATGATATGCCCACACTTTTCTAAGCATTGTTCTTTATATCTTTCCCAGTGTTCACTATTGCAAGCCAACATCCCTTATCTTTAGTTTAAGGTCGGGAGCAGAGAGTGAGACATGCATTTGGAACAGAGAATGTTTTCCACAAATATAAAGAAACATAATTAAAAAAGAAGAAAAAAAAAGAACATGGAATTATACCTGCCAAGCCCTCTGCATATTACGCATGCGTAAGCTCCGCCTCTGAAGAACCTTCTCCATGACAGAGCCATCTAAGAATGAATCTGGATTTTCATCAAAGTTCGCATCTTCAACCATATCAGTGGAGTTAGTTCCATCTAAAATGTTTTCAGCTTTTCCACTAATGAGCTGTGTTCTATCAATATGCTCCTGAAGCAAGCCTTCTACTCTCCTTTGCAAACTTAGTGGGATTACTACCTGCATCAAGGCCAGTCAAACATTTAAGTTCTGCTTTCTAAATTAAAGAACAAATTTAGAGTATCTGTTGAACCATAAGAAATCTGGCGAGGACACATTCAGATAACTACACCTCAATGCCATTTCTAAACTGTTATCTCTCAAGTTTATTCTTTTGCTTAACACAAAATTAAAACCACATCCATTTATGCCAACTTTAAAGTTCATTGCTCAAATTGTTACTGCATGAATATTTTAAACCCTTACCAAAATGCAACAGAGAGAAATAATTGTACAGTAGGAGACAACTCATACCTCTCTTTGAGGCCGCTTATCATCAAGATCGGGTCTGTAATTTGGAAGAGGAACCTTGCTCACCACTACAACTTTTCCATAAATTTCACTGCAAGATGCAAAAAGAAGTGATTAATAAAGCACAAACACATGATAACAAACTATGTGGGAGAAATCACCAAAAATACTCTTTCCTACCTATAGAGACCCATCCTTTTGGCAAGGTTGCATATCTGCTCATAGTCTCTTCTATCCCTCTTATCTCTGGATACAACCTCTTGGTCCTTTTCGTTACGCTGCAGCAGGCTAAGTTTCCATTTCCACTCATCTATATTGGCCACTGATGATGAAGCCTGCCATTGAATCTCAAAGTCCATAAGTAAAGCTTCAACTGAAAAAACATTCATACCAAAAATATTTTACACAGAAAGCACTTTCCGATCCATCGGTGATCTTTGTGGCGGTTTTGTGGGAATTGATATCGATACTAAGGAAAAATCCAACATTTTATGGGCAAGAATCTGTGTTAAACCTTCTTTATTGGAAATTCCGGCAACAGTGGTAGTGGAGATAGAAGATTGGCACTTCAAAATCAACATATTACCAGTCTACCAGATGAGTACACACAAATTGCCGATGAGAAATTCACCGGAAAGGTTATTCCGAAGGAGTTGCAGCGATGTTCCTCAAATTTTTCAATCCCTGCAGCTGTCACTTCAGCAGATACGCACGTGGTTTCTCACGTGGGAAGCAGACTAATTTCAAATTTAAAAAAAAAAACAAGAAACTAGGGTAGGACCCAATCCGACCCAGCAAAATAAAAAGAAACAGGAGACAGTATCAGCTAGGCCTTCGGCCACAAAGGCTATGGATCAGATATATTATTTTACGGGCCCAAAACAAAAAGAAATTAAAAGGGGAAAAAGAATGGGGGACAACACAAGCAATACTGGAGAGCTAAAGACCCAATAACAATAGCCCCTTGTAATACTATTTCGGTTACTGCCAAGCATCAGAATATTGGGCCTCTTCCAACTGAAACCACGACGGAGCAACCTATTGAAGCAGACGATGAAGCGGAATCTAATTCAGAGCAGAGACTTCCTCTCTTACGCATGTCAAGACAGATTCCATCCACCACCGGTAAGTGATTCGCTCACACTATCAACAACTATCTTTCTCTTCCCTGGTACGATTCTGGAGACAAGATGGTGCAAAATCCTACAGTTGTAGAAACATCCAAGTGGACCAAGTTAGTATTGGGGAAGGCATGCAAGGCATTTGGGGTTAATGCAATTGGGTTTGAACATGAATTACGGGGTATGATTCTAAGAATGGAAGAGAGGAGACAACATCAACTGCAAACAAAGAAGGGGAAACTAACAGATGGGGAGAAAAAATAAAAAAATAAAGGGGAAAATGAAACTAAAAGATTGGTGTGTCTAGTGAATTATGACGGGGCGAAGGAGAAGGCAAAGAGAAGGAAATACCATTCCTTTTCTGGATGAAAGTCAAAATAATAAGTTGGAACATCAAGGGTTTGAATGACCAAGAGAATAGGGATATTGTGAAAACCCTTAACCGGAAAATGGAAACCAGATATACTTTGCTTACAAGAAACAAAAATTGATGAATGGAATGAGCAACTTTCAAGACACATTTGGGGCTCTAGATGGGTTGGATGGGCAGAACTCAAGGCTAGTGGTACAAGAGACGGGATAATAATATTGTGGAACAAGAGAATGGAATTGCATTGAAGCTCAACAAGGGTCTCACTCTATCCCATGCTTATTTGATAACTCTTCAGTGAACTTCTGATGGGGCTTCACAGGAGTATATGGGTCGCACACTAATCTGGAGAGAGAAATCCTTTGGCATGAACTTGGGGCTGTTAGAGGAATCTGGGATGTTCAATGGGTAATTGGTGGTGACTTCAATGTTAGTAGGTTTGAAAGTGAAAGACACAATTGTGTGAGAAGATCCAGGGCAATGAAGGAATTCTCAGATGCAATCAATGACTTATGCTTAGTAGATTTACCACTCCAACGGGCGCATTTCACATGGTCTAGAGGGGAGGAAAGCATCCAAGCCTCAAGAATACACAGATTTTTTATCTCCTCTGAGTGGAATGACACTTTCTCTTCCAAAGGTCATTTTTGACCACATTCCCATCCTACTGGAAAGTGGAGATTGGGGCAATAATCCGTCGTACTTTAAATTTGAAAACATGTGGCTAGGTATTGATGGATTCTTGGATAGAGTGAAGGCATGGTGGCAAAGCTATATGGAAAATGGCAATCCAGACTTCATTTTCACTCAGAAATTGAAGATTCTCAAGAAAAATATTACTACTTGAGTTAGGGAGCAACTGGGGAAGTTAGATGCAAAAAAGAACAAAATTTTGGAGGACCCATTCATGCTACAACAGATCACTGAAGGGAGACCCCAATCCTTGGAAGAGAAACAAAAATTCTCAAGGTTGCAACAAGAGATGCAACAAATAGCCAAGGCAGAAGAAGTATCATGGAGGCAAAAGTCTAGGTGCCTATGGCTCAAAGAGGGCAATAGGAACACCAAATTCTTCCACAAAGTTGCAAACTCTAACAGAAGATCAAATTGCATTGACAGGTTGAAAGTGGGCAATGACATTATTGAAAATAAAGACTTAATCAAGAGTGAAATCCTAGGCTTTCACCATCAACTGTACACAGAAAATGAGACTTGGAGGCCAACAGCAAGACTGGATGATGTAGCATCAATCACAGAGGAGGGAAAAAAGTGGCTGGAAAGACCTTTTGAGGAGTTTGAGGTACTGGAAAGCAATCACTGGAAGTGCTCCAGACAGGTCCGTACGGGTATACTATGGCATTCTATCAAAAAACATGGGACATGATCAAACATGACCTTATGAGTGCTATCCAACATTTTCACCAAACCGGACAGATGGTAAGATCATGTAATGCATCATCCATAGCCCTAATCCCTAAAAAGAAAGGGGTTGTGGAACTGAGAGATTATAGACCAATCAGTCTAATTGGAAGTATCTCCAAAATTGTTTCCAAGATACTAGCAGAAAGGTTGAAAGGTGTGATAGGAAAGTTGGTATCAGGACACCAGAATGCTTTCATAAAATCAAGACAGATCACTGATGCAGCATTGTTAGCCAATGAGGTTCTGGATTGGAAGTTGAAATCAGGGCAGCCTTGTCTTCTGTTCAAATTGGATATTGAAAAAGCCTACGATCAACTAAATGGGTCATATCTCAACATTGTTATGAGGAAAATGGGTTTTGGAGAAGTTTGGATTAGGTGGATCAAATTTAGTATTACCACAATTAAATATTCTATTTTGATCAATGATGGACATGTTGGTTTCTTTTCTCCTCATAAAGGCCTCAGACAAGGTGATCCTCTCTCTCCATTTTTGTTTATCCTAGCTATGGAGGGGCTCAGCAAAATGATTGACAAAGCAAATCAGCTACAGTGGATGGAAGGATTTAGGGTAGGGAATGATGCACATAACTCAGTCTTAGTCTCACATCTTCTTTATGCAGATGACACTCTCATATTTTGTGGGGCTGAGAGGTCACAAGTAATGTACCTGAATCTCACACTTATGATTTTTGAAGTCATATCAGGTTTTACAAATGAACATGTCAAAAAGCACAATTTTTCATGTCAATTATGCTCCTGGTCTGGAGGAGCTATATGATATAATGTGTTATAGTGTGGGATCCTTCCCCACGGCATACCTAGGCCTACCATTGGGAGCATCATACAAATCACAAGGAATCTGGAGTGGGGTTATTGAGAAGTTTGAGAACAAATTGGCCTCCTGGAAAATGCAGTACCTCTTTATTAGATTAACGATTATTAACAGTGTGTTGGATAGTATTCCTACCTAATTCATGTCATTATTCCCAATTCCAGTTAAAGTGAAAAAGAGGCTAGATCAAATTAGAAGAAACTTCTTATGGCAAGGCAACAGTCAAAGTCACAAATTTCATTTGGTTAAATGGCCAAAGGTTATTTTACCAAAGGAGCACGGAGGATTAGGTGTTAAAGATTTGGCATTACATAATAAGAATATGCTAATGAAATGGCATTGGAGGTATAATTTGGAGGATCCTGATTTGTGAAAATCAGTGATTAATGCTTAACATGGTGTGAGGAACAACTGGTGCACAAGACATAGCAGACCACCTCATGGTACAAGCCTATGGAAACACATATCCAGTTTATGGAATGAGTTCCAACTTAACTCAAAACTCAAGTTAGGAAGTGGAACACTCATCATGTTTTAGAAAGACAAGTGGTTCGGAACAATGGCACTAAAAGATGAATTTCCAAATTTATACCTACTGGTAGATCAAGAATCCACTGTGGAACAATGTTGGCAGAACAACTCTTGGGACCCTCAATTCAGGGGACATTTTCAAGATTGGGAGATTGATGACCTAATGGAATTGCCGGCCAAACTGGCACATATGGCTGTCAAACCCCAGCTGAAGGACAAACTGGAATGGGGGCGGGAAATTTACAGTGAAGAAGCATATGCACACCTATGCTCCAACAAAGATCTGATAAACAATTGGCCATGGAAACTAATTTGGAAAACAAAACTGCCTCCTAAACTGATTTGTTTCAGTTAGGTTGCCTTAAATGAAGCATGCCTCACTCAAGACAACCTCAGCAAAAGGAGTATACCAATGGTAAATACGTGCTACATGTGCAATTTGGATTCTGAAAGTGTTAGCCATCTCTTTTTGCATTGTCCTTTAGCATGTGATATTTGGAACATGTTCCTCTCTATTTTTGGACTAGCCTGGGTCAAGCCTAACAGCATCAAGTAAGCATATGAATGTTGGTGTTCATGGAGAGTTGGTAAATCCATCAAAAAAAATTGGGTAATGGTACTTGATGTTATCTTTTGGTGCATCCGGAAGGAAAGGAACCGTAAATGTTTTGATGGGACCTCAACTCCGATCCATGTAGTCAAAGCAAAATGCTTATTGAATTTGTTTAGTTGGCTAAATCAGGCACCTGTAACTAGTTCTGTTCAATTTTTTGATTGTGTCTGCTCCTTAGTGATAGAATAGCTTTTTTGTGTATATGAGCAGACACTATCTCTCTTAATTGTAATCTTTTGCTTGCATCCGCTGGATGCTTTTAATGAATTCTCCTTACTTCATCAAAAAAAAATATATGCACAAGATTTACTAAGAAGATTAAACAACAAGCAGACATGTTATTCATTTCTTAAAATTTCTTGGCCTTTTCATTTCTGCAAACCCAAGCAGAAACTAACGGTTGTTGACCACTGACAACAAGACCCACCATCAAGCCCTTCAACAGCCACAGAACCCCTAAATGAAGTCCATATCTACATTCTAAGCCAACTCACAACTATTCTTTTCCATGACTCTTTTGTAAATTAAAGAGGCAAATAGCACACCAATTGCCAACTACCATGCGTACCTTTTTAGCAGAACAAGAAAATAAATAAAAATTTGATAAAGTAATAAAATTTTACTAATGTTCGGGCAAAAACAACCTCGTGTACAAGAGGTATACAGGAACTATCAATGAGACTTCCCTTATTAAAAAAACAAACAAAACTATCAATGAGACTTATTGGTCTGCAATCCTTCAACTCATTCGCTCCACTTCTCTTGGGAATAAGAACAATAGATGAATCATTAAGGCTTCAATATTTTTAGCTACAAAATTCTGGTAAGATCAAACTTGACATTACCCAACACATCTTTCTAATAGGTAAGGCCCAACACTTTTGTTAGAATTTCATAATGAAGCCATACGAGCCTTGGAACTTTATCCCCGTTGTAGAATTTGATCAATGCCAAAATTTACTCCTCATCAAAAGATCTTTTGCATCATTGTACCTCCTCTTCTGAAATAGAAGGTAGACTTAACAAAGATGATCTCTATTGTTCAGTCGTAGAATAAAGCTATGTTGCTCGGACTCTCCTAAAACGTCGTCGGGTGCGTGTCGGATTTTCCAAAAGCAGTGTATTTTCAGAGAGTCCAACACGGATTCCGGACATAGGAATAAAGTGCTTCATAGAAGCTCAGGATCTCAACAACAACAACAATCCAGTAAAATCTCACAAGTGGGGTATGGGGAGGGTAGAGTGTATGCATACCTTACCCCTACCCCAAAGGAGTAGAGAAGTTGTTTCCGGTAGATGCTCGGCTCAAGAAAACCTCAGGATCTCATTGTTGATTTTTTTCCTCCTTTTGTAACATAATATCATTTGATTCAAAGCTAATAATGGTCATTCACTTGAGTGCATAGGTCATATTATGAAAAAAGATTAGTATTTTTGCCCCATGATGTAACCATAGGCACCTTAATTCTATATCCGAGAGATTTCCTCTAGTTTAGCAATTTCTTCCAACTACATCAAAAGATTAGATTTGGGCACCAACTCTTACTCTTAAAGGTCCCTACTCTCCCCTTGCCAGTCTAAATTTAGCACATTGCTTAATATTTCAGATTTCTTGATTTTTAGCATTCCAAAGGTGTACAAATTCCAATTTTTCAACATAACCTTAATCCGGTAGAGTTTCTAGAAAAAATGAACTGGATTGCCTTGGATGTATATAAAATCTCACGATTCCTCTACCAGGTCATCGAATTCTTAATGCTATCACTTGTTCCGGACTTCAAGTAATGGGTTGTTTGATCACTATCAGCATTGCAGTATAAAGGGAACAGATCCGAAGCAACACTAGGCATTAATGATTGTTTTATGTTTCTAAGACAATCATCCCAACTTGAAGAAAATTAGAATCTACTACTTATGGAGCTTGTTGTGTTGTTTGACCTCTTGACAAGATGAAATTGCCACCCACGAGCGGCAGGTCATTTAGTTCAAGCTCTTCGATGAAGATTGAGAAGTCCTCCATAGCACTTGTCATTCTATTGTTCTTCATCCTTTCCCCTAGGAATGTGGTAACATTGAAGGCATCACGTATAACTTCGAGGCTTGTTGAATAATTCTTCAATTGGGCTAAGTTCAAGCCAAACACCAGCCTGATATAGTCACAATCTTCCTGAGAAGCACTGAAATGGTATGTTGACCTGTAGGATTTCATTATCAATCCAAGCTTATTAGTCCCAAATAATAACTCATCTCTTCTAGTGCCTTCTACCTCTAAAGCCACATAATCAGTACGACCCATCTCCACTTAACTTGCAAAATGAAGGGAAAAAATATGCAGCTTGGTTTTCTGTGAACACATTTTATCAGCCTCGTCTTTTTAATAAAAGCTTTAACACACTCTACTTTTCCAAACTTTGTACACCTCTAACATTCCACGACAAGATTTTCAGTTTCATCTAAATGTTAAAAAGGTGCCCCTGCTTGTGTCTGTCTCATAATTAATGTTGAATTCAAGATTATTGAGCTCCAAACTCCTCTTTGTTCAATTTTGGTGTTGAGTGACTAGATTTGTGTGCTTTGAATGGTTGTATGAAGAATAATCTTGAATGAATTTCATTTATTTTTTTTCAAGCATGCAACTTGAACATTTATAATTTGAGCTACGGCCACCCAAACAAGTCCCTTAAAGTTCGTACACGAGCTTATTCTTCACACACCCATTCAAGCACACAAATCTGGTTGTCCTACCAATGTGCAACACTATATATATCTGATAACTCTCCTGTATGTGTAACCCAGTTCCAGGGTACTTGCATTGACTTGAATGAGGACTTACAAGTTTTGGAACAGGTTTACCGGAATTGGCTATAAGACAATACTGGAATAAGTGAATCACCTCATCTAAAAACTAAAAAACAAAAACTAAACCTGTTAGAGAAGAGCCACTCTGATTTATTTATTTTAGGTCTGCAGCAGAAGCATTCAAAATGGAGCTTTTGCCAACCCCTATAAATTCCTAGAATCCACATTCCAGTTTATTCTTCACACTTCATTTTGGAGCATACAAATCTATCTGTCCTCTAATCAGCAACGATAACTATTATTGCCAACTTTAAAACAGAGCAATCTTCTGAGAGACCAACTCGCAACCTCTTGCACTACCACTTCAGGGATGCAACACATGGCAGCAGCCTAGTATTGGCTAGGGTCGCTAGGCTCAAGTAATAGCAACTGAAAGAATCCTTATCCCAAGCACACCAGCCAAGTGGTATTTTCAAAAGTAAAGGACAACTTGAAAACACAAAAATGGGAAAATCGTTGAGCCCCCCCCCCCCCCCCCCCCCAAAAAAAAAACCAACAATCACATATCGATCGGAAAATTGAAAGTCAAAATTTTCAAGAGAACGACATTGTAAGTGTGTCCTTTCACACTAAAGATTCCACAACTGAAAAGAACTCAAAGCTCCCAGCTTTCAACAAGACCTAAGCTACACCTACCTACCCCTCTATGTTGATTGGACTCTTCAAATATGTCGCCGAGTGCATGTCATATCCTCCAAAAATAGTTTCCGGAAGGTCCGATATGGGTGAAGCAGCTCTCTGAAGAGTCCAGAGAACATAGCTACCCCTTGCTGGCTTGGCCCAACCAAGAAAAAAAAGGACTTGGTACAGTAAATTATCACTATTGGGAAGTATTAGTATTAAAAACATTGTTAATTGCAAATCAACTTGGCAAACAACAATTAGCACTTCAATTATTATTTTGTTATTATTATAAATAACTACAAAAGTAACAACATATAACATCTAAAATCCATATATAGCATTTAATCTCCCAAAATAAGCCAAAATGAAATTCAACACATAGAATAAGATAAGCACACACATTCAATTATTCTCGTACGCATAGAACTTAACAATAAAGCCTGCTTTTATTATCCCAAAAAGGGAAATTTCAGAATAACTAAAATGAAATTACCGGATGATTTTCGTAGTCGCATTCATATTCATCGTCGGAGAATTGCTCCAACGCGGCGGTAGCAGGGTATCTACAAAACCCACGCGGCTGTCCCAACCAACGAAAATTCGAATCCGGTAAATAATAAACCTTACTTACATCACTGCCGATCAAAAACCGCCGGTGGCAAGCCGCGAATATATTCCGGTTTGAATCGAAAGAGAATAGATTAGAGAGAAGTGTAGAGCAAGTAGAAAAATAAGAAGACCTCCGTTTTGTGCATGCTAAGAGAAACCCTACTCTCGAATGCATTCTATGTATTTGATAAAAGGAGCTTGAAAGGGGCTATGATCATTGCTGTATTTCAGTTTTTTAACCTTCTCTTGCCTCGGGAAGGAAAAGAAGATGATAGCGTGCCCAAGAAAATGGTTAACTCCGATAGCACAAAGGCAGGTGGTGAAGGAAAGTAGAGTGGCGCTGGCACCGGGTGAGTAAAATTGTGGGAGGAGTCCAGCGAGCAGCGAACAGGTGTTTGAGTGGGAACAGGAGTATGCGAAAAATAGCTATGAACTAATTTCTCGGTTTTAGGGCCGTTTGGAAGACAACCTTTGTAGTAATTGAGTTTGGGTGTAGTAAGTTTGACCTATTTGTCTCGGCAAATAATTACTTAAGGCCATAATATATATTATATTATTATGACAAGTGGCATAATTACAAAAAGTCAAGTGGCATTGTTAAGACAAAAATAACTACCTTTTAACTAATTGTTTTTTTAAATTTTGAATTAATTAGTTACTCTTTTTGAATTAATAAATATAAATATATTATAATTAGCTATATTAAAAAAAATAACTACCCATTCAAATTAAGGAGTAATTTATAGTTGATGTTTTAAAGTTATTTTAAAATAGAAAAAAAAACATAAATTAGCTACAGTAAAAAAACGAAAATATTAATTAAAAAAACTACATATTCAAGTTGGGGAATAGTTTCAATTTAGAATTTTAAAATTATTTTAAAAAAATATTATTAAGACAAGTGACATAATCACAAAAACCCAAGTGGCATTGTTAGGACAATAAACTACATTTTAATCTATCTACATATCTATATATTATTAATAGGAGAGAAAAAATTCCTCTTAGTAAGCTACGTGGTAGCTTCAGAAAAAGCCACGTGGCATAGTTAATTATTAAATTAGTTATTTAGTTAATAATTCATTATTGGTTATTCTTTTTGAATTTAAATCTATATCTATATCTATATATTATTAAAAGCAAAGGAAAAAGCCCTCTCATTAAGTCACGTGGCAGCTTCAAAAAAGGCCACGTGGCATAGTTAGTTATTAAATTAGTTATTTAGTTAATAATTAATTATTGGTTATTCTTTTTAAATTTAAATATATCTAAAAAACAAAAATAAAAAACTACCATATATATATATATATATATATATATATATATTTAGTTATTGGTTACTTATTTTTGAATTTAAATATAAAAAAGAAAAACAATAAAATATAATAAAAAACTACCATATATATTAATTGATTTCTTTATTTGGATTAATAAATATAGATATTTTATAATTTATGACAAGTGGCATAATCACAAAAAGCCAAGTGACATTGTTAAGACAAAAATAACTACCTTTTAACTAATTGTTTTTTTAAATTTTGAATTAATTAGTTACTCTTTTTGAATTAATAAATATAAATATATTATAATTAGCTATATTAAAAAAATAACTACCCATTCAAATTAAGGAGTAATTTATAGTTGATGTTTTAAAGTTATTTTAAAATAGAAAAAAAAAACATAAATTAGCTACAGTAAAAAAATGAAAATTTTAATTAAAAAAACTACATATTCAAGTTGGGGAAAAGATTCAATTTAGAATTTTAAAATTATTTTTAAAAAATATTATTAAGACAAGTGACATAATCACAAAAACCCAAGTGGCATTGTTAGGACAATAAACTACCTTTTAATCTATCTACATATCTATATATTATTAATAGGAGAGAAAAAATTCCTCTTAGTAAGCTACGTGGTAGCTTCAGAAAAAGCCACGTGGCATAGTTAATTATTAAATTAGTTATTTAGTTAATAATTCATTATTGGTTATTCTTTTTGAATTTAAATCTATATCTATATCTATATATTATTAAAAGCAAAGGAAAAAGCCCTCTCATTAAGTCACGTGGCAGCTTCAAAAAAGGCCACGTGGCATAGTTAGTTATTAAATTAGTTATTTAGTTAATAATTAATTATTGGTTATTCTTTTTAAATTTAAATATATCTAAAAAACAAAAATAAAAAACTACGGTTACTAATTAGTTATTTAGTTTATAGTTAGTTATTGGTTACTTATTTTTGAATTTAAATATAAAAAAGAAAAACAATAAAATATAATAAAAAACTACCATATATATTAATTGATTTCTTTATTTGGATTAATAAATATAGATATTTTATAATTTAATATAATTTAAAAATAAAAAATAAATATATAATAAATAACTACCCATTCAAATTGGGCGGGAGCAGTTTCAAGTTTGAGTTTTTAAATTATTTAAAAATATAAAGCAAAAATAAATTACCTATAAAAAATGAATAAAGAGAAGAAAAAATACCCATTCAAATCCGGAATTAGTTTCACATTGGCATTTTAATGAAGCCAAGTGGCAATCTAGAAAAATGTCACATGGCGTAATTGGTTACTAATTAGTTATTTAGTTTATAGTTAGTTATTGGTTACTTATTTTTGAATTTAAATATATATAAAAAAGAAAAACAATAAAATATAATAAAAAACTACCATATATATTAATTGATTACTTTATTTGGATTAATAAATATAGATATTTTATAATTTAATATAATTTAAAAACAAAAAATAAATATATAATAAATAACTACCCATTCAAATTGGGCGGGAGCAGTTTCAAGTTTGAGTTTTTAAATTATTTAAAAATATAAAGCAAAAATAAATTACCTATAAAAAAATAAATAAAGAGAAGAAAAACTACCCATTCAAATCCGGAAGTAGTTTCACGTTGGCATTTTAAAATAATTTTAAGATAAAAAACTAAATTAAAAAATAATAATGAATTACGACATCAAATTGGGGAGTAGTTTCAAGTTAGTGTTTTAAAATTATTTTAAAATAAAAAATGAAACATTTATTTATATATACATAAAAAAATAAAAATAATAATCTTCTATATATTATTAAAAGGAGAGGAAAAAGCACTCTCCTTAGGCCAAGTGGCAATCTAAAATGATTTTAAAACCAAAAAAATTAAACCAAATAATGAATACCAATTCAAATTGGGGAGTAGTTTCAAATCTTCTATATCTATATATTATTAAAAGCCAAGGAAAAAGCCCTCTCATTAAGCCACGTGGCAGCTTCAGAAAAAGTCACGTGGCATAGTTAGTTATTAAATTTAGTTATTTAGTTAATAATTAATTATTGGTTATTCTTTTTGAATTTGAATATTCTAAAAACAAAAATAAAAAACTACCATATATATATATATATATATATATATATATATATATATATATATATATATATATATATATATTGTTTACTTTAATTACATTAATAAATATAGATATCTTATAATTAATTAACTATAATAAAAAAATATAAAAATGAAAATATAAAAATATAAAAAAAAACTACCCATTCAAATTGGGTGAGAGTAGTTCCAAGTTGGAGTTTTTAAATTATTTAAAAATAAAAAAGCAAAAAAAATCTATAAAAATGAAAAAAGAGAAGAAAAACTACACATTCAAATCGGGAAGTAGTTTCAAGTTGGAGTTTTAAAATAAACAAAAAAAAGAGAAGAAAAACTACCTATTTATATCGGGGAGTAGTTTCAAGTTGGAGTTTTAAAATAAAAATAGATACCTTATAATTAACTATAACAAAAAATATATATAAATATTAAAAAAGTAACTACCCATTCAAATTGGGTGGCAGTAGTTTCAAGTTGCAGTTTTTAAATTATTTTAAAATTAAAAAGCAAAAAAAAGTCTATAAAAAACGAAAAAAAGAGAAGAAAATCTATATATTATTAAAATGAGAGGAAAAAACATTCTCTTTAAGCCAAGTGATAGCTTTAGAAAAAGCCACATGGCATAGTTAGTTATTAAATAGTTATTTATTTAATAATTATTTAATATTCCAGCTACCTCACATTGACTACTCCCTAATGTATCTGGCAAGAAAAGTAATAAAAAGTCTTTGAAGCTTAGAACCAGTAAAAAATATATGTGACAACAACAACAACAATACAGTATAATCCCACCCAGTGGGGTTTGGGGAGGGTAGTGTGTACGCAGACCTTACCCCAATAGACGCTCCGCATCCTTCCCTCCAAGAACTTCCCACCTTGCTCTTGGAGAGACTCGAACTCACAACCTCTTGGTTGGAAGTGGAGGTTGCTTACCATCAGAGCAACCCCTCTTGTCTAAGTTGGAGTTTTTAAATTATTTTAAAATAAAAAAGCAAATAAAATCTATAAAAAACGAAAAAAGAGAAGAAAAACTACCCATTCAAATCGGGAAGTAGTTTAAAGTTGGAGTTTTAAAATAAAAATAGTTATCTTATAATGAACTACAATAAAAAAACAAAAATATAAAATATAGAAAAATAACTACCCATTCAAATTGGGTGGGAGTAGTTTCAAGTTGCAGTTTTTAAATTATTTTAAAATAAAAAAAATAGAAAACAAAGCTATAGAAAATAAAAAAAAAAAGAGAAGAAAAACTACCCATTCAAATTGAGGAGTAGTTTCAAGTTGGAGTTTTAAAATAATTTTTACATAAAAAACAAAATAAAAAAATAGTAAATTACCAATTCAAATTGGGGAGTAGTTTTAGGTCTCAAGTTCGAAACCCACCAGGTGAAAATAATTTCTGAGGGCCATCGGACTGGGTATAACCTGAATTAATCGTGGTGCACTTGCGGGAAACTCCTTGCCGAGGGCCTGTGCATCCCCGGAATTAGTCGGGACTCGAAGAGACTCGGACACCCGGTACAAAATCAAAAAAATTGGGGTGTAATTTAAGTTGGAGTTTTAAAATTATTTGAAAATAAAAAATAAAAAAAATAAAGAAAAAATAAACTCTAGAGAAAATTTTTATATAACGTAATATGCTAATGAACTTTCTATTAACAATTTAATAGTATTAAATATTGGAAGATATAATACAGAAAAATATTTAACAAAAACGTTGCGACTGCCTGTATAAGTCCCATTAGTTTAACATAGATTTTATTCACTAAAATTTTGATAATATTATTAAGAACAACAAAATAAACTTTAAAATAAAAAATATTTCAATAGTAATATATTATATATCTTCTCATATATTAGAAAAAGAAAGCGAATACTAAATATTATTTAATATAATAAAAAAACCAGAACAGAAAAGTTATTCACTCGCTATATAAATACCTGTGATTTAATAGAGATTTCATTATTGGTATATTGTATTGACAAACAAGATGACAATTGCATTTTATTAAAGAAATATGATCTAATAGGATCAAACAAGTCTGATCATAATTTAATTTAATTAATTTTTTTTAATATTCACCGCGCATCGTGCGGGTATGACTACTAGTTATTATTTAAGAGCGGTTACATAATATTATTTTCCCTATAAATTCACTTTTTTTTCTTCAAACTAATACTATATTTTTTCCATATTCATTATATATAATTTATATTCACCATATATAATTATTTGTTAGAAGTTGGACATTTACGTGCATCTTCAATTGGTACTTTAATTATAATATATTTTTATTTTATGTATTGTTAATTTTTTTTTTTAATTTTAGTTTTCACTTTTCAATTTTAGCAACATTAAATATCTTACATTTGTATTTTTTATTTTTAAATAATAGTTATATTTATTTTAATATAATAATAATAATAATAATAAAAATTAACTTATAATTTTATATAAATATAATATATTCAAAAATTAATATATCAAAAAATAGGATATAAAATTAAAATTATAAAGATCCTAATCTAAAAATTAATTATATACCACATATATGATAAATTAAAATTACAAAAATAAAAAGATTAAATAAAATATTAATAAATCAAATATAGAGTGATGAATAGTGATGCACCAAAATTGGGTGCAACACTATTTATGCTCTATAATAGTACAAGAAATAATGTTGCATTGGAGCAAAAAAACACCATTTCTTGCACGATTTGGTGCAAGAAATAGAGTAGCATTGGAGATGCCCTTAGGTGTGTCTGGTACGCAGCAAAATATTTTTAGGAAAATATTTTTTAATTTTTCATATTTAGTTGGTTTTTATGTTTTGAAAAATATTTTTATTATAAATTTATTTTTTGTTTTTTATGATAAAAATAATAATTTTTTTATTTTAACAAAATAAATAATTTCTTTTTATGCAAAAAAAAGTATTTTTTTCATTTGAACGGAAAAACAAATTCTTTTCTTGATGAAGAAAAACATTTTTCTTTATTTCAACAAAATAGGATGTTCTTTTCATGATGTATAAAAAGTATTTTCTTACATTTCAATAAAATAAGTACTTTTTTCATGTTGTAGAAAGAATACTATCTATATTTTTTGGAAAAAAAAATTACACTCACCAACCAAACAAGGGAAAATAAGTGATAAAATCACTCATTTTCCATAAAAATATTTTTAAGTAAAATATTTTTCATGAAAAATATTGTCCTTCATACCAAACACACCCTTCATCTATATAGAATTAAATATAATTGAGGTGGATTGTTGCACCTTAACTAAAGGTATCATGTTGCAATTGAAGAAATTTTTATATGGAGGACTTTTCTTTTTAATAATTCTAACACGATGCAAATTTAAGTTAGTCGAAATTGTGAATAATAAAAAATATGGTAATACTAAAAAAGTTATAGGAAGTAATTTAAATAGAGTTTAAGAAACAAAGAATTCTTTTTTTTTAATTTATGATCTTAAATATGTCGTGATATTTGTATAGCTATAAGATTTTGAAAACTTATGATTTGGAACATGTCATAACTTTTGTATGGCTACAAACGCTTATCGCTAAGGATAAAGTAAGGAGTTTTAGTTTTTTAAAAAAAAAATTGAATTATAATTGTATCCTATTTTAAATGAATTAATGAACAAATAATCTCATTCTTTGTAAACTTGTGTTCGTAGCTCAAATCGTGGTTAGGAACTTATTTTACAAAATTTAGGTGGTGGAAATCATATTAGAAAGGTAATCTGCTATTGCTGAACAATTTTGAAATAGTGAGTTTGAATTTAGATTGTAATTTTTGTGTTAAATTTGGAGTGAATGTTATTACGATTTATTAGAAAATAATCTTAGGCGTTGTCTACAAAATTTGAAATTATTTGGTGGGGATTTGAACTGGTAAACATGATTTTGCAATTGAAAATGATAGAAGAATTTCATCATTGTAGGTAGAAATGCTTATGTCTTTATAAATTACTACATACTTTTATTCAAGGTTGATATATATTGCACTATTACATACTTTTATATAAGGTAGATACATTGCTTCTATAAGTGTATGAATATTATATAATAATATATAAGAGTGTATAAATATTTTTGCAAAAAAAAAAAAAAAAAAACTATGTCAATGTAGCTGAGAAATATAACTATGTGGGTGCAATATGCGTGTATGTATATTTGTGCAATTTTTTTCTATTTTAAACACATTAGGCCATGCATGCGTGGTTTGAACCATGTGGAGCTCTATGGGTGCTCGAGCACTGATGATAGGCTATAATTACATATTTTAGTCGATTATTACACTTTAATTTATTAGTTGAGTTTTTGTTTTGATCGCTAGTGTTTTGCATTAACGGTGTGTTTTATGTCTTTTAGGAGTGATTCCGAGCTATATAGATGTTATGGAATGAATTCAAATGATTTGAAGCTTTGAAGTATGAGTAAAAGCCCTGGGAATTAAGTCGGGATCGTATTCGGGGATCAACGGATGATAGAGCAACAAAACATAGAATCGAGTAGGCATATTGTGTACTGTCTAGTAAAATGAACATACCTTTTTGTTCAGAACTCCATTTGTGCTCCACAATGTATTAGAAAACTAACTCAAAGAGATGCAACTTTTCTATTTTACGTTTTTCTAAATTCCAAACGGAACAGGGTAAAAAACACGGTCGAAACCGTGACCGCGGAGTAAGGCGGGCTGAGGCAGTATATCTGCCATATACCACAGTTGTACCGCGGTTGACTGTGGTCGCGGCAGTCCAGGAGTGAAATATTGTTCTTTTACGCGTGGGAGAAGGTAGAATTGTTTGGGCCTGACCCTACTTGGTATATATACATGAAAAAATAATACTTTTGATGAGTTGGACGTATTTTTGACACAGATTCGACCTAAGGAGGCAAAGACACAATAGGGGCAAGGCGGAGAATTCTTCAACAAGCTTTTCCTTCCTCTTTCTATTTTTCATTGTTGGTTATGATTTTTAGTATTG
This sequence comes from Nicotiana noctiflora, assembly GCA_032618575.1. NCBI lineage: Eukaryota > Viridiplantae > Streptophyta > Magnoliopsida > Solanales > Solanaceae > Nicotiana > Nicotiana noctiflora. The sequence goes on along the minus strand of JASVEL010001302.1, from coordinate 63,949 downwards.
TAGTTTTACATACTATTATGAATGGCTAATTCATTTTCCAGGGTTTTGATATAACCTTTTGTAGAATAAATTTTTGTTATGTTTTTATATAATTGAGCCGTTGGATTTCTCTATTTCTTCAACTACATGTTTGTTGTTGTTGATTGAATGGCCATCAACTGTGCCTATTGAGTGTGTATTGCTTGAGATAGAGTACATATTTAGCTAGTTGTTGAACAACGTCACTCCTAACGTATGTGAGAAATCAATATATTGGATTTAAAGGTAGGTTTAGAAATAACAAAGCCTTGACGTAGTCATAATGAGCAGTTAGATAAAGCAAACTAGCGTAGTTCGAGAGAATATGTCTAGTAAATTGTTGTAATTGCTCGAGAGAGAATTATGGCACCTAAAATACTCACATTCAGTAGAGAATACATTATCGAAAATTGTAGGGAACATAGCTAGAAGGATTCCGACTCTTGGGAAAATCATAACTCTAGACCTCCTTAATTTAGTCTCCAACCGTTTTGTAGTATTTGCTAGTTAATCAGTTAGAAATATAAATCTCAATCTTTATAACTTAGAAAATTTTTCAATCTTGTCTTCTTAGTGATATTAAACAGATACAGTTAAGCCTTAGTTCTCGGTGGGATTCGACTCCGTACTTTTAGACCGGATTATATTTGCAGCGACCGCTTACCTTTTTAGGACTAGAGTTGGGCGTGATCAAAATTTGGCGTCGTTGCCAGGGAATCAATGGTGTAGTTGTAGTTGTATACATTGCTAGGTTTCTAGTTTGAACTTCTTTTTTGAATATTTTTTATTTTATTATAACTGATGAATTGAGAAACATGACAACTTGGAATTATGGAAATTTAGGTGTAGATAGTTCTACTATTGATCCTCATACATATTGTGAAGGAAACCACCCCTATAAAAATTATCAAAATATTTTCGAGAGCGAGTTATGTGCACCAATTCAATCTTATTTGTGGATGTGTGTGATGTGCGTGGTGGTAAAAATGATTACTTTTATGGTTGTGCTTATATTTCTTATCTTCCCCCAACCCCTTACTATGATGGTTCTACATTTTCTTGTGAAGTTAATAGGAACAATGAACTTGGGGATGCGGACCTGAAGAAGATCAAGGATATGCTAAAGTGCCTTCTAGAAAAAACAATGAGAAACAACTATACATAGAAAGACAAGAAGCAATTATTTGCAAGTTGGAGGCTCAATTAAGTCAAGTAGTTTGAGCTTTTAATGCTCAATAAGCCAATATTGAGCATAGTAGTCAAAAAGAGCATGAATTTGAGGTGTTAATTGGGGATGTCAAATTAGAACATCAATAACCTTGCCAACTACAATTTGAGGACTTAAATGTTGAAGAAGTGGACTAGAGCCAACTAAGGACTTTGATGATATAAATTTTGTTGATTCTACTATCAATGATGTTGAGGATGTTGAAAGTCATGAAGTTCATGTGTTTGAGCGCATTGGTCCACACTCCAAATAAACTTCCACATTATGTTTGGATGATGATATCGACATAGAATCATCTGAACCAATCGAAGAGTCAAGAAATGAGGAACAATGTGCATATATTCTGGAATTCTTCTTGCCAGAAAGTCAGGATTACATACCTCATACAAAGGTCAAGGAGTTCAGGATACTACATTATTTCATTGGGCCAGTTAGATTCGTTATCGCCCCATGACCATAATCATAAGCTTGAATCAAAACCTTATGTTCAATTCATAAGCTCGAGGTAGAGGCAAAAAGTGATTCATGTCGTGCCGCGATGTTAAATCAAGCGCTTGTTGGGAGGTAACCAATTTATTTATTTTTTATTATATTATTTTTGTAGTGTCGAATTTTAATTTTCTAGGAGCATGGAAAGCAAGGGGATTGGAAGGATGCAACATCAAACCAAATGGTTGGAACTAAGTGTGAGGTACCCGTACGAAGGACCAAGCTTGGAAGAAGTCGAGTACTCCATGAACTATTAGTGCTTCGGCCTTTGGCTTACCAGGAATTCTCTTTTACCCTTTTATTAGTTATGGTGTGCATTGTGGACAATTCACAATTTTAATTAAGGGGCGAGGATATTGTTTCTGTGACTTTCTATGATATTTTAGTTGTGTTAGTTTAATTGAATAAGAAAAGTTAAATAGAAAAGATTGGAATTTTCCCGACGATGGATCAAATAGAAAATTTTCTTGAGGGATTTAAGTCTAAAGAAAAAAAATATTTTATTTTGTTTGGTTGTGTAGCAATTCCCTATTGATTTTTCTTTGTGTCGCGGTTCTTTTTTAGGGGTTTTATTTAAACCGGGTGTAGTTAGTTTTTTTAGGAATATGAGCCATTGTGTTGTGTTTTGAATTGAAGTAATATCTATTGACTTTGTTATGCCTTGAGAATAGTGAGTACTTTGGTTGTGATACTTAAGCTCAATTTTTTACTCTTGTATAAGTACCTTAAATTGTATGATCTTAACTTTGCTTAACTGCTTTGACTAGAGTGTCTTGATGAATCCAATTCTGAGTGAGTCATGTTGTGATGAGCCGACCCGTCATCTCAAAGGTTACCGCTCTGTTTCCCCCATTTTTTGTTTCTTTATGCTTCATTATCAGTGTCTTGTGTGATCGAGCTGGCTTGGATTGATTTTAGAAGGAAATGAGACACTTAGTCTCTTTAAGGAAGGCTTAGTTTGGAAAAGTCAATCGGATGTTGACTTATGTATTAGAGGGCTCGGATATGAGTTTCGATAATTTGGTTAGCTTCGGGGGATGATTTGTGACTTATTAGTGTGATCAGAAGTGATTTTAGAGGTCCGGTGTAGAATTAGGCTTGAATTGGTGAAGTTAGTATTTTGGTGATTTCTGATTGATAAGTGAGATTTTGATCCGAGGGTCGGAATGGAATTTCAAGAGTTGCAGTAGCTTCATTAGGTGATTTGGGATGTGTGTGTAAAATTTCAGATAATTCGGAGGTGATTTGGTTGGGTTTTTTATCGAACGCGTGTTTAGGAAGTTTTAGAAGAACTTAGGCTTTAATTCGATGTAAATTAATGATTTTAGTGTTATTTGAGGTATTTTAATGATTGGAACGAGTTTGAATGATGTTATAGGAGGTGTTGATATTTTTGGTTGAGGTCCTGGGGGCCACGGGGTGAGTTCGGATGGTTAAACGGAGAGTTTTGAAATTTTGCATGTTGTTAAGTGTGTTGCAACTAGTGTTTTCGCTTCTGCGAAACTTGGACCGCAGAAGCGGTCTCGCTTATGCGAAGATTGGACCGCATAAGCGGTGATGGGACCTGGGCGCTGATTGCGCAAAAGTGGTTGGGGAGGCCGCATCTGTGAAGCCGCAGATGCCGGATTTAAGTTGCAGAAGCGGATTTTTGGATTATGAAAATTTTCGCAGAAACGAAAGTCGCAAAAGCGACATTTTGACCGCATAAGCGGTTTCTGAGAAATATTGAATTCATCTTCGCAAAATTTTGAAAGAGTAACATATTTCACTTCGGACTTGGAAAGTTTTTGGAAAATTTTGAAGAGGGTAAGGGCTTTGATCAAATATAAACTATTGGACTTAAAAACACGATCCTATGGTGTAAATACATGGATTAGAGTTGAATACTTGAGAAATTAAAGGTTAAAATGAACGGTAAAGTTAGAGCATTGGTTCTAGAGTATGGAACCAAATATGCAGAAATTTCTAGGCTTTAGGCTCGCATTGTTGAACTAGAAGTGAAAGAAAAGGCCTCAAAGATGAGCTAGCAAAGGAAAAAGAAAAGAGTGAAGGTATGCTCCAAACAATGTTCAATCTTTTTCAATCCCAACCCTCTAGTTCCTCTAAGCCCTAGAACCAGTTTATAAACTCCTTCAGTAACCCAGATTCGGGACTTTTCTCTATTTTTTTGCTCATGGTCGGATATTTCTTTTTATTTTTGTGGTCTGTTTTGTAGAAACATCTCCTAATCAATGACAATGTGTTTTATTTTCTCTTGTTCTATGAAAACTTCTGATCTTAAAAGTTAAATTTTTGTGAAGCTGATTATTGATTAACTAAATCATGTTTTCACTTGCATTTGCCCCAGTGGCCATGAGTAATAATTAACATCAAGATTCATATAGTATGCAACTTTTCGATGATGCCAAAAAGGGGAAGAGATATTGTGCTTTACTTTGTATTATGAAATAATGTGATATTTATAACCTGATTAAACCTGATCCTTAATGATAAGTTAAATTAAAGTGTGAAAATTAAGCTGAGTTCCATGGGGTCTCTAATCAATAAAAGGGTCTCTAATCAATAAAAGCACAAGGTTTGTCATCATCAAAAAGGGGAATTTGTTGGCCCAAGTTCAGAAGAAGTTTTGAAGATTGACAAAATAAATTCAGTCATGAACTATGTCCATTATGTGAGACACAATGTTGATATGCTTACACATGTGACATACGCCTGAAGAAGATAAGCCTCAAGGATGAGCAACAATATCTTATGAGTTGATCGAAAGGGTTGCATAGGATAATGAGTTGAAGTCTCCTTATGTGAAGAGAACTATATCCGGATCAAGGATAAGGATTGGAGTTTGAGTTGTTCTAGCACTCGAATTTGATGAAGGATCAGCTATTCGAGTTATAATAAAACTCTGATCACTAACTTTATAAATAATAATGATTGTTCTCTTTTACAGGTGATTGCACATACGTAGAAGTTAAACTAAATTGAGAGCAAAAGAGCTAGGGGATTTGCAAGCAGTTTGAGTGTGATTTAAGTGTGCATATATGAAGCTACATGAACCAAGAGTGAATAACCAATTCCATTGCGACTTTCTTTATTTCTAGTTCAATTGTAGTAGGTGTTTTCATATTGTATCTTTCAGCTTTCATAGAAGCAATTGTATTAGGTACTTTGAGTATTCAAGTTAAAGTTAACTTGAAGGTGTCACAACAGTTGAGGTTGTGTACCACACTGAGATTAGAATTTAATCCTTGGGTTTACAAGAGTTTGTAAATCCTGTTTTTGGCTCAGTGATTTTAGTGGAAGCTTGAAAAATCCTACTCAGTAGTAGGTCGTAGTTTTTTTTTTTACCTTTTGAGCCAGGTATTTTCCACGTAAATATTTTATGTACTTTTAATTCCGCAAACAGCTATAGAAAGTACACCTAGAAGAACCAGGTTCTTCTAGAGTAAAAATTGGATACCACACAAATCACCCTTCCTCTTGTGTGGTATCGACGTTTAGAACATCATTGTGCAATGTTGTCCTTGCCTCTATCGGGTGAGTTAGGAGTGAATTGGATTGAAAATGAGGCATTTAGCCTTTTTGAAGGAAACTTGAATAAGGAAAGTCAACCCGGAGTTGACTATTTAGTTAGAGAGCTCGGAATCGAATTCTGATGATTCGGTCAGCTCCGGGAGGTCATTTATGAGCTAGGAGAGCGATCGGAATTGAATTTGGAGGTCCGGTGTAGAAATAGGCTTGAATTGGCTAAGGTTGAATTTTGGCGAAATCCGAACGGTAGGTGAGATTTTGATCCGGGAGTCGGAACGGAATTCCGACAGTTGCAGTAGCTCCGTTAGGTGATTTTGGATGTGCCTGCAAAATTTCAGGTCATTCGGACATTGTTTGGTTGGGTTTTTGATTGATTGTGTAATTCGGAATGTTTTAAGGAATTTAGGCTTGAATTCGATGTGAATTATGGGTTTTGATGTTGTTAGACGTGGTTTGAGGATTGGAACAAGTTCGAATGAGGTATTAGGATGTGTTGGTGTGTTTGGATGAGGTCCCGGGGGCCTCGGGGTGTTTTCGGATGGCTAAACGGGAGAGAATGTGGAAAATTGCAGGTTTGGGATTCTGGTTCTGTTGTTTTCGCTCCTGCGGAAATGGGGGCGCAGGAGCGAGTTCGCAGAAGTGGACACAGGAGCGCAGAAGCGCTGCTGATCGCGGAAGCGGAGTTTCGTCCGCAGGAGCGGCACCGCTGGTGCGGAAAGTGAGCCGCAGAAGCGGAATTGGCCGGCTAGGCCTGGAAACGCAGAAGCGACCCTCTGGTCGCGGATACGGGCTCGGAGGAGCGGACTCCTGTCCGCAGAAGCGGGAAGGACCGCAGAGGAGGAGGGTATTCCGCAGAAGCGGTTCCGCAGGGGCGGAAAATGGTCCGCAGAAGCGAAAATCGCAGTGACTTAATTGTATCAGAAGTTAGAAAATTTCAGAAACATTTCACACATTTGGGTCTCGGCTTAAGGAGGCGATTTGGGCGATTTTGGAGAGAAACTCAAGGGAAATCATCAGGTAATCAACTATGGACTTATACTATGATTAGTATTGATAATATTATGCAATTATATCATGAAAATGGAGGAATTTGGGGTGATTAATGGAAGATTTAACCCTAGGCTTGAACTTTAGAAAATCAAGGTTTTGAGTGGGCAAATGGAGTCCGATTTTGGTAAAATTTTATATGCCTAGACTCGTATTGAGACGAGGGTTCCGAATATGTAACTTTTATAATTTTTCGAGAAGCGCACCAAAAGTCGGGTTTTGACAACTTGTGGGTTTTGATATAATTTGGGTTATTTCGAATGAATTGCGTGAAATTAGCATATATTGATGCATTCTCTATGATTTTGAGCAGATTTGGCATCCGAGGAGATTGATTTGCGAGGCAAGCGCAAGGCGGATTGAAGCTTCTACCGGTTCGAGGTGAGTGGTAGTAGTAAACAATATACTGAGGGTTTGAAACCTCGTACTAGCACTTCACAGTGCTATGTTGAGATGAGATGTGCGTCTTGTGACGGGCGTGATGGCATTGTGATTGAGGGCTCGGACTTGGTCCCTCCCGACTGATAGTGTATTGTGGATTATAACTGTACAATTGGGCTAATAGCCATGTTTGGGGCCTTGTGCCGATCTGTAGAGCATTAGGGAACCTATAGAGTTAGGTGACCCGTATATCGTGTTGGAAACATTCACTCAGCCGTAGCTCTAGCTGTATAGCATAATATGAGCCAGTACTAGATGTGTACATTGAGAGAGATTATCTAAGGTGGAATTCTCTGTTCTAGCTGAGTGGGCCTGAAAGGCCAAGTCTATACCGATTGAGATGAGATAGGGTCAAGGACCCACTATGAGATGTTATATTGGGCCTGAAAGGGCAAGTCTATATTGACTGAGACAGGGTCAAGGACCCACTGTGATATATTATATTGGGCCTGAGAGGCAGCAGTATATATATTGGATCGGACTGCACGCCGCAGTAATATACATGTAGTATACATGTAATATACATGTGGGACGGACTGCACGCCGCAGTACTATTGCAGTTGGAATGTAGGAGCCCCTTCAGAGTTTGAGTCTGCACACATTCTCAGTGAGCACTGGTGTATATTGTGGGATCGGGCTGCGCGCCGCAATAGTATAAATATATAAATATATATATATTGGATTGAACTGCACGCCGCAGTATTATAGTGCTTGGGCCTAGGGAGCCCCTCCGAAGTCTGTATACACCCTAGTGAGCGCCGTCGACGTTAAATGGAGCGGGCTGCGCGCCGCAGCGGTATATGTATTGGAGCGGGCTGCACGCCGCAGCAATTATACTTATTCATATTCTATTATCTACTTAAATACTTATACACTATAGACATAGGCAGGTGTCTTCATATATTGAGATGGCCGTACACCGTAGGGGTACGAGTGAGGGTTTGATCAGTGTGGGATCTTGTAGAGATAGATGTGGATTGGAGATCGGAGTACTACCACAGTGATGACGTACCTGTAAGGGTTGCCTTAGAACTGCTAAGTGATAGCACATGAGTTCTTACCTTCAGTTATTATTTATTATTGTTACTCACTGAGTTGAAATATACTCACCCCATTCCCCTGCACTTTCTGTGCAGATCCACAGGTGCCCGAGAGCACTTGAGACATTGTAGCTGCTGATCCTTGTCTACTTTTGCGGAGATTACGAGGTAGCTGCCAGCGTCCGCAGAGCCTGTTTCTCTCCTTCTTTATCTTGTTGATCCCTTTTTGCCTAGACTTGTTTGTATTAAGATGTAAATCTGTAGAGGCTCAGTCTCGTGACACCACGATACGGTTGGGACCGTATTTTGTATGTTTTACGTTTCGGTTATCACCTGATATGATCATTTACTGTTTAAGTTTAATTTGATTAATAACCGGCTGGTTTAAGGGATAATATGGTCGGGCTTGCCTAGCATTGTGTTGGGCGCCATCACGACCGGGGTTTGGGGTCGTGACAAGTTGGTATCAAAGCCTAGGTTAACATGTCTCGCGAGTCATGAGCCGGTTGGTAGAGTCTCGTGGATCGGTGCGGATACGCCTGTACTTATCCTCGGGAGGCTGCAAACCTTTAGAAAAGTTTCAATTCTTGAAATTCTTGTCGTGCGATTACTTTGACATTCTATTCTCTCGCAGAGATGGCGAGAACTCGATCATCCGTACGTGGAGGACGACCACCACTACCACCGGCTAGAGGCCGAGGACGCGACCGTGGTCGTGGCGAGTTAGTGCACGCGAGCAATGCCACCGACCCACAACCCCCGCTTGCAGAGGTGCCATCAGCGACCATATCGGGCACCGACCGTGCCCATTGTCATTCCGGGTCTACGCGAGACACCGGCTCGGATACCAGCGGCTCCGCACCGGCCAAGCACGGTGCGGTGTCGGCTACTACCGCAGCACCGCATCGAGGATCGTGGCGTCATCGGACACCCGCGACACGCACCCGCAGCCGCGCAGCGTGCAGGCACACAGACGCCGCAGGCTCCTCCGGCTCAGCACTCGTGGCACCGGCTCAGCCAAAGATATCGTATTCAGGGGGACGGTGGTCCCGCTGGCGACGTACGATGGCAGCGCATCGTCTCGAGAGGTTTACCAGGTTATCTCCTCCAGTGTTCACTGGTGCTCCGGCGAGGACGCCCAAGGTTTTCTGGATAAGTGCCGTCTGATGCTTCGTACGGCAGGATCTTGGAGTCTAGTGGGGTATCTTTTACTACCTTTCGGTTTCAGGGACCAGCTCGCTTGGCGGGAGGCTTATGAGCGCCTCGAAGCCAGCCGGAGAAGCACCACTATCATGGCCGAGTTCTCCACCATGTTCTCGGAGAAACGGGTGCCTCGATCTCGAGAGAGGAGACGCGTAGGCAGTTCGAGGGTCTCCGTTGGGGGGACATGTCGGTGTCGAGTATGAGATCGAAGTTTACGCAGTTGTCCGGACATGCACCGTGGTTGGTTCATTCCGAGAGAGAGAGGATTGGGCGCTTCGTGGCCGGCCTCATTTATCCCATTCGTATTATGATGACTCGGGAGAGGGTTTTCAGTCGCACATTCGAGGATGCCGTGGATATTGCTCGCGGATAGAGACGATCGTCGCAGGGAGCGGGACGAGAGGGAGGCCGAGGGCCTCGAGGAGCGGCTAGTTCTAGCCGGCACTCGCACCGCAGGCCGCAGTCGGCGCGAGCCGAGGTCGCTCTTTCGGATCTTCGCGGCCGAGTCGCTCGCATCGTCGCGGACGGTCTTCCGGCGGGGTTATCGGCGTTCGCACCGCAGCCGCCCATCTCTCGGCCACGCCGCTCGTAGTTCTTCACTGAGCCCCATCCGCTCGTGGTTCGTCTCGGCCCTAGTTCATCAGCCGGCCACCCGAGCCGCCGAGGTCCTTATCGTACCCGGTCCCCGAAGACCGGGAGTTGCGTACGAGTGCGGAGAGTTTGGGCACCACCGCAGTGAGTGTCCCCGTCTTGTTTCCGGATCTTATCAGCTAGAGGGTGCAACCCTCATCATCCGATCCTTCTACTCAAGACCCGCCCCCACCGCCTAGGGGCGAGGGTCGGCTAGCTGGAGGTCGCCCCCGGGGGGAGGCCGATCAGAGCGGACAGTTGGAGATGCTATGCTTTTCGGGGCCGATCCGAGGCCGTCGCTTCCGATGCGCTTATCGCGGTATTATTTCGATCCGCCACAAAGATGCCTCGCATTGTTTGATCCCGGCTCTACTTATTCTTATGTGTTTACATATTTTTGCTCCTCATTCGGGCACGACCCGAGGGAGTCTCGAGCCGCCGCGATACGTATCTACCCCGTAGGGGATACTTATTGTCATGCGACCACGTATACCTGGTCCCGTTTGGTCACTATCGGGGGTTTGGAGACCCGAGTGGACCTCTTGCTTCTCCGTATGATTGATTTTGATGTTATATCGGGCATGGACCGGCTATCTCCATGTCATGCTATTCTCGAACCCGTCATGCGAAGACAGATCACTTCGGCTATGCCGGCATTCGGAGGATCGAGTGGCGAGGCACGACCGAGTATGTACCTAGCAGGGTAATATCTTTCCTCAAGGCCCAACGAATGGTTAGGAAGGGATGTCTCTCTTATTTAGCATTTGTGCGGGAGGTCGAGGCCCAGACTCCCAGTATTGATTCTGTTCCCATTTATGTCGTATCTCAATTAAACTACAATCGAATGGGAATTGGAATATTAATATTCAATATACCCAGTTTGTAGATATTTTGTAGATGAATTGTAGATTATTTGTATTCTAATTATTTATGTATTATTTTCTGTAGATAAATTATATACTATTAATGTGGTCAGCGGGTGTCACACCTCCCTTTTTACTACCCCACATAAATGTATGCCTGAACAGAGGCTTTTGCACCGATCCGTTTGGAAAGGTACATAACGTAAGAGAAGGAGTTTTTCCAATTAAAGGACAATCGGTTCGGGATTTATTGAGATTAATCAGAGTCGCCACTTGGGAATGATAATGGTGTCCCAAGTCACCTGTTAATCCCGAATCCGAGGAATTTTGACTCTTAAAAATGTCTGCGAAGCAAAGATCCGGATAAGGAACTCTGTTAACCCGTGAGAAGGTGTTAGGCATTCCCGGGTTCCGTGGTTTTAGCACGGTCGCTCAATTGTCGTTCCCGACTCTTGTTTGACTCAATTACAGATTTTAACAACATATAGTGCTTTTTACATTAAGTATTATTTTTTAGAGAATTTGCGGCATCGCGAAAACACGCCTCGAGTCACACCGCAACCAGTACGCCTGTGACTTTCGGTGTATTTCAGCTTTGCCGGGATTTGGAATTGAGTCGCACCAAGTGCACACTCGTTCATAGGAAAGTACGTTAAATCGTGCCCTAAATAACGTCTATCGACTTTTAAATCTTTTGGGAGAAGCTATGGAATTCGCTATTAGCTTTCCCGAGTCTACTTTATTATCTTATTACTAAATGGGGGGGGCCCCGCTTGTTTAACGTTGGGCGAGGCTCGTCCCAATTCAATTTTAAAGTTCGATCCTAAGAAGTGTATACTACGTCTCTCTAATTGTGTTTTTTCCTTAATCGTTTCCTAATACTAAGAATTCCCGGCCCTTCCGATTTCTATTGTTATTTGGGCCTGGACCTTCACGTCAATTAATTAGATCAGCAATGGGCCAAGCCCAGGGCCTTAAAGCCCAGGCGGTCTTCAAGCTTTCTTTCAATGGACCAGTCAGTTTCGTATGGCAGTTCAGGCCCACGTTACACATAGGGTCCGAACCAAATTGTAATAACAAAGAGTATAACAGAGAATTCATATAAAGAAATAAATACTCAGAATTGGAAATGAAATCAAATTACCTTTATTTATTAATAAGGAAACCAAGTACACAAAAACAGTAGTCTTAAGTTAATGGACTATGTACATGAAGAGCTCAATCCATTGTTATCACTATACGCTCATAACTAAGAATTTATACTAATATCTAATTATTTGCTAAGGAGGTATTCTGGAACACAACCTACTTACCTAGGAAATTAAAGTGATTTAACTAATTATTCACAGCATCAAAAGATAAACTAAATGATTAATCACAGATATTTGCTATATTACCAGTTTCATTGCGAGCTATACCTCTCATCATCAACGGTTCATCCTAATTGAATTGCTTCAATATCTAATTATTTTCCCTTTTAAAACTCAATCGGATTTGAACCTAGATTCACAAAAGCAGACTAATTATGTAAGCAATAACTATATGAGTCTCTATATCTAAGCGATTTAAGGGTTTAAACACGACCAAACAGTGGGTTTTACAGTGACTTAGTTTATTACAACGTTATTAAATCAGTTACGCTTGACTTGAACAAATGTCTTTTATCTTCTAAAACTTACTTATACTAAAATGTAGATCCACACCAGATGATTATCTACGTGATCATGGCTTATGAGACTATTGGGAAGAACAGTTAACGATTTGGGAACTTATGATATGCTAACTTATGTTTTATTGTTTTTACCTAATTAAACTAAGTGATATGCTATTACTACTACGATACTACTATTATACTACTTATTCTATCACTAAGCTATTACATCTTTTGTGTTTTGTTTTTTTCTCTGCAATCTATTGTAATACACTACAAATAAACTGCAAATTCAAACTAACACTACAACTATTAAGCTAACAATACACAATTGTTAACACGAAAACTTAAAATGAATCTTCATTTTTATTTCATCCAAATCATCAATACAGCTTCAATTGTAGAGAAGTGTACCTGGTTTTGAAAGGAATGGGAAAATAGCAAATCAACAGGGCGGTGAAAATACAGCAACAACAACAGTAACAACCAGCAGTAGCTTCAACACCTCAATCCCGAAAATCCCAGCAATACGGAGAAAAAACAAAAAAACAAACCAGTAAAAAAATAGAAAAGAAAAATATATTCTAGATTTTCTCTTTGTTTTGGCTTTCTAGCTTTGAACTCTTTTCACTTCTCAAAAGAAACTCTCAAAAATTGAATTTTTCGCCATGTATACTTCTGTGTCCAGAATGTATATCGAGTGTATACTACAGCAGGAAATTTTTTTATTTTTACTTCTCTTCCTATTTTTCCTCTCTTTTTTTTCCACCTCTTTTTTTCATAAATCTTCTCTTCTATTTATAGGCAAGAATTTTGAAAATTTTCAGATTTTTTATTAAAAAGAAAATATTTTTTTAATTTAAAGAAAACCCACTAATCCATGTTTTCCTCTCCTTGTTTTCTTCCTTGATTTCCTTGCCCCCCACTACTTTATGTCATGTAATTATGATTATTTTTTGCAAAAAAAAATCTGAAATTTTCTTCTTGGGCCAAGGGGTTTTGGGTTGGGTAAGGGTTCTTAGGATTGGGCTTGTAACTTAATTTGCAAGATGGCCCAATCCAAATTTTTTCCATTTTGTTCTTCTCCATTATTCAACTTCCTAATTAATAAAGCCCAAAATACTAAGATTAATTTATAAAAACTAAAATTATCTTGAAATACTAATCTCATAATAATAATTGTCACCTAATTTTAAATGGTAATTAAAATACAATCACACAATTTGGACATTAAAGGCTAAAATGCAAAAGATGCCTATTTTTGTGATTTTCATTTTTGTAAGATAAAATTAATTATTCTGTAGAATTAAATCCTAAATGCAAATGCGATATATATATATATATATATATATATATATATATATATATATATATATATATATATATATATATATATATATATATATATATTGTCATTATTTTTTAAAAATGACACTAAATTCACAACAATTGCAAACAACACAAAACTCTTTTATTTTGAATTTTTGGGAGTAATTCTCATATAGGGCAAAAATCACGTGCTCACAAGGGTTACCTCGCACTCAGCGTAAGTTTGACTCAATATGGGTGATAATGGATCGACTCACCAAATCAGCTCACTTCCGGCAGCTAAACAAAGTAACAGTGAAGAATAAGTATCCTCTGCCTCGTATTGATGATTTATTTGATCAGCTCCGGGGAGCTAGGGTGTTCTCGAAGATTGATCTTCGTTCAGGCTACCATCAGCTGAAGATTAGAGAGTCCGACATTATGAAGACTGCATTCCGGACCATATATGGTCACTATGAGTTCCTTGTGATGTCTTTTGGGCTGACCAATACCCCAACAACATTTATGCATCTGATGAACAGTGTGTTCAGGCCGTATCTTGATTCATTTGTGATTGTGTTCATTGACGATATTCTAGTCTACTCTCGTAGCCGGGAGGAGCATGCTCGGCACTTGAGTATTGTGTTGCAGAGGTTGATATATTTGGGAGCGGGTGGTACGCCTACCACAAGATATAATTATTGATATATTGGGAGCGGGTGGTGTGAGCACGTGATTTTTGCCCTATATGAGAATTACTCCCAAAAATTCAAAATAAAAGAGTTTTGTGTTGTTTGCAATTGTTGTGAATTTAGTGTCATTTTTAAAAATAATGACAATATATAATATATATATATATATATATATATATATATATATATATATATATATATATATATATATATATATATATATCGCATTTGCATTTAGGATTTAATTCTACAATTAGGAGTAATTAATTTTATCTTACAAAAATGAAAATCACAAAAATAGGCATCTTTTGCATTTTAGCCTTTAATGTCCAAATTGTGTGATTGTATTTTAATTACCATTTAAAATTAGGTGACAATTATTATTATGAGATTAGTATTTCAAGATAATTTTAGTTTTTATAAATTAATCTTAGTATTTTGGGCTTTATTAATTAGGAAGTTGAATAATGGAGAAGAACAAAATGGAAAAAATTTGGATTGGGCCATCTTGCAAATTAAGTTACAAGCCCAATCCTAAGAAACCTTACCCAACCCAAAACCCCTTGGCCCAAGAAGAAAATTTCAGATTTTTTTTAGCAAAAAATAATCATAATTACATGACATAAAGTAGTGGGGGCAAGGAAATCAAGGAAGAAAACAAGGAGAGGAAAACATGGATTAGTGGGTTTTCTTTAAATTAAAAAAATATTTTCTTTTTAATAAAAAATCTGAAAATTTTCGAAATTCTTGCCTATAAATAGAAGAGAAGATTTATGAAAAAAAGGGTGGAAAAAAGAGAGGAAAAATAGGAAGAGAAGTAAAAATAAAAAAATTTCCTGCTGTAGTATACACTCGATATACATTCTGGACACAGAAGTATACATGGCGAAAAATTCAATTTTTGAGAGTTTCTTTTGAGAATTGAAAAGAGTTCAAAGCTAGAAAGACAAAACAAAGAGAAAATCTGGAATATATTTTTCTTTTCTATTTTTTATTGGTTTTTGTTTTTCTCCGTATTGCTGGGATTTTCGGGATTGAGGTGTTGAAGCTACTGCTGGTTGTTACTGTTGTTGTTGCTGTACTTTTACCGGCCTGTTGATTTTCCATCTTCCCCTTCTTTTCAATACCAGGTACACTTTTCTTACAACTGAAGCTGTACTGGTGACTTTGATCAAATAAAGATGAAGATTTAGATTATTATATGTTGTCATGTAGTTATAGTTCGATATTACTGGTTTAAGTTTGTGATTTATACATTGTAGTAGTATGTAGTAGCTAAAAATAGAAAGACCAAACAAAAATCATGTAATAGTTAGTAGTAGTAGTAGTATAATCGTAGAAGTAGCATATCACCCAGTTTAATTAGGTAAAACTCCTAAAATATAAGTTAGCATATCACTTTTCTTCAAAAATCACTAATTAATCTTTCACAGTAAGCTTTTCGTAAAAACAAAATCACATAGTTAACTATACTGTCGTAGATTTGTACATGAACACAAGTAGGAGTTTAATCTTAATAAAATCAGGGGAATAGTTGTGTCTAAGCATTGAATCATTTAAATATGGATATTCAGGTTATTACAATCCAGTAATTAAAATTACGAATCATGTTCGTGTAATCAACGTGTTTAGAAACTATCAAATAGGCTTAAATCTGTATTGAAATTAGTAGGTTAACAATGTGGTCATAAACTACTCATCTTACCTTTTAAATAGTTTTATATCTTTACATATAGTTAGCTTCACAGTCTCTCAATTAGTAAATAATCAAAATGACCACAAAATTCATTAGTGAAGGTCAGAATTGAAGATGGCTAGTTTAATAAGCAATCATGTATATAGATATTTGATTAGAATTAGTACCCTCGTGTATTGATTTTTCTCTTTCTGATTAATAAAAGCATTTGATTCCTTAATCATGTGTACTGTGGATTTTACATTTTCTATTCTTGCCTTTATTATTTTTATCTGGATTGGGCCCTGTGTAACGTTGGGCCTGAATTGTCCTACGAAATTGCTTAGTCCACTGATTGAGGGCTCGAAGACCGTCTGGGCTTTGAGACTTGGGGCGGCCCTTTACGGGTCTATTTAGACGTTTGAAGAATCCAGGCCCAACAAACAATAGAAATAACGGGCCTGGAATGTTTAATACTAGAAATCGATTAAGGCAAAAACAATGTATAGCAAATATAGTTGAACAAATAGGATCAGACTTTAATAAAATAATTGGGACGAGCCACGCATAACGAATAATAAACACCGGGGCCCCCATTTAGTAATGGTTTAATATAATAGATTCGGGAAGGTTAGTAGTGAATTCCATAGCCTCTCCCAAAAGATCTTTAAAGCCGATAGACGTTATTTAGGGCACGATTTAACGTACTTTCCTATGAACGAGTGTGCACTTGGTGCGACTCAAATTCAAATCTCGGCAAAGCTGAAATACACCGAAAGTCATAGGCGTACTGGTTGCGGTATGACTCGAGGCGTGTTTTCGCGATGCCGCAAATTCTCTAAAAATAATACTTAATGTAAAAAGCATTACATGTTGTTTAAAATCTGTAATTGAGTCAAACAAGAGTCGGGAACGACAATTGAGCGACCGTGCTAAAACCACGGAACCCGGGAATGCCTAACACCTTCTCCCGGGTTAACAGAGTTCCTTATCCGAATCTTTGCTTCGCAGACATTTTTAAGAGTCAAAATTCCTCGGATTCGGGATTAACCGGTGACTTGGGACACCATTATCATTCCCAAGTGGCGACTCTGATTAATCTCAATAAAATCCCGAACCGATTGTCCTTTAATTGGAAAAACTCCTTCCCTTACGTTATTTTATCCGTTTCGGATATTTGAGCGTCGGGGTATACCCTACGAGCGTATTTATATGCTTATGTGGGGTAGTAAAAAGGGAGGTGTGTCTGGCGACTCTGCTGGGGACTCCAACCCCGAACTTCGGTTTCAGGGTTTAAGAACTCGAGCTCTTTAGAATTGCCGTTCGCGTTATTGTTTGACTTCATTATATGATTTGAACAACATGTTACGTGCTTTATCGCTTTGATATTATGTGGATTGTATATAAAATTGTGCCAAAAACCTTTCTCTCTTCACCCCCGGGGATGTGCTTACTGGTTGAGACTCCCCTTTCTGTTAAAGTCACCTTAAATTAAGAAAATAGAGGCCGGATAAGTTACAAAGCCGATTGACTCCGCGGGTCACCGGTACGTAGCCCCTCCTCGATTCGAGTTGTCCGCTCGGGTACACGGTCTAGCACTCTATGAAACCGTAAGATTTTGAACATAGGTCTAGGATGATTATTTGCATCATATTTGACTTAGGGGACTCAACACAGGGGTTGGGTCCGTCTAGGACAGGGGTAAGGCTGCGTACATCCTACCCTCCCTAGACCCCACTTGTGGGATTATATGAATCATCTGAGATGCTACTGGTCTTTGCTTATGTGCAAATCCGAACTCTTCGGTTAGTTGATATGAAAAAGAAAATTTATCAACATTTTGTAAATTGATCAAAATATGATTTGATAGCATTGTTGATAATCGCCATTAGGTGGGATACGTAGGCAACCCTCATCGGGTCCAACCACCCCTAAAAAAAACAAAAAAAAATATGTGTTTAATTTTGTCAATAAAATCGAAGTGACGTTGTTTTTGAAAATAGCCGAATGTTCCGAAAGGACGCCGGAAGGCTGTTTTTTGCAAAAATAGCCACTTTGAATCATTTTTTAATAATTTACGGGCACAACCTTGAAATATTCCTTGTGGAAATGTTGCAAGGCCCTAGCCGCAAAATCAAGTCCGGGTTCATACCCTTTTTGCAAAAATAACCAAAAAAAAATGTCAAATTTTTTTATTTTGTTATAAATAAGTCGGGTGATGCTATTCTTGCTCAAAATATGCCGAATGTCCCTCAAAAAGACACCGAAGGCCGTTTTTGCAAGAATAGCCACTTTGAGTCATTTTAAATAATTTGCGGGCATAGCCTTGAAATATTCCCTCGCGGAAATGTTGAAAGGTTGTATCCGCAAAATTAAGTTTGAGTCATCGCTCAACTTTTCAAAAAATATCCACTAAGCCATTACATGGCCGGTTTTTGCTGAAATAGTCACATTTGGCATTTTAACTTCCTCAGTCTTGTGTTGGCCTGTGTCGGTGCTGAACGATGCCCCATAGGTCCCAGGATGAGGAATTTTGAATTTGTATTTTTCTTAAATAAAATTTTGCAAAAAGAGCCAGTTTGTCTAAATAAGCCATTACATGGCCAATTTATGAAAAATAGTCTTATGTTGGTTTATGGTGATGCCGAACGATGCCCCATGAACCACAGGATAAAAAAAATTTTCAGTTTTATCTTTCTTAAATAAATATTGCAAAAATAGTCATTTTGTCAAATAAGCCATTATATGGCCAATTTTGTAGAAAATAGTCATAATGGACACCAAAAATATATATTCTTATAGAAATCTCCGGCACAAGGTGTAAGTTTGTAGTTGGAATCGGCTTCTATAATTTTCCTTCAAAAAAAAAAAAAAAAAAAAAAAAAAAATCAAATAAACATCTCTTTATTTCTTGCATTAATTTGCAAGAACTACGCTCGGTCCGATTCATGCGGGGTCATGATACGTAGGCAATCCACATAGGATTCGACCATATCCATAACCAAAAAAAAAATGAAAAATGAAAAAAAAACTACAAAAAGAAAAAAAAAGAGGAAAAATGAAAAGAAAAACAAAAAGGAAAAAAAAATAGTAGAAAAAAAAAAGAAGGTGATCAATAAGCGGGGCACCATAATGCTGACATGCTGGCTTCGTTTTGTTGTGTCCATTTCAGAAAGGTGGTTGGTTGTGGTTCCAAAATAACTCTTCCCTATAATACAACGTCAGAGGACAATGGTAGAGAATCTCAAGACTGAGTGGGCTGGTACCGGTACCCGACAACAGCTGGTTGAACGGAACCACATGTTAGTGGAAGAAGTCAAAATATTAAGACAACACGTGGTTGAAATGTATCGGGCATGGATGGATGGAAAAACACCACCCCCGCCACCACCTAGTTTCATGGACCTGGTCCTTACACTGAACCCGATGCCAAATATACCTGCCTACTGCAGCCTTTCTAGCCGCTCGAGTAGCTCAATTACTTGTCCCCCATCTATGCTTTCCCAACACTACTTCCATCCCCAACCCTACTACTCTCCCCGGGGCACCCAAAATCGCACTTCACCTTCCAAGTACCCAATTCCACAAAAAGCCTACCGACCCCCACAAACATACCGGAAACCCCCTGGGTCAGGTTTCAAGCCAAACAAGGCGTTTAGGGAGGAGAGGTTGCTGAAACGGAAAAAGGCTTTCACCCCTATCGGAGAATCATATACCAGCCTTTATCATAGGTTGAAAGAGTTGGGGATGTTAAGACCAATCGCACCAAAAGTTCCAAACCCACCCCCGAAAAATCTTGATTCTTCTGTCAGATGTGAATACTGTTCGGGAACATTGGGCCACGATACTGAAAAGTGTTGGCAATTGAAGAATGCCATTCAAGATCTTATCGATGAGAGGAGAATTGAAGTACAGACTCCCGAAACCCCAAACATTACACAGAATCCTCTACCTGCACGTGACGTTGCGCATTTTGTGGGGACGATGCCCGACGACGAGGGTGAAGAGATTTTTCTTTGGAAGCCGAGAATATTGAAATAGAAAGCGATCTTAATGCAGAATTCAGTGGCTAGGATGCCATGCTTGTCAATTGGGAAGGCGCTCCGTCTCTTGGAGTTTTGGTGGTATATTTTGGTGTCATCTCTTTTGCCCGGGTTATTTCAGGGTTGTAATCCGGACGTTGTCTTGAGAGTCAAAACCCTTCTATCTTTCCACTTTGCTTTGTTTAGTAATAAATTTGTTTAGTGCTGTCTAGGTTTGTAATTCTAGTCTAGTCTGTTAGTTTTGTTGTTCGTTTTGTTGTTTCAACCCATCACTTTAATACAACTCTTTGTTTCCCATCATTCCTAGTCATTCCATTTCTAATCACTTTACAATTCTTCTCATACTGATTTTAGCAACATGACTTGCACACAATTCTCGGCCTAATTTTAAGAGTTAATTTGGCAATGAAACAATGTTGAAGATGTAATGATACTCGGAAGAAATAAAAACATATTGGAATACCGTGAAGTCGGAACCAAGTGAATACTGGGAAAAGTGTAACATAAAGAAATGCCTTGGAAATGCATCATGCTTCATCGGTTTAAAGCCAAAGGCAAAAGTACCCCAAGACTAAAGGAACCATTCGTGGTATCGAGATTGTTGCCCAATGGCATTGAGAATCGTCAAAAATAGAAGGCAAATATGTGATTTGGTCAAAAGATAGTTTGTACTTGGTAGGTTTTGAAGATTGGAATGACGAAGGCATTTTATTCGGCTATCCAAACACTTTATCCATTGTTATCCCTTCGAGCCTTATTATATTTTCTTTCATATCCCTCTTTCGGAATCAACAACAAAATTGAAGATTGAGCGGGGAAATCAAATGGAGAAAAGAAGAAAAAGAAAGAAAAAAAAAGAGAAAAAGAAAAAAACGAAAAAGAAAAAAAGAGAGAAAAGAAAAAGAAAAGAATGCAAAGAAAAGAAGAAATCGGAAGAAGTCAAATCGCAACAAGGATGCGATCTTATGATCCGAACTACGTTTGACTTGATCCCGAAAGGGTACGTAGGCAGCCTCACTGAGGTTCAGCCACAATAAAGGAAAAATCCAAAGGGAATGTTTTCTGCATTGGGGCAGAAGTTATGGTTGTCGAATAAATAAGATTCCGAAGGTTGTAATTTTAACCCACGATGAAATATTTTTGAGCCTTTATATCCTTTTTCTTACCCCATCCAAAAGCCTGCATTACGATCCAAAGGAAGACCTTCCGATCAATCTTCAAGAAATGCCGAGTCAAGCGAACAAAGGTCAATCACATCAGGGGCAACACTCCAGTCCGAACAAAGAAGAATGAAGGACTCAAACCACCACGAGACTCCATGATGAGAGAAATCAAAATGAGAGAGTCTTATCGGTGAAAACCCTCATGGGCACCGTAAGGCGACGGTGAGTCGAGAGAAAGAAAGAGCAAATGAGAGAGGCTTGATGGTGAAAACCCGATGGGCACTACAAGTCGACTAAGGATCAGATCAAAGAAATGAAGTATTGAAGACCGGTTTCACAATAGAACTTTGCAACAAGAGTTGAACATCAACTTTGCTATACGGAGAAGGCCAAAAGTGCGTGTCAAGGTCGCTAGAGTCGGTATTCAAAATCCGTTAGGTCATTCGTCTGTAGGTTTCTTGTTAGGAATTGTATTTTCCTTTCTCTTCATTCTTCACACTTTGTTTTACCCTCCTTCTTATCGAGTCAGTCAGGTCATAACAAGTACAGAAATGATTTCGAAATTTGCCACCAAGCTCTCCAATTGCACAAGATGAGATTTAGCCAACACGACAATTGTCGTAGGTCGGGGAATGACAAGGCCAGTGATTTAAGCCCACAAGAGCAACATGTGCAATGAAGATCATGCAAGACACAAGGGTCGGCAAGGTGCCAACTCATGGAAAATATAGCAAATGGAAGTACGAGGTTCGAACAGAGAGGGGGTATATCTTCTGACAAGAGAAAGACCAAAGGTTGTCAAGTGGAGTCATCAAAGGAATCAAGATCGAAGTTTGTGGGATCCGTCAAGAAAGGAACAATATACATACCTAAAGAGAGGTGGATTTTGAACAAAGAAGAAGTAAAAATGGATAGTCGGTGAATAGGCAAGGCACTCGAGTGGAAAGCAGCCGCCATCAAGGTTCAAGGCTACAACCAACCACCGCATTTAAACTAACAGATTTTTCTTTGCTTTGAAACAGGGGCATAGATGTTATTGGACTGATAGAGCCAACAGTTTCCAATGGGCATAAGCTCATTTTGGTTGTGATGGGTTACTTTACCACATTGGGCCGAGGCAAAGGGCAAATTTGCACCAAATCGGCAGGGACCGTTCGTGGTATCACGGGTGTTGTCCAATGGAGCATTATATTTAACAGATGTTGAGGGAAAGTGCGTAGAGATTGCTATCAATTCAGATGCAGTCAAAAGATACTATGTATGATTCCTTTTCAAATATGTGTTTTGTATTTTGTTGTGATTTTGGAATCGAAATGACGAAGGCATTTTATTCTCTATCCAAACACCTTATCCATTGTTAACCCCTTCGAGCCTTAATGAATGAATTCTTTCATATCCCTCTCTCGGAATCACTCTAGTGCAATAAGATCGAAATTGCCAGAATAAAAAATGAAATGATGGAAAAATGAAAAAAAAATGAAAAATGAAAAAAATGAAAAAAAAATGAAAAAAAATGAAAAAATGAAAAAAAGAGAAAAAGACAAAAATCGGGAAAAAGTCAAAAAGAAATCCATCTAACTTATAAAGTTGGATGAACTACGTCTGACTTGATCCCGAAAGGGTACGTAGGCAGCCTCTCTGAGGTTCAGTCACAATAAATAAAAAATCCAAAAAATTCCCCACATATTGAAACTGGGGCAGAAGTTATGTTTAATAATTCCGAGAGTTGTAAATATTTTTAACCCTCGTTGAAATTTTGAGCCTTTATATCTTTCTTTCTTAACCCACCCGAAAGCCACGTTACAGTCCAAAGAAAGACCTTCTGATCAATTTTGAAATGATAACAAATACAACGAAGGAGGAGCGAAACATCGGATAATACCCGTGGTACAGAAAACAAAATACAAAAAGGAAAAATGGAAAAAAATGAAAAAATGAGAGAGTCTCATCGGTGAAAACCTTAACCGGCACACTGTGAGACGATTGTGAGGTTGAGAGAAATAAAATGAGAGAGTCTCATCAGTGAAAACCTTAATCGGCACTGCGAGATGATTGTGAGGTTGAGAGAATAAATGAGAGAGTCTTATTGGTGAAAACCTTTCGAGGCACCGTAAGGCGATCGTAAGGACTACCAGAGAAAAGAGAAAAGCAACAAAAAAGAGTATCGATTTTGGGTCAAAGGCAACCAGAGTCCGAATAATGATTGGAACGAACTCGGTCGTAGTTTAAATACATGGCATGGTCGCGATCACGGAAATCGTAGCTCATCTCTCAGATACTTACCTCTAGAATGTTTACTGGCTCTGATAACGAAGCGAAGTAGTACTGGATGAAGGAAGATTGGAAGAATGAAGCTTGGCAAACATGGCCAAAGGAAAAGAAAACAAAACAAAAATGGAAAAAATAAGAAAATACAAAAAGAGTCTGCAAGAGATAGGCAGTTGAAAGCTACGCAACATGAGAAAAGCAAAAAGAAGAAAGCAATAAGAAGCGGGGACGGCAGATGCCAGTTGCCAGCAGCTTATATCTAATAAGTTTTGTTTCATGCAGGAACAAATTGTCACTAATCACTTTAAAGTGAATGTGACCAATGTGGAAAATTGGAAAATACAAAAAGAGAAAGTTCGCCGAATAAGTGGAGAAATTCACAGGCAAGAGATAATTGGTAAAAGAAAATACCAAAAAGAGGAAGGTAACATCTTTTAAAATCCACTCCCAGTCCTCAGGCTGCGGGAATATTTTTCTGCATTCGCATTGCATGTTTAATTCTGTTAGGTGCCCACCTTCAAATACGGGAATATTTTCTGCATCGCATTGCACGTTTAATTTCGGTTAGGTGCCCACCTTCTAATACGGGAATATTTTTCGCATTTCGCATTGCACGTTTAAATTTCGCTAGGCGCCCACCTTCAAATACGGGAATATTTTCTGGCATCGCATTGCACGTTTCAATTCCGTTAGGCGCC
Source organism: Nicotiana noctiflora (assembly GCA_032618575.1). Classification (NCBI taxonomy): domain Eukaryota; kingdom Viridiplantae; phylum Streptophyta; class Magnoliopsida; order Solanales; family Solanaceae; genus Nicotiana; species Nicotiana noctiflora. The sequence goes on along the minus strand of JASVEL010001302.1, from coordinate 39,964 downwards.
CACCTTCAAATACGGGAATATTTTCTCGCATCGCATTGCACGTTTAATTTTCGTTAGGCGCCCACCTTCTAATACGGGAATATTTTCTGCATCGCATTGCACGTTTAAATTTCGTTAGGCGCCCACCTTCTAATACGGGAATATTTTCCGCATCGCATTGCACGTTTAAATTCGGTTAGGCGCCCACCTTCAAATACGGGAATATTTTCTGCGCATCGCATTGCACGTTTAAATTTCGTTAGGCGCCCACCTTCTAATACGGGAATATTTTTTGCCATTCGCATTGCACGTTTCAATTCCGTTAGGCGCCCACCTTCAAATACGGGAATATTTTCCGCATCGCATTGCACGTTTAATTTCTCTGTTAGGCGCCCACCTTCAAATACGGAATATTTTCTGCATCGCATTGCACGTTTAAATTTCGTTAGGCGCCCACCTTCAAATACGGGAATACTTTTCTGCATCGCATTGCACGTTTCAATTCCGTTAGGCGCCCACCTTCTAATACGGGAATATTTTCTGCATCGCATTGCACGTTTCAATTCGTTAGGCGCCCACCTTCAAATACGGGAATACTTTTCGCATCGCATTGCACGTTTCAGTTCGTTAGGCGCCCACCTTCAAATACGGAATATTTTCTCGCATCGCATTGCACGTTTCAATTCCGTTAGGCGCCCACCTTCGAATACGGGAATATTTTCTCGCATCGCATTGCACGTTTAATTTCTGTTAGGCGCCCACCTTCAATACGGGAATATTTTCTGCATTCGCATTGCACGTTTAATTTCTGTTAGGCGCCCACCTTCAAATACGGAATACTTTTCTGCATCGCATTGCACGTTTAAATTCCGTTAGGCGCCCACCTTCTAATACGGGAATATTTTCTTCAAATACGGGAATATTTTCTGCATTCGCTTAGGCGCCCACCTTCAAATACGGGAATATTTTCCGCATCGCATTGCACGTTTCAATTCTGTTAGGCGCCCACCTTCAAATACGGGAATATTTTCTGCATTTCGCATTGCACGTTTAAATTCCGTTAGGCGCCCACCTTCAAATACGGGAATATTTTCTCGCATTTCGCATTGCACGTTTAAATTCTCGTTAGGCGCCCACCTTCAAATACGGGAATATTTTATGCATCGTATTGCACGTTTAAATTCCGTTAGGCGCCCACCTTGAATACGGAATACTTTCTCGCATCGTACGACGTCTGAATTCCGGTAGTGCCCACCTTCAAATACGGAATAATTTTCTGCATCCGCATTGCACGTTTAAATTTCGTTAGGCGCCCACCTTCAAATACGGGAATATTTTCTCGCATCGCATTGCACGTTTAAATTTCGTTAGGCGCCCACCTTCAAATCGGGAATATTTTCTGCATCGCATTGCACGTTTAAATTTCGTTAGGCGCCCACCTTCAAATTCGGAATATTTTCTCGCATTCGCATTGCACGTTTAAATTTCGTTAGCGCCCACCTTCAAATACGGGAATATTTTCTCGCATCGCATTGCACGTTTAAATTTCGTTAGGCGCCCACCTTCAAATACGGAATATTTTCTGCATCGCATTGCACGTTTAAATTTCCGTTAGGCGCCCACCTTCAAATACGGGAATATTTTTCGCATCGCATTGCACGTTTAAATTTCGTTAGGCGCCCACCTTCAAATACGGGAATATTTTCGCATCGCATTGCACGTTTAAATTTCGTTAGGCGCCCACCTTCAAATACGGGAATATTTTCTCGATTCGCATTGCACGTTTAAATTTCGTTAGGCGCCCACCTTCAAATTCGGGAATATTTTCTCCATCCGTATTGCACGTTTAAATTCCGTTAGGCGCCCACCTTCAAATACGGGAATATTTTCTGCATTCGCATTGCACGTTTAAATTTCGTTAGGCGCCCACCTTCAAATACGGGAATATTTTCTGCGCATTCGCATTGCACGTTTAAATTTCTGTTAGGCGCCCACCTTCAAATACGGGAATATTTTCTGCATCGCATTGCACGTTTAAATTTCCGTTAGGCGCCCACCTTCAAATTCGGGAATACTTTCTGCATCGCATTGCACGTTTAAATTTCTGTTAGGCGCCCACCTTCAAATACGGGAATATTTTCTGCATCGCATTGCACGTTTAAATTTCTGTTAGGCGCCCACCTTCAAATACGGGAATATTTTCTCCATCGCATTGCACGTTTCAATTCTGTTAGGCGCCCACCTTCTAATACGGGAATATTTTCTGCATCACATTGCACGTTTAAATTCCGTTAGGCGCCCACCTTCAAATACGGGAATATTTTCTGCATCATCATGGTTTATATATTTAAAAGCCCACACTGGGGCAGAAAAGAAAAAAAGAGGTAGTTTGTTGTTTTGTTTTGAGCAGGTTCAGCTCGGGATCAAGAAAAACAAGAAAATCAACAAAAAAGAGAGTCATCAAGAAAAACAAGAAAATCAACAAAAAGAGAGTCATCAAGAAAAACAAGAAAATCAACAAAAAGAGATTCAGCATCAAAGAAAATCAACAAAAAAGAGGAAGAATCTGCATCACCGGAAAGGGAAGAAGAGCAAAAGCTAGATTAGGAATAATTGTAATTGTAGAATCATAGCTTAGAATAACTTCTTCATTTTACATTCCCCCCGGTGTAATAAGGAGGTCAACAAGCAATAACCGCAACAGCAGCAACAGTAACAGCAAAAAATCGCAGTTTCATTGGTAGTCCCAGCTACCAAAATTTTCCGAACTACATTGACCCGATTCCCTTTTAGCCAGGGATATGTAGGAAACCTCTTGAAGCAAAGGTTCGGTCAAAATTTTGAAAATAAAATGCTTCTCACGGAGTGCTCAAATGGGCAAAAATCGCTCGTATCCGCTCACTTGTCTTTGCACAAAAACTCTTCGTGTTTACGCGCAAAGAGGGGCAGCTGTGAGCACGTGATTTTTGCCCTATATGAGAATTACTCCCAAAAATTCAAAATAAAAGAGTTTTGTGTTGTTTGCAATTGTTGTGAATTTAGTGTCATTTTTAAAAAATAATGACAATATATATATATATATATATATATATATATATATATATATATATATATATATATATATATATATATATATATATATATATATATATCGCATTTGCATTTAGGATTTAATTCTACAATTAGGAGTAATTAATTTTATCTTACAAAAATGAAAATCACAAAAATAGGCATCTTTTGCATTTTAGCCTTTAATGTCCAAATTGTGTGATTGTATTTTAATTACCATTTAAAATTAGGTGACAATTATTATTATGAGATTAGTATTTCAAGATAATTTTAGTTTTTATAAATTAATCTTAGTATTTTGGGCTTTATTAATTAGGAAGTTGAATAATGGAGAAGAACAAAATGGAAAAAATTTGGATTGGGCCATCTTGCAAATTAAGTTACAAGCCCAATCCTAAGAAACCTTACCCAACCCAAAACCCCTTGGCCCAAGAAGAAAATTTCAGATTTTTTTTAGCAAAAAATAATCATAATTACATGACATAAAGTAGTGGGGGGCAAGGAAATCAAGGAAGAAAACAAGGAGAGGAAAACATGGATTAGTGGGTTTTCTTTAAATTAAAAAAATATTTTCTTTTTAATAAAAAATCTGAAAATTTTCAAAATTCTTGCCTATAAATAGAAGAGAAGATTTATGAAAAAAAAAAGTGGAAAAAAAGAGAGGAAAAATAGGAAGAGAAGTAAAAATAAAAAAATTTCCTGCTGTAGTATACACTCGATATACATTCTGGACACAGAAGTATACATGGCGAAAAATTCAATTTTTGAGAGTTTCTTTTGAGAATTGAAAAGAGTTCAAAGCTAGAAAGACAAAACAAAGAGAAAATCTGGAATATATTTTTCTTTTCTATTTTTTATTGGTTTTTGTTTTTCTCCGTATTGCTGGGATTTTCGGGATTGAGGTGTTGAAGCTACTGCTGGTTGTTACTGTTGTTGTTGTTGTACTTTTACCGGCCTGTTGATTTTCCATCTTCCCCTTCTTTTCAATACCAGGTACACTTTTCTTACAACTGAAGCTGTACTGGTGACTTTGATCAAATAAAGATGAAGATTTAGATTATTATATGTTGTCATGTAGTTATAGTTCGATATTACTGGTTTAAGTTTGTGATTTATACATTGTAGTAGTATGTAGTAGCTAAAAATAGAAAGACCAAACAAAAATCATGTAATAGTTAGTAGTAGTAGTAGTATAATCGTAGAAGTAGCATATCACCCAGTTTAATTAGGTAAAACTCCTAAAATATAAGTTAGCATATCACTTTTCTTCAAAAATCACTAATTAATCTTTCACAGTAAGCTTTTCGTAAAAACAAAATCACATAGTTAACTATACTGTCGTAGATTTGTACATGAACACAAGTAGGAGTTTAATCTTAATAAAATCAGGGGAATAGTTGTGTCTAAGCATTGAATCATTTAAATATGGATATTCAGGTTATTACAATCCAGTAATTAAAATTACGAATCATGTTCGTGTAATCAACGTGTTTAGAAACTATCAAATAGGCTTAAATCTGTATTGAAATTAGTAGGTTAACAATGTGGTCATAAACTACTCATCTTACCTTTTAAATAGTTTTATATCTTTACATATAGTTAGCTTCACAGTCTCTCAATTAGTAAATAATCAAAATGACCACAAAATTCATTAGTGAAGGTCAGAATTGAAGATGGCTAGTTTAATAAGCAATCATGTATATAGATATTTGATTAGAATTAGTACCCTCGTGTATTGATTTTTCTCTTTCTGATTAATAAAAGCATTTGATTCCTTAATCATGTGTACTGTGGATTTTACATTTTCTATTCTTGCCTTTATTATTTTTATCTGGATTGGGCCCTGTGTAACGTTGGGCCTGAATTGTCCTACGAAATTGCTTAGTCCACTGATTGAGGGCTCGAAGACCGTCTGGGCTTTGAGACTTGGGCCGGCCCTTTACGGGTCTATTTAGACGTTTGAAGAATCCAGGCCCAACAAACAATAGAAATAACGGGCCTGGAATGTTTAATACTAGAAATCGATTAAGGCAAAAACAATGTATAGCAAATATAGTTGAACAAATAGGATCGGACTTTAATAAAATAATTGGGACGAGCCTCGCATAACGAATAATAAACACCGGGGCCCCCATTTAGTAATGGTTTAATATAATAGATTCGGGAAGGTTAGTAGTGAATTCCATAGCCTCTCCCAAAAGATCTTTAAAGCCGATAGACGTTATTTAGGGCACGATTTAACGTACTTTCCTATGAACGAGTGTGCACTTGGTGCGACTCAAATTCAAATCTCGGCAAAGCTGAAATACACCGAAAGTCATAGGCGTACTGGTTGCGGTATGACTCGAGGCGTGTTTTCGCGATGCCGCAAATTCTCTAAAAATAATACTTAATGTAAAAAGCATTACATGTTGTTTAAAATCTGTAATTGAGTCAAACAAGAGTCGGGAACGACAATTGAGCGACCGTGCTAAAACCACGGAACCCGGGAATGCCTAACACCTTCTCCTGGGTTAACAGAGTTCCTTATCCGGATCTTTGCTTCGCATACATTTTTAAGAGTCAAAATTCCTCGGATTCGGGATTAACCGGTGACTTGGGACACCATTATCATTCCCAAGTGGCGACTCTGATTAATCTCAATAAAATCCCGAACCGATTGTCCTTTAATTGGAAAAACTCCTTCCCTTACGTTATTTTATCCGTTTCGGATATTTGAGCGTCGGGGTATACCCTACGAGCGTATTTATATGCTTATGTGGGGTAGTAAAAAGGGAGGTGTGACTGGCGACTCTGCTGGGGAAACCCCATGTACTTCGGTTTCAGGGTTTAAGAACTCGAGCTCCTTAGAATTGCCGTTCGCGTTATTGTTTGACTTCATTATATGATTTGAACAACATGTTATGTGCTTTATCGCTTTGATATTGTGTGAATTGTATATAAAATTGTGCCGAAAACCTTTCTCTTTTCGCCCCCGGGGATGTGCTTACTGGTTGAGACTCCCCTTTCTGTTAAAGTCACCTTAAATTAAGAAAATAGAGGCCGGATAAGTTACAAAGCCGATTGACTCCGCGGGTCACCGGTACGTAGCCCCCTCCTCGATCCGAGTTGTCCGCTCGGGTACACGGTCTAGCACCATATGAAAACTTCGGGATATTGAACCTAGGTCTAGGACGTTTATTTGCATCATATCTGACTTAGGGGACTCAACACAGGGGTTGGGTCCGTCTAGGACAGGTGACCTGGTAACCAAAAGACCGAGCATGTTATATGTTGCATTTATTTGTCCTATTATGCTGATTGGCTAAATTCTTGAAAACAAAAAGAGAGAAATTTTAGATATCGAAATATTGTCGATTGCTTGAAAAGAAAATTTGAAAAAATAGGTAGAACAATTTTGTTGAAATAATTGGTCAAATAATCTGACCGAACTACGCAGGTTTGATTCTCGCCATTAGGTGGGATACGTAGGCAACCCTCATCGGGTCCAACCACCCCTAAAAAAAAACAAAAAAAAATATGTGTTTAATTTTGTCAATAAAATCGAAGTGACGTTGTTTTTGAAAATAGCCGAATGTTCCGAAAGGACGCCGGAAGGCTTGTTTTTTTGCAAAAATAGCCACTTTGAATCATTTTTTAATAATTTACGGGCACAACCTTGAAATATTCCTTGTGGAAATGTTGCAAGGCCCTAGCCGCAAAATCAAGTCCGGGTTCATACCCTTTTTGCAAAAATAACCAAAAAAAAATGTCAAATTTTTTTTATTTTGTTATAAATAAGTCGGGTGATGCTATTCTTGCTCAAAATATGCCGAATGTCCCTCAAAAAAGACACCGGAAGGTCGTTTTTGCAAGAATAGCCACTTTGAGTCATTTTAAATAATTTGCGGGCATAGCCTTGAAATGTTCCCTCGCAGAAATGTTGAAAGGCTGTATCCGCAAAATTAAGTTTGAGTCATTGCTCAACTTTTCAAAAATATTCAATTTATCAAATAAGCCATTACATGGCCCGTGTTTGCATAAATAGCCACATTTGGCATTTTAACTTCCTCGGTCTTGTGTTGGCCTGTGTCGGTGCTGAACGATGCCCCATAGGTCCCAGGATGAGGAATTTTTGAATTTATATCTTCTTGATAAAATTTTGCAAAAAGAGCCAGTTTGTCTAAATAAGCCATTACATGGCCAATTTATGAAAAATAGTCTTATGTTGGTTTATGGTGATGCCGAACGATGCCCCATGAACCACATGATAAAAAAAAAATTTTCAAGTTTATCTTTCTTTTATAAATATTGCAAAAATAGTCATTTTGTCAAATAAGCCATTATATGGCCAATTTTGTAGAAAATAGTCATAATGGACACCAAAAATATATATTCTTATAGAAATCTCCGGCACAAGGTGTAAGTTTGTAGTTGGAATCGGCTTCTATAATTTTCCTTCAAAAAAAAAAAAAAAAAAAAAAAAATCAAATAAACATCTCTTTATTTCTTGCATTAATTTGCAAGAACTACGCTCGGTCTGATTCATGCGGGGTCATGATACGTAGGCAATCCACATAGGATTCGACCATTTCCATAACCAAAAAGAAAAAAAAATGAAAAAAAAAACTACAAAAGAAAAAAAAGAGGAAAAATGAAAAAAACCACAAAAAGGGAAAAAGAAAAGAAAATAGAAAAAAAAAGAATGATCAATAAGCGGGATACTTTAATGCTGACATGCTGGCTTCGTTTTGTTGTGTCCATTTTCAGAAAGGTGGTTGGTTGTGGTTCCCAAAATAACTCTTCCCTATAATACAAGGTCAGAGGACAATGGCAGAGAATCTCAAGACTGAGTGGGTTGGTACCGGTACCCGACAACAGCTGGTTGAACGGAACCACATGTTAGTGGAAGAAGTCAAAATATTAAGACAACACGTGGCTGAAATGTATCAGGCATGGATGGATGGAAAAACACCACCCCCGCCACCACCTAGTTTCATGGACCCGATCCTTACACTGAACCCGATGCCAAATATACCTGCCTACCGCAACCTTTCTAGCCGCTCGAGTAGCTCAATTAATTGTCCCCCAGCTATGCTTTCCCAACACTACTTCCATCCCCAACCCACTACTCTCCCCGGGGCACCCAAAATTGCACTTCACCTTCCAAGTACCTAATTCCACAAAAAGCCTACCGACCCCTACAAACATACCGGAAACCCCCTGGGTCAGGTTTCAGGCCAAACAAGGCGTTTAGGGAGGAAAGGTTGCTGAAGCATTCACCCCTCTCGGGGAGTCATATACCAGCCTTTATCATAGGTTGAAAGAGTTGGGGATGTTAAGACCAGTTGCACCAAAAGTTCCAAACCCACCCCCGAAAAATCTTGATTCTTCTGTCAGATGTGAATACTGTTCGGGAACATTGGGCCACGATACTGAAAAGTGTTGGCAATTGAAAAATGCCATTCAAGATCTTATCGATGGGAGGAGAATTGAAGTACAGGCCCCCGAAACCCCAAACATTACCCAAAATCCGCTGCCAAATCACCACGTTGTGCATTTTGTGGAGACGATGCCCGATGACGAGGGTGAAGAGATTTTTCTTTGGAAGCCGAGAACATTGAAATAGAAAGCGATCTTAATGCAGAATTCAGTGGCTAAGATGCCATGCTTGTCAATTGGGAAGGCGCTCCGTCTCTTGGAGTTTTGGTGGTATATTTTGATGTCATCTCTTTTGCCCAGGTTATTTCAGGGTTGTAATCCGGATGTTGTCTTGAGAGTCAAAACCCTTCTATCTTTCCACTTTACTTTGTTTAGTATAAAAATTGTTTAGTGCCGTCTAGGTTTGTAATTCTAGTCTAGTCTGTTCGTTTTATTGTTGTTTCAACCCATCAGTTTAGTACAACTCTTTGTTTCCCATCATTCCTAGTCAGTCCATTTCTGATCACTTTGCGTTTTTTCTCATACTGACTTTAGCAACATGACATGCACATAATTCTAAGCCTGGTTTTTTAAAGTTAATGAAACAATGTTGAAGATGTAATGATACTCGGAAGAAATAAAAACATATTGGAATACTGTGAAGCCGGAATCAAGTGAATACTAGGGAAAACATAACCTAAAGAAATGCCTTGGAAATGCATCATCGGTTTAAAGCCAAAGGCAAAAGTACCCCCAAGACTAAAGGAACCATTCGTGGTATCGAGATTGTTTCCCAATGGCATTGAGAATCGTCAAAAAATAGAAGGCAAATATGTGATTTGGTCAAAAGATAGTTTGTACTTGGTAGGTTTTGAAGATTGGAATGACGAAGGCATTTTATTCGGCTACCCAAACACTTCGTCCTTTGTTATCCCCTTTGAGCCTTTATTATATTTTCTTTCATATCCCTCTTTCGGAATCAACAACAAAATTGAAGATTGAGCGGGGAAATCAAATGGAGAAAAGAAGAAAAAGAAAGAAAAAAAAAAGAGAAAAAGAAAAAACGAAAAAGAAAAAAAAAGAAGAAAGAAAAAGAAAAGAAAAGAAGAGAAAAGAAAAACATCGGGAGAAGTCAAATCACAACAAGGAAGCGATCTTATGATCCGAACTACGTTTGACTTGATCCCGAAAGGGTACGTAGGCAGCCTCACTGAGGTTCAGTCACAATAAATGGAAAATCTAAAAAAAAAAAATCCCCCAAGAAGGAAACTGGGGCAGAAGTTATGGTTGTCGAATAAATAAGATTCCGAAGGTTGTAATTTTAACCCACGATGAAATATTTTTGAGCCTTTATATCCTTTTTCTTACCCCATCCAAAAGCCTGCATTACGATCCAAAGGAAGACCTTCCGATCAATCTTCAAGAAATGCCGAGTCAAGCGAACAAAGGTCAATCACATCAGGGGCAACACTCCAGTCCGAACAAAGAAGAATGAAGGACTCAAACCACCACGAGACTCCATGATGAGAGAAATCAAAATGAGAGAGTCTTATCGGTGAAAACCCTCATGGGCACCGTAAGGCGACGGTGAGTCGAGAGAAAGAAAGAGCAAATGAGAGAGGCTTGATGGTGAAAACCCTATGGGCGCTGCAAGTCTACTAAGGATCAGATCAAAGAAATGAAGTATTGAAGACCGGTTTCACAACAGAACTTTGCAACAAGAGTTGAACATCAACTTTGCTATACGGAGAAGGCCAAAAGTGCGTGTCAAGGTCGCTAGAGTCGGTATTCAAAATCCGTTAGGTCATTCGTCTGTAGGTTTCTTGTTAGGAATTGTATTTTCCTTTCTCTTCATTCTTCACACTTTGTTTTACCCTCCTTCTTATCGAGTCGGTCAGGTCATAACAAGTACAGAAATGATTTCGAAATTTGCCACCAAGCTTTCCAATTGCACAAGATGGGATTTAGCCAACACGACAATTGTCGTAGGTCGGGGAATGACAAGGCCGGTGATTTAAGCCCACAAGAGCAACATGTGCAATGAAGATCATGCAAGACACAAGGGTCGGCAAGGTGCCAACTCAAGGGAAAATATAGCAAATGGAAGTACGAGGTTCGAACAGAGAGGGGTATATCTTCTGACAAGAGAAAGACCAAAGGCTGTCAAGTGGAGTCATCAAAGGAATCAAGATCGAAGTTTGTGGGATCCGTCAAGAAAGGAACAATATACATACCTAAAGAGAGGTGGATTTTGAACAAAGAAGAAGTAGTCGGTGAATAGGCAAGGCACCCGAGTGGAAAGCAGCCGCCATCAAGGTTCAAGGCCACAACCAACCACCGCATTTAAACTAACAGATTTTTCTTTGCTTTGAAACAGGGGCATAGATGTTATTGGACTGATAGAGCCAACAGTTTCCAATGGGCATAAGCTCATTTTGGTTGTGATGGGTTACTTTACCACATTGGGCCGAGGCAAAGGGCAAATTTGCACCAAATTGGCAGGGACCGTTCGTGGTATCACGGGTGTTGTCCAATGGAGCATTATATTTAACAGATGTTGAAGGAAAGTGCGTAGAGACTGCTATCAATTCAGATGCAGTCAAAAGATACTATGTATGATTCCTTTTCAAATATGTGTTTTGTATTTTGTTGTGATTTTGGAATCGAAATGACGAAGGCATTTTATTCTCTATCCAAACACCTTATCCATTGTTAACCCCTTCGAGCCTTAATGAATGAATTCTTTCATATCCCTCTCTCGGAATCACTCTAGTGCAATAAGATCGAAATTGCCAGAATAAAAAATGAAATGATGGAAAAATGAAAAAAAAATGAAAAATGAAAAAAATGAAAAAAAAAATGAAAAAAAGATGAAAAAATGAAAAAAAAGAGAAAAAGACAAAAATCGGGAAAAAGTCAAAAAGAAATCCATCTAACTTATAAAGTTGGATGAACTACGTCTGACTTGATCCCGAAAGGGTACGTAGGCAGCCTCTCTGAGGTTCAGTCACAATAAAGAAAAAATCCAAAAATTCCCCACATATTGAAACTGGGGCAGAAGTTATGTTTAATAATTCCGAGAGTTGTAAATATCTTTGAACCCTCGTGAGATTTTGAGCCTTTGTACCTTTCTTTCTTAACCCATCCAAAAGCCACGTTACGGTCCAAAGAAAGACCTTCTGATCAATTCCGAAATGATAATGAATGCAATGAAGGAGGAGCGAAACATCGGACAACACCTGTGGTAAGAAAACAAAATACAAAAGGAAAAATGAGAAATAATGAAAAATGAGAGAGTCTCATCGGTGAAAACCTTAACCGACACTGTGAGACGACTGTGAGTTTGAGAGAAATAAAATGAGAGAGTCTTGTTAGTGAAAACCTTAACAGGCACTGCGAGGCGATTGTGAGGTTGAGAGAATAAATGAGAGAGTTCTATTGGTGAAAACCTTTCGAGGCACCGTAGGGCGATCGTAAGGACTACCGGAAAAGAGAAAAGGTAACAAAAAATAGTATCGGTTTGGGCTGGAAACAATTCGAAGACAGAATAATGATTGTTTACCTTTTGAGAGCTAACTACCAGCTCTTGATAACGAAAGCTGAAACAACACTGGGTCGGAAAGAAGGAAGAGTTGGGAAGGAAATAAGGAAGCTTGGCAAATATGGCCAAAGGAAAAGAAAACAAAACAAAAATGGAAAAAAATGAGAAAATACAAAAAGAGTCTGCAAGGGATAAGCAGTTGAAAGCTACACAACATGAGAAAAGCAAAAAGAAGAAAGCAATAAGAAGCGGCAGATGCCAGTTGCCAGCAGTTTATATCTAATAAGTTCTGTTTCATGCAGGAACAAATTGTCACTAATCACTTTAAAGTGAATGTGACAAATATGGAAAATAGAAAATACCAAAAAGAGAAGTTCGCCAATAAGTGGAGAAATTCACAGGCAGAGATAATTGGTAAAAGAAAATACCAAAAAGAGGAAGGTAACATCTTTTAAAATCCACTCCCCAGTCCTCAAATACGGGAATATTTTCTGCATCGCATTGCACGTTTCAATTCCGTTAGGCGCCCACCTTCAAATACGGGAATATTTTCTGCATCGCATTGCACGTTTCAATTCTGTTAGGCGCCCACCTTCTAATACGGGAATATTTTCTGCATTTCGCATTGCACGTTTAAATTCGGTTAGGCGCCCACCTTCAAATACGGGAATATTTTCTGCATCGCATTGCACGTTTAAATTCGGTTAGGCGCCCACCTTCAAATACGGGAATATTTTCCGCATCGCATTGCACGTTTAATTTCAGGTTAGGCGCCCACCTTCTAATACGGGAATATTTTCTCCATCGCATTGCACGTTTAAATTTCGTTAGGCGCCCACCTTCTAATACGGGAATATTTTTTGCAATTCGCATTGCACGTTTAAATTCGGTTAGGCGCCCACCTTCAAATACGGGAATATTTTCTGCGCATCGCATTGCACGTTTAAATTTCGTTAGGCGCCCACCTTCTAATACGGGAATATTTTCTCCATTTCGCATTGCACGTTTAAATTCTGTTAGGCGCCCACCTTCTAATACGGGAATATTTTCTCCATCGCATTGCACGTTTAAATTCTCTGTTAGGCGCCCACCTTCAAATACGGGAATACTTTTCTGCATCGCATTGCACGTTTCAATTCCGTTAGGCGCCCACCTTCAAATACGGGAATACTTTTCTGCATCGCATTGCACGTTTCAATTCCGTTAGGCGCCCACCTTCTAATACGGGAATATTTTCTGCATCGCATTGCACGTTTCAATTCTGTTAGGCGCCCACCTTCAAATACGGGAATACTTTTCAGCGCATCGCATTGCACGTTTAATTTCGTTAGGCGCCCACCTTCAAATACGGGAATACTTTTCTGCATCGCATTGCACGTTTCAATTCTGTTAGGCGCCCACCTTCAAATACGGGAATATTTTCTGCATTCGCATTGCACGTTTAAATTCTGTTAGGCGCCCACCTTCAAATACGGGAATACTTTCTGCATTCGCATTGCACGTTTAAATTCTGTTAGGCGCCCACCTTCAAATACGGGAATATTTTCTGCATCGCATTGCACGTTTAAATTTCTGTTAGGCGCCCACCTTCTAATACGGGAATATTTTCTGCATCGCATTGCACGTTTAAATTCGGTTAGGCGCCCACCTTCAAATACGGGAATATTTTCTGCATCGCATTGCACGTTTCATTTCGGTTAGGCGCCCACCTTCTAATACGGGAATATTTTCTCCCATTCGCATTGCACGTTTAAATTCGTTAGGCGCCCACCTTCAAATACGGGAATATTTTCTGCATTTCGCATTGCACGTTTAAATTCCGTTAGGCGCCCACCTTCAAATACGGGAATATTTTATGCATCGCATTGCACGTTTAAATTCTGTTAGGCGCCCGCCTTCGAATACGGGAATACTTTTCTGCATCGCATTGCACGTCTAAATTCTGTTAGGTGCCCACCTTCAAATACGGGAATATTTTCTGCATCGCATTGCACGTTTAAATTTCGTTAGGCGCCCACCTTCAAATACGGGAATATTTTCTGCATCACATTGCACGTTTAAATTCTGTTAGGCGCCCACCTTCAAATACGGGAATATTTTCTGCATCGCATTGCACGTTTAAATTTCAGGTTGGCGCCCACCTTCAAATTCGGGAATATTTTCTGCATTCGCATTGCACGTTTAAATTTCCGTTAGGCGCCCACCTTCAAATACGGGAATATTTTCTGCGCATCGCATTGCACGTTTAAATTTCGTTAGGCGCCCACCTTCAAATACGGGAATATTTTCTCGCATCGCATTGCACGTTTAAATTTACGTTAGGCGCCCACCTTCAAATACGGGAATATTTTCTGCATCGCATTGCACGTTTAAATTTCCGTTAGGCGCCCACCTTCAAATACGGGAATATTTTCTGCATCGCATTGCACGTTTAAATTTCGTTAGGCGCCCACCTTCAAATACGGGAATATTTTCTGCATCCGCATTGCACGTTTAAATTTCCGTTAGGCGCCCACCTTCAAATACGGGAATATTTTCTGCATCGCATTGCACGTTTAAATTTCGTTAGGCGCCCACCTTCAAATACGGGAATATTTTCTGCATTCGCATTGCACGTTTAAATTTCCGTTAGGCGCCCACCTTCAAATTCGGGAATATTTTCTGCATTCGCATTGCACGTTTAAATTTCTGTTAGGCGCCCACCTTCAAATACGGGAATATTTTCCGCATCGCATTGCACGTTTAAATTTCTGTTAGGCGCCCACCTTCAAATTCGGGAATATTTTCTGCATCCGCATTGCACGTTTAAATTTCCGTTAGGCGCCCACCTTCAAATACGGGAATATTTTCTGCATCGCATTGCACGTTTAAATTTCGTTAGGCGCCCACCTTCAAATACGGGAATATTTTCTGCATCACATTGCACGTTTAAATTCTGTTAGGCGCCCACCTTCAAATACGGGAATATTTTCTGCATTCGCATTGCACGTTTAAATTTCTGTTAGGCGCCCACCTTCAAATACGGGAATATTTTCTGCATCGTCATGGTTTATATATTTAAAAGCCCACACTGGGGCAGAAAAAGAAAAAAAGAGGTAGTTGGTTGTTTTGTTTTGAGCAGGTTCAGCTCGGGATCAAGAAAAACAAGAAAATCAACAAAAAAGAGAGTCATCAAGAAAAACAAGAAAATCAACAAAAAGAGAGTCATCAAGAAAAACAAGAAAATCAACAAAAAGAGATTCAGCATCAAAGAAAATCAACAAAAAAGAGGAAGAATCTGCATCACCGGAAAGGGAAGAAGAGCAAAAGCTAGATTAGGAATAATTGTAATTGTAGGAATCATAGCTTAGAATAACTTCTTCATTTTACATTCCCCCCGGTGTAATAAGGAGGTCAACAAGCAGTAACCGCAACAGCAGCAACAGTAAAAGCAAAAAATCGCAGTTTCCTTGGTAGTCCCAGCTACCAAAATTTTCCGAACTACATTGACCTGATTCCCTTTTAGCCAGGGATATGTAGGAAACCTCTTGAAGCAAAGGTTCGGTCAAAATTTTGAAAATAAAATGCTTCTCACGGAGTGCTCAAATGGGCAAAAATCGCTCGTATCCGCTCACTTGTCTTTGCACAAAAACTCTTCGTGTTTACGCGCAAAGAGGGGCAACTGTGAGCACGTGATTTTTGCCCTATATGAGAATTACTCCCAAAAATTCAAAATAAAAGAGTTTTGTGTTGTTTGCAATTGTTGTGAATTTAGTGTCATTTTTAAAAAAATAATGACAATATATATATATATATATATATATATATATATATATATATATATATATATATATATATATATATATATATATATATATCGCATTTGCATTTAGGATTTAATTCTACAATTAGGAGTAATTAATTTTATCTTACAAAAATGAAAATCACAAAAATAGGCATCTTTTGCATTTTAGCCTTTAATGTCCAAATTGTGTGATTGTATTTTAATTACCATTTAAAATTAGGTGACAATTATTATTATGAGATTAGTATTTCAAGATAATTTTAGTTTTTATAAATTAATCTTAGTATTTTGGGCTTTATTAATTAGGAAGTTGAATAATGGAGAAGAACAAAATGGAAAAAATTTGGATTGAGCCATCTTGCAAATTAAGTTACAAGCCCAATCCTAAGAAACCTTACCCAACCCAAAACCCCTTGGCCCAAGAAGAAAATTTCAGATTTTTTTTAGCAAAAAATAATCATAATTACATGACATAAAGTAGTGGGGGGCAAGGAAATCAAGGAAGAAAACAAGGAGAGGAAAACATGGATTAGTGGGTTTTCTTTAAATTAAAAAAATATTTTCTTTTTAATAAAAAATCTAAAAATTTTCGAAATTCTTGCCTATAAATAGAAGAGAAGATTTATGAAAAAGAAGGTGGAAAAAAAGAGAGGAAAAATAGGAAGAGAAGTAAAAATAAAAAAATTCCCTGCTGTAGTATACACTCGATATACATTCTGGACACAGAAGTATACATGGCGAAAAATTCAATTTTTGAGAGTTTCTTTTGAGAATTGAAAAGAGTTCAAAGCTAGAAAGACAAAACAAAGAGAAAATCTGGAATATATTTTTCTTTTCTATTTTTTATTGGTTTTTTGTTTTTCTCCGTATTGCTGGGATTTTCGGGATTGAGGTGTTGAAGCTACTGTTGGTTGTTACTGTTGTTGTTGCTGTACTTTTACCGGCCTGTTGATTTTCCATCTTCCCCTTCTTTTCAATACCAGGTACACTTTTCTTACAACTGAAGCTGTACTGGTGACTTTGATCAAATAAAGATGAAGATTTAGATTATTATATGCTGTCATGTAGTTATAGTTTGATATTATTGGTTTAAGTTTGTGATTTATACATTGTAGTAGTATGTAGTAGCTAAAAATAGAAAGACCAAACAAAAATCATGTAATAGTTAGTAGTAGTAGTAGTATAATCGTAGAAGTAGCATATCACCCAGTTTAATTAGGTAAAACTCCTAAAATATAAGTTAGCATATCACTTTTCTTCAAAAATCACTAATTAATCTTTCACAGTAAGCTTTTCGTAAAAACAAAATCACATAGTTAACTATACTGTCGTAGATTTGTACATGAACACAAGTAGGAGTTTAATCTTAATAAAATCAGGGGAATAGTTGTGTCTAAGCATTGAATCATTTAAATATGGATATTCAGGTTATTACAATCCAGTAATTAAAATTACGAATCATGTTCGTGTAATCAACGTGTTTAGAAACTATCAAATAGGCTTAAATCTGTATTGAAATTAGTAGGTTAACAATGTGGTCATAAACTACTCATCTTACCTTTTAAATAGTTTTATATCTTTACATATAGTTAGCTTCACAGTCTCTCAATTAGTAAATAATCAAAATGACCACAAAATTCATTAGTGAAGGTCAGAATTGAAGATGGCTAGTTTAATAAGCAATCATGTATATAGATATTTGATTAGAATTAGTACCCTCGTGTATTGATTTTTCTCTTTCTGATTAATAAAAGCATTTGATTCCTTAATCATGTGTATTGTGGATTTTACATTTTCTATTCTTGCCTTTATTATTTTTATCTGGATTGGGCCCTGTGTAACGTTGGGCCTGAATTGTCCTACGAAATTGCTTAGTCCACTGATTGAGGGCTCGAAGACCGTCTGGGCTTTGAGACTTGGGGCGGCCCTTTACGGGTCTATTTAGACGTTTGAAGAATCCAGGCCCAACAAACAATAGAAATAACGGGCCTGGAATGTTTAATACTAGAAATCGATTAAGGCAAAAACAATGTATAGCAAATATAGTTGAACAAATAGGATCAGACTTTAATAAAATAATTGGGACGAGCCACGCATAACGAATAATAAACACCGGGGCCCCCATTTAGTAATGGTTTAATATAATAGATTCGGGAAGGTTAGTAGTGAATTCCATAGCCTCTCCCAAAAGATCTTTAAAGCCGATAGACGTTATTTAGGGCACGATTTAACGTACTTTCCTATGAACGAGTGCGCACTTGGTGCGACTCAAATTCAAATCTCGGCAAAGCTGAAATACACCGAAAGTCATAGGCGTACTGGTTGCGGTATGACTCGAGGCGTGTTTTCGCGATGCCGCAAATTCTCTAAAAATAATACTTAATGTAAAAAGCATTACATGTTGTTTAAAATCCGTAATTGAGTCAAACAAGAGTCGGGAACGACAATTGAGCGACCGTGCTAAAACCACGGAACCCGGGAATGCCTAACACCTTCTCCCGGGTTAACAGAGTTCCTTATCCGAATCTTTGCTTCGCAGACATTTTTAAGAGTCAAAATTCCTCGGATTCGGGATTAACCGGTGACTTGGGACACCATTATCATTCCCAAGTGGCGACTCTGATTAATCTCAATAAATCCCGAACCGATTGTCCTTTAATTGGAAAAACTCCTTCCCTTACGTTATTTTATCCGTTTCGGATATTTGAGCGTCGGGGTATACCCTACGAGCGTATTTATATTTATACGTTATGTGGGGTAGTAAAAAGGGAGGTGTGACAGCCACCTTTCTTTGTAATAGTCTCAGAATTAGAGTTAAACCGAAAGGGATTCAAAGAAAAGGTATGCACAGAACAAACATATAAGTTTAAAGAGAAGAGTCCCTTTTGAGGAAAAGAAGGACTTATCTGAATGCATGTTGGCTTCAAATGAACATGACATGCTTCTTGGATATGGTCCGAGGAGTGCAAGGAGAGCTTTCAGAAGCTCAAGACAGCACTGACCACAGCACCAGTCTTGATTCTGCCGATAGCTTCGGATCCTTATACTGTATATTGTGATGCCTCGGGAGTTGGCATTGGTTGTGTGTTGATGCAGGAGGGTAGGGTCATTGCTTATGCTTCTCGTCAGTTGAAGCCCCACGAGAAGAACTACCCTGTTCATGATTTGGAGCTAGCAACCATAGTTCATGCTTTGAAGATTTGGAGGCATTACCTGTATGGTGTCTCCTGTGAGGTGTTCACGGATCATCGCAGCCTTCAGCACTTATTCAGACAGAAGGACCTTAATTTGAGACAGCGGAGGTGGTTGGAGTTGCTTAAGGATTATGACATCACTATTTTGTATCATCCGGGAAGGCAAATGTTGTGGCCGATGCTTTGAGTCGGAAGGCGGTTAGCATGGGCAGCCTAGCTTTCATCCCAGTTGGGGAGAGGCCATTTGCTTATGATGTTCAGGCTCTAGCCAATCGGCTAGTGAGATTAGATATTTCGGAGCCGAGTCGAGTGTTGGCTTGTGTTGTTTCTCGATCTTCCTTATATGATCGCATTAGGGAGCGACAATATGATGACCCACATTTGCTTGTCCTTAAGGACAGAGTGCAGCATAATGATGTTAGAGATGTGACTATCGACAGTGATGGTGTTCTGAGGATGCAGGGCCGTATATGCGTGCCCAATGTTGATGGTTTGCGGGAGTTGATACTTGAGGAGGCACACAGTTCGCGGTACTCTATTCACCCAGGTGCCGCAAAGATGTACCAAGACTTGAGACAGGCACTACTGGTGGAGGAGAATGAAGATGGATATTGTTAGGCATATAGCTAAGTGCCTCAATTGCCAGCAGGTCAAGTATGAGCATCAGAGACCGGGCGGTGTTCTTCAGCGTATGGTTATTCCCGAGTGGAAATGGGAGAGGATCACCATGGATTTTGTTACTCGGCTTCCTCGGACAGCGAGGAAGTTTGATTCTGTATGGGTGATTGTTGATCGGCTGACTAAGTCCGCACATTTCATCCCGGTTAGTACTACTTACTCATCGGAGCGGTTGGCATCGATCTTTATTCGGGAGATTGTCAGGTTGCATGGGGTCCCAGTGTCTATTATATCTGACAGAGGCACTCAGTTCACTTCTCAGTTTTGGAGAGCATTTCAGCGAGAGATGGGTACGCGGGTTGAGTTGAGCACCGCATTTCACCCCCAGACAGACGGACAGTCTGAGCGCACTATTCATATCCTGGAGGATATGTTGCGGGCATGTGTGATTGACTTTGGTGGTTCATGGGATGAGTTTTTGCCACTTTCCGAGTTTGCCTACAACAACAGCTACTAGTCGAGTATTCAGATGGCCCCGTATGAGGCATTGTATGGCAGACGGTGTAGATCTCCCGTCGGATGGTTTGAGCCTGGTGAGGATAGATTGATAGGGACTGAGTTAGTTCAGGATGCTCCGGATAGAGCAAAGTTGATCCAGGAGAGGCTTCGCACAGCACAGTCTCGCCAGGAAGAGTTATGCAGACCGTAGGGTTCGAGAGTTGTCTTTTATGGTTGGTGATAGAGTATTGCTGAAGGTTTCACCCATGAAGGGTGTCACGAGGTTCGGGAGGAAAGGGAAGTTGAGTCCCAGGTACATTGGTCCTTTTGAGATACTCAGGAGAGTTGGAGAGGTGGCATATGAGTTGGCCTTGCCACCCAGCTTATCCAGCGTTCATCCAGTATTCCATGTATCTATGCTCCGGAAGTACATCGGGGATCCGTCTCATGTATTAGACTTCATTACCATTCAGCTTGATGGTGATCTATCATCTGAGGTGGAGCCTATTGCTATTTTGGGTCGTCAGGTAAGAAAATTGAGGTCGAAGGAGATTGCATCAGTTAAGGTTCAGTGGAGAGGTCGACCCGTGGAGGAGGCCCCTTGGGAGATCGAGCGGGAGATGCAGAGTAGATATCCTCACTTGTTTGAGTCTTCAGGTATGTTTCTTGACCCGCTCGAGGACGAGCGTTTGCTTAAGTGGGGGAGAATGTGACGACCCGGCCCGTCATCACGGGAATTACCACCCCGTTATCTTGCATTTATATGTTTTATGCTTTTATATCAGTGTTAGAATCTATCGGGTGAGTTAGGAGTGATTTGGATGAATTGGAGCATATAGCCTTTTTGGAGGAAACCTGAATAAGGAAAGTCAACCCGGAGTTGACTATTTGGTTAGAGAGCTCGGAATCGAATTCTGATGATTCGGTCAGCTCCGGGAGGTCATTTGTGAGCTAGGAGAGCGATCGGAATTGAATTTGGAGGTCCGATGTAGAAATAGGCTTGAATTGGCTAAGGTTGAATTTTGGCGGAATCCGAACGGTAGGTGAGATTTTGATCCGGGGGTCGGAATGGAATTCCGACAGTTGCAGTAGCTCCGTTAGGTGATTTTGGATGTGCCTGCAAAATTTCAGGTCATTCGGACGTTGTTTAGTCGGGTTTTTGATTGATTGTGTAATTCGGAATGTTTTAAGGAATTTAGGCTTGAATTCGATGTGAATTATGGGTTTTGATGTTGTTAGACGTGTTTTGAGGATTGGAGCAAGTTCGAATAAGGTATTAGGATGTGTTGGTGTGTTTGGATGGGGTCCCGGGGGCCTCGGGGTGTTTTCGGATGGCTAAACGGGAGAAAATGTGGAAAATTGCAGGTTTGGGATTCTGGTTCTGTTGTTTTCGCTCCTGCGGAAATGCGGGCGCAGGAGCGAGTCCGCTGAAGCAGATACAGGAGCGCAGAAGCGCTGTTGATCGCGGAAGCGGAGTTTCGTCCGCAGGAGCGGCACCGCTGGTGCGGAAAGCGAGCCGCAGAAGCGGAATTGGCCGGCTAGGCCTGGAAACGCAGAAGCGACCCTCTGGTCGCGGATACGGGCTCGCAGGAGCGGACTCCTGTCCGCAGAAGCGGAAAGGACCGCAGAGGCGGAGGGTATTCCGCAGAAACGGTTCCGCAGGGGCGGAAAATGGTCCGCAGAAGCGAAAATCGCAGTGAATTAATTGTATCAGAAGTTAGAAAATTTCAGAAACATTTCACACATTTGGGTCTCGGCTTAAGGAGGCGATTTGGGCGATTTTGGAGAGAAACTCAAGGGAAATCATCAGGTAATCAACTATGGACTTATACTATGATTAGTATTGATAATATTATGCAATTATATCATGAAAATGGAGGAATTTGGGGTGATTAATGGAAGATTTAACCCTAGGCTTGAACTTTAGAAAATCAAGGTTTTGAGTGGGCAAATGGAGTCCGATTTTGGTAAATTTGATATGCCTAGACTCGTATTGAGATGAGGGTTCCGAATATGTAACTTTTATAATTTTTCGAGAAGCGCACCAAAAGTCGGGTTTTGACAACTTGTGGGTTTTGATATAATTTGGGTTATTTCGAATGAATTGCATGAAATTAGCATATATTGATGCATTCTCTATGATTTTGAGCAGATTTGGCATCCGAGGAGATTGATTTGCGAGGCAAGCGCAAGGCGGATTGAAGCTTCTACCGGTTCAAGGTGAGTGGTAGTAGTAAACAATGTACTGAGGGTTTGAAACCCCGTACTAGCACTTTACAGTGCGATGTTGAGATGAGATGCGCGTCTTGTGACGGGCGTGGTGACATTGTGATTGGAGGTTCGGACTTGGTCCTTCCCGGCTAATAGAATACTGTGTTTTATGACTGTTAATGAGATTATAACTGTGCAATTGGGCTAATGGCCATGTTTGGGGCCTTGCGCCGATCTGTGGAGCATTAGGGAACCTATAGAATTAGGTGACCCGTATATCGTGTTGAAAACATTCACTCAGCCGTAGCTCTAGCTGTATAGCATAATATGAGCCAGTACTAGATGTGTACATTGAGAGAGATTATCTAAGGTAGAATTCCCTGTTCTAGCTGAGTGGGCCTGAAAGGCCAAGTCTATACCGATTGAGATGAGATAGGGTCAAGGACCCACTGTGATATATTATATTGGGCCTGAGAGGCCAAGCACATATTGACTGGGATAGGGTCGAGGACCCATTATGAGGTATTATATATATATACCTATATTAGATCGGGCTGCACGCCGCATCAGTATATATATTGGATCGGACTGCACGCCGCAGTAATATACATGTAATATACATGTAATATACATGTGGGACGGACTGCACGCCGCAGTATTATTGCGCTTGGGCTGTAGGAGCCCCTTCGGAGTCCGAGTCTGCACACATTCTCAGTGAGCACTGGTGTATATTATGGGATCGGGCTGCACGCCGCAGCAGTATAGAGATATATACATAAATATATTGGATCGGACTGCACGCCGCAGTAATATTTGTGTGGATCGTGCTGCACGCCGCAGTATTATAGTGCTTGGGCCTAGGGAGCCCCTCCGAAGTCCGTATACACCCCCAGTGAGCGCCGTCGACGTTAAATGGAGCGGGCTGCGCGCCGCAGCGGTATATGTATTGGAGCGGGCTGCACGCCGCAGCATTATACTTATTCATATCCTATTACCTACTTAAATACTTATATATTATAGACATAGGTATGTGTCTTCATATATTGAGATGGCCGTACACCGTAGGGGTACGAGTAAGGGTTTGATAAATGTGGGATCTTGTAGAGATAGATGAGCACTGAGATCAGAGTACTTCTTGTAGAGATAAACGTAGATTGGAGGTTGCCTTAGAACTGCTTAGTGATAGTATAGGTGTTCTTACTTTCAGTTATTATTTATTATTATTACTCACTGAGTTGAAATATACTCACCCCACTCCCCGCACTTTCTGTGTAGATACAGGTGTTCAAGAAGGCAGTTGAGTTACCGCAACTCCTACAATATTGTTATCCCGAGGAGACTTCGAGGTAGCTGCCGGCGTCCGCAGGACCCTGTTTTTCTCCTCTTTATCATCTTGTTGATTCCTTTTTGCCTAGACTTGTTTGTATTAGGATGTTAATCCGTAGAGGCTCAGTCTCGTGACACCACGATATGGTTGGGACCGTATTTTGTATGTTTTACATTTCGCTTATCACCTGATATGATCATGTTCACTGTTAAGTTTAATTTGATTAATAACTGGCTGGTTTAAGGGTTAATATGGTCGGGCTTGCCTAGCATTGTGTTGGGCGCCATCACGACCCGGGTTTGGGGTCGTGACAATTAGGTACCCCACAAATCCCCCATGTTATATGGTATTGGCGTTTAAAACATCATCAAAGGTGAGGTCTCATGATTTTTTGGTCTCATTTAAAATGGTTATATAACAACGATCCAGTTGCTCGTATTATTGTTCTCATATTATCTTATTTATGTACCAATAGCACAAATTTAATGTATTTATGTGTGAATGGCTATTTTATTATAATGGTAGCATATGAGGATTATTTTTTTAATTTAGTTTCTTATATACGAGTGATTCATATGATTAAAAATCAAGTATAATTATGTTGAGATATTGATCAACTCTTTAACCCTTTAAAAAATATTTGAATTTATGGAATGATGATTTAGGCATCATTTGTTTTTTTTAAAGATTAAGACATCTGAATCTGAATACACATCTGAATATCAAGATGTGTATTAAGATTAAAACATGTGAATTTGAATACACATCTGAATATATTAAGATGCGTATTAAGATTTGAATACTAAATAATTAAGACTGTTTGATTTTTAACATCTGAATATATAACATTCATCTTTATTTGAAAATTAATAAATATAAAATTCAAATAAAATACTAACTAATCTAATATTCTATCATTAAAATATATAGTGTTTTAAAATATGATAGTTGGTGGTGGCGATGGCTAACGGGAGAATGCCAACTAGAGGCGGTGGTTGGTGGTAGTCTTGGTTGATGATGGTGGTTCATGCTGGTAGCTAGTAGTGATTGGTAGTGGTAGCAATTATGTTTGAGGATGATGGTGGTGATAGTTAATATGGCGGGTGGTGGTAATAGTTATGACTGAGAAAGGTAGTGGGTAGGTGGTGGGAGGTTATAATGATGGGAAAGTACCGGCTGTAGTTGTTGATGGTGATGGGGTGGTCAGTTGTGATAGTTGAGGTGGATGAGTGTTGATTGTGGGTGAAAATGATGGTGGTCGGAGTGGTGGGGAAAGTGGGTGGTGACAGTTGATAATGATGACGGCTATGATTGATGTGTGTGTTTTTCCTCCTAATGTTTTGGTTGATCTGCCTTAACCAGAACTTTTGTTGTCGATCTTGATATCCCTCTTGAAACACACAGTTATTCGTGCAAGAAAACATATTGCGGTAAATGTAGTACAATAATTAAGATGTTTGTCTTTGTGCTTTATTTATTATATTTGCAAAACATAAACATACTAAAAATTATTTTCACAAAAATTTAAAAGGATATTCCTTAGTTTCGAAAGTTGAAAATTGAATTCAGGGATAAGAATATACTTAGAAGCACATTGACCAGTATCATAATTTTTAAATGTATGACGTTAATGTCAAAATTTCTATATATCGTGTGTGTGCTATTACATAAGTTATTCGGCGTATCTAAGTTTTTCATTAGTACGACGGACAATTTTTTCTTCAAAATTAATATATATACAATGGAAGATCAATTTTAACTTAGTCTATTATGTATACGGTGATACTAACATACGTAAGAAATAATAAACTTGACAACAAATATATATGGTAGAAGGCCATTTAGCACTAAAGTGTTTAAGTATTCTTCTTGGTAAGAATTATTGGTATCATTTTCTCATGAGTCAAAAACAAAAAAATATTTTTTTTTACTTTAAAATTTTGCAATCAACCTTTTATTTAGTCAATCAACATATTCATTTATCCTAGTTAAGATATCTTTTTAATTCAATCATGCAATCTACACAAATTGCGTTTTAATCTAATGAAAGAAATATTTCTCTTATTAAATGCACTACTATTATCATTGAGATTGATAACCAAATGCTCACGAAGACCAAAGTCATATTTTCTTGGGTATTTTTTAAAAGTACACAAAAAATTGAAAAATATATATTATTTAAATAGCAAATAATTCAAATATAATATAGAAATATATTATCGTGTGGGTATTTTTCCGCCTCAATTTCATCTCTTTATGAGGTCCATTTAATATTAATTTTCTTTTGGTATTGCATATTATGGAGTGATAATGTATTGCCAATACGGAGGATTCTTATAAAATTAATTTTATTAAACTTTGCTACATATTTTTAATAAGTATTTAATAGACCAAGTTTTATTACTTTTAAAATCATAAATATTCAAAATTAGCATAGAAGGTATTGTAGTTCAAAAAATAAGTTATTGTAGTTATGTTCTTTCCCTACGAGTTCTTCCATTTAATATTTTAGGGCTACTTTGGTATATTAATATTATATTTATACTTTTATAATAATATAGACTTTATTTTTCTAAATGAATTTGGACAATATAATACATTCTCAAATTAAATTAATAATAGGACATTATAATACATTTTCAAACTAAATTAGTTATAAGAATTTTTAAGAAGTATATCCTAAAAGTATTAGGATTACACGACTAAAGATATTTACTTGTTCAATTTTATATTAATTAGACAGCCCGAAAGTAATTATACTAATAGGATTCATAACGTGTAGTTTTATGTCCTAGAACTAATAGAATTATAAGGCTAATATCTATAATTTCGGTTATGTTATTTTATTATGAGTTATTATTTTTTAAAACCGACAAATTAAGTTACTTATCATTAGAACATAACATTAGCTTTGAGTCACGACGTAACTTTTAAGAATTTTTTACATTAAACAACATGTTTTATTTATGAGATGAAAAGGAAATAAAATTTTCTATAAATGTTGATTCTATTTAAATAATTAAATATAGAAAAAATCATGAAGATCAAACAACAAATAAAATAAAATAATTTAAAACTAATTTTAAATAAAATCGTCATAAAATGCAACTACAACTTTTATGAAGGAACTTTATTTTGTTTAAAGTCAAAAAAAGGGAAAACATTCCTTCAATTTCTAATATAAATAAAGAAGGTAATATACAATTATTAATTTTAAAACGTAGAGTCAAAGTGGACTCTTGAGTTTATAATCTTTTTTTTTTTTTTTAACTACGAATATTTTCTAAGCCTTTCCATACGTATTTAGACTATATCTCTCTTTACGTTTTTTCAAATTAAGGTTAAAATTGATGTTTTTATTTATGAATTCTTACCTAGTTCAATAAGAAAAGATTTAATAACCAAAATTTAGTCAATTGTATTCATGCTTTTATAATAATATATAGATAATTGTAAATCACCTAAGGCTAAAATTCTTTTCCTATTTAAATTGCACATACATCAGCCAAGAGAAAAAATGCTAAGGTATAATACTGCAATCCAAATTAATTTTGGAATCATATTCCCGCACCAAACCGCTGCTACACTCCTCTCCGATATTTTACAACCAAAAGAAAATACCAAGAAATAAAGAAAATCCAAAATACTCTTATTCTCTATGTAAAGCTTTGTCCTTCTTCTTGGACAACAGATACTTCGTATCTTCTTCTTTTTGGATGCAAATGCATTGTTCAGTTATTTTTTCCCAATTTGTGTGGGATTTAGATTTACTAATTATAAAAAAAAAAAGTAATAGATTGTTGGAACATTAAAGTCGCAATGTCATAGTTTATTTCAAATCCTAATTATCAGTTTATTTGCAAATAAATGAGGCCTAGTCTAGTTTATTCTTGCTTTTATAATACTATAGAACAAATGTATACTACATTAAAGACACGAAGACCCTTAGCGAAATGCCGTTCGTCTTTTTTGCCCCTTGAAAATAGATTTCACATTAGACGAAAGTGTAATTTCAGTTTTTCCCTAATTTTAGGAGCTCTTAATCAATTAAAATTTAAATATTAAATCTTTTCCTTGTTTGAATATGTAGAAAGTCCAAAATTAAAATCGAATAGAGCTTTACTCTATATAAACTCTTCCCTTATTTGGACAAGTTAACGTAATTTTAACCTTCCATGTAAATTTTTTCAATATTAATTTTCAGAATAGAAAAATAAATAAAAGGAAATTAAAAAGGAAAGAAGTACAGAAACTAAATAGTTAATTCTTTGATTAACTAATAAACAAAAAATCTAAATAAAAGCTTTTCTAAAAATCATAAATAATTTTTTAAGCTTACAAAACTCCTCAAATTTATTTTGACAAAACTTGTGACCAAACGGTCCTTAAATGTTGACTTCTCTATTTTGGGTCATTAAAGATTATCATTGTTACATATTCATTTGTTATCTATCTATCTATCTATCTAGAATAGGACAAGCAAAACCACTATATTAAAACAAATGTCTTAACCATAAAAAACCAAGTGGCATTGTTAAGACAAAATAAACTACTTTGCTAACTAACTTTTAATTGAATTTTAAATTTTGAGTTGATTGGTTACACTACTTGAATTAATAAACATAAATATCTTATAATTATCAATAAAAAATAAATATACAAAAAAAATCTACTCATTCAAATTATAGTTTTAAAATTATTTTATAATAAAAAAATAAAAACTACAATTTAAATTGGAGAGTAATTTCTTCTTAATATAGTTGTAGTAGTGTGTATGTTTATATTATTATTATTATTATTATTATTATTATTATTATTATTATTATTATTATTATTATTTTTATATATGTGTGTGTGCGCGCGCACGTGCGTGTGTGTGCGCGTGCATGTGTGTGTGTGTGTTTATTTAACAACATTAAGTAATGGATAATACAATTAGATAACCAAGGAACACACACATGTGTATATATATATATATATATATAATAAAGTTCTTTAAAAAGACATCCAAGCAGGCATTATGAGAAAAGTCGTACATATACACATAACTAAAATCGTAATAAATAAGTCATAAATAAGGAATACTAAAAAAATAAATAAATCAAATGATATCGTAAAAATACATATACTAAATAAATTACTCATGTATGAAAATTTAGTTAATAAATAGAACTCATAATTTCATAATGAAGTATGGGAGTAGTTATTATACAAAATTGGTGAATTTATTAATAATTCACTTGTCAATTTAATAATAATAAGTAATATATATATATATATATATAGCCAATTATAAAAATATAAAGAAAGTAGTAGACAAAAATATTAAACAAACTAATATGCTAATAAATTTTTTTATTAACAATGTAATTTTACTAAAAATTGTAAAGAAAAATACATAACAAAAAAGTTATTCGATGACTATATGATCCAGAACAACTAGTCTTGATCTTTATTATATGAGGATGCGAGGAAAGGGAAAGAAGGTGATAAGCAAGAAGATAAGTCCCTTAATTTAATAGATATTTTATTCATCAAAATTCAGATAATATTATCGAGAACAACAGAATAAAATTATATTTTTTTAAGATTAATAAAATATTTATCTTCTCTCATATTACAAAAAAAAAAAGCGATCTGAAAAAAATATTAAATAAAGTAATATGCTAATAAATATTTTTATTAAGAATATATAATTACTAAATATTGGATAATATAATTAAATAATATATAAAACAAAAAAGTCCTTCAATAATTATATAAGTCCTTTTAGTTTAATAGAGATTTTATTATTAGGTATATCATATTGATAAATAATATGATAATTTAAATTTATTAATAATACTATCTAATATGTCCAAACAATCCTGATTAGAATTTAATTCAACTAATATTGTTACGGGTACGACTACCAGTGACACAATATGTTAATCCAAATCCTAAACTGCTACGGTCTCTCCCCCCTACGATACCTTATCACAGATAAAAACAAAAAGGAAAAGAAAATCATCTCTCCCTTTTGTTCTTATTTTAACCCTAGAAAGAAACCCATTTGTGTTCAACTGTTGCTGGGTTTGGATCGTTTCCTCCAGGACACGGGTAAACTAATTTAATATAGTATTTATTTTTGCAATTTTTATATTATTTGTGTTTTGTTTAAGCAAAAATTTCTGTCTTTGAACCCTAAAACGAACATAAAATTGGGGCCTGCAATTTCTATTTGTTCCTCCTCCTTTGTGTTTGTCGAAGCAAATTTTCAGCCTTCAAACTCTTAACCAACATAAATTCTGTAAAAATAAATATAAAAATCCAACCTTTGGTTCCAAAGTTTGGAACTTTTTTCTATTTTGGTAAATATTTTGAACTTGGGATGATCCTGCTCTGCTGTAATATATTTTTGGATTACTACTTTTTTTTAAAACTATTATTTCATTCGTTATGACATTGAAGGAGAGCCTTGGAGCAACGTTAAAGTTTGTCGTACAGGTTCGAGCCGTGGAATCAATCACTCGTGCGTAAAAGCGGGAGGCTTCGTGCACCGGGCTGCATTGCCTGGCCGTTATGACATAGACTTACACTTTTTGACTAATTTGTAATAAATAAATAGATAACTATAAATATGAATATAAATAGATAGATATATATTCATGCAATGGAATGGCTAGAAAAATAACATGGAGCGGGCAGTTTAACCGAAATTATCGCCCCATACCCGGGCCGCTGCCGTCAGCCCGAACAGTTGCGAGGGAAATTGAAATTGTTCAAATCCCCCAAAATTCCCCTCTCCCCCTTTTTATTTTCCCACTTCACTTCTCCTCTTCCCCAAAACTCACCCCCTACCCCACCGGAAACATCACTTCTACGCGGCTCAGCCTCTCTCCGAAGCCGCAGATTCACCCTTTTGTATTTAGGGCAATCACTAATGATTCGGAACTTGTATGATTCTTAGGTTTTGATTAAATCTTAGGTAAATCGCTATTGTTTCACTGCCCTAAATCCAATGAATTCCAATAAAAAGCTTATAAAATATGTATATTACAATATATTTGTTGACCATTTTTTGGTATCTGATTTCTGTGTTTTTCTTTTTGATGTGTGATATCTGAAGAAGCTATTTTAGTTGAAGTTAGAGAAGATGGCGAAGGTTGCTGCTGGGGGTCCCGTACATCCATCAAATGCACTTAAGTTTGGTGGGGGTGGTGGTTCTAAGGTCACTACCACCACAATGAAACGAAAAACTCCATCTGAGTTACGCGTGAGTACCTCTTTTCCCGATTTATTTTTAATCAGCCTTTTAAATATGAAAGTAGAATTCTTTATAGTAAACCTTGGCGCTTTTCTTCAATTTTGCCTTTGACACTGAATATGACAGGGAGAGCAATTGAAGAGAAAGAATACTATGCAACTCGTGGAGGAATCATCAGCCCCAATTGATGGCTCTATGAGGTAATTTTTGTTTCCATTTCTCTTATAACTTTTTAAGTGCAACTAACAAAGTCCATCCACTTGTTTGAAAGCAATGGTGTTTTTCCGGGGCCCAAGAGATCTGATGTATCGAAGAACCCAAAATATATTGATACTCGTGTGGACGAGCTATTTCCTGTCAGAAAAAACAGCATCAGGCTAAATTTGATTTCGAGGAAAGAAAATGTCAAGGTTAGTTTACTTATTGTCGCGGTACTTTTATTTGGAATCTATGTAATTCAGCAAATGCTTCGACCGGCTTCTTTTTGTGTTTTCCCTCACTAATTATGTATCTTTATTTCTTCTCTCTGGCAGGAAAGTTTTCCAGAAGAGCAAAGTGGTAGTATTAAAAAATCTTCTGTGCCTTCAGCATTTCCTGCTGAGAATCAACAGCAATTGAAATGGTAATTGTGTAGAATAGTATAAAAAATTTGTAGGAATGTATTGTCTGTTGTATCTTCTTTCTTCTCATTTAATGATTTTTTCATATATTGTCATGAAAAGCCCGGAAGCCTTTCTTGCTTCAACTGTAAGTGGAAAAGATTGTGCAACCAAAACTTGTAGAACAAGTCAAAGGTGCAATGAAAATACCTTCCGCAGCGTCACTGAGCTGTCACTGGGTGGTGTAGATGCACATGGCTTGTCTACTATCGATATGGTACTTACTATTGCCAGCATCTATCCTCTTAAATTGCTCTATATACTTTTTTTTTCACAGCTCTTTAAACTTGGATAAAGCTAAGATTAACCATTTATCTTCTATTGATAGGATAAAGCCTTAAGAGGACTGGCTACCCATGATCATCAAGTTGCTTCTGCTAAACTTGCTGAATCCTCTGAACCAGATGGTGGTTCAAGGTCAAAAATTTTCTCCTCAGAACTCCATGTCCTATGTAAGAGGACCCCGTTGGATCTGACGATGAAAACTAATATACGAGTTGTGTCTGCATCTTCCATCAACTGGTGAGTGATGGCATGATTGATTTTGTTATATAATGAGTCATTTTAATATAGACGCATGTCTACATTTATTTGTTGGAAAAACTGTCCATATGCATTGCTTAGTTGAACTCATGAAATGTTGAGCTCCTGTTACAACTTATAAGGAATCTGTTTTCTCTTGGTTTTAGCCTGAAAGAATTTGTGCGTCTCTGGAAGTTTATTTTACTACCAACAAGGAAAGATGTTTTGAAATACCTGCAGTCCCGCTTGGATCTGGAGTTACAGAGCTTGTTTATGATATTGCTCCAAGTGTTTTAGGTTTATAATGCAGTATCTGATGTATACAATTTCTTTCCTGAGAGTTACAAGTTCTCTTAAGTTATTACATGCTAAAGTAATACTTGATGGCATGTCACTTAACTAGTGGCATAACCATTTAACAAGTGAGAGATGTACATAACATTTTTTCTGACCAAGTGACCATGCCATGAACTGTGTCCCCTCTTACCACCCCCCCCCCCCCCAAAAAAAAAAAAACAACCAAAAAAAAAAAGAAAGACAAGTGTTGCTGCTTTTAAGGTTAATTGTGTCTCGTATAATCTGTAGGTTTCATAGATTGATCAATTGTGGCACCAGCAATGTGGTGGCAAGGTTTACATCCTTGAATTGTTCCACGAGTCAAAAGATGACCTGCTTTCCTGAGATGAATTCTGTTTCCCAAGCAGTTAATCATTGGTCATTGCATTCCTGGATGTATCCGCAGTCTCCTCTACCGCCTTCAGTTATATCAGCTTTAACATTGTCTGCTTCAACGGGAGGTATTTGCTGGATTCTTCTGTATAGTCCTACCTTTTGCTTGCTATCTTTCCTCCTGACTGTAGAATTTTTACTTTTAATCCTAGGGCAACTGGACTTTTTAAGCGAAAGGCAGCTAGCATGGCAGGATTCTTTTCGAAGTTTATATTGCATGCTTCGGAAGAATGTTTGCAGCATCTTCTATGGTAAGTATCATTTTAGTTACCACCTTCATGTGCCACTTATACCTGACATACAGTTTTTACTTTTTATTTCATGAGACTTCACACTTATAAATAGTGGTGATTTAGGATGGACATCTGCAACTTAGAAAAAAGAGAAATGCAATATATGAATTCTTTATGATATTATTACTTGGTTAGGCAATTGGGTCTTACCAGAAGAGGTAGAGTCTCTGATATTGGTCTACAAGGAGTTTTTAACACATAGACATGTACCTATTTTCAGCCTAGTTATGTTGCTTGTAATGATAGAGAAACTATTTGTAGTGATTACGGCAGGTTCTGTTTACATGGAAGCCATGGTTCTACTATCTATTTTTTCCTCCTTTTTCAGATGTATTTTCCATTATTATGTGTTAATGATCATTGTTTAACTTTATTGGTTTTTGGTACTTGTGATGTTAGTTAACTCCTAGGTCTAAAGGTCTGGTGTTCAGCTTCTTGGCTTATACATACTTGCCTTTAACAGCTCTACTCTTAAACAATTTCAAGAACACATACAAAAGTTCGCATTGCCATGTTCATTGAAGAACTATCCAATGGTGATGTAAATGACAACCATTGCTACTCGCCTGTTGCTTCTTCCATGATTCTACCTTTTTGCCCGACTACCCTTCTTTGCTCCCAAAGTCCAGAAAGGGTAACACCTGAATTAGATTAGATCCCTTTGGATGAGGTGATATAGAATCTAATTAACATAAAATACAGAAAAATACAGACCAATCTGATTTTAATTTTCTGTTGTAATAACTCTGTAAAACTAAATAAAGATGCAATTGTTTGTGGATACAGTTTATTGGCAGCTTAAAAGTCATTCCCTTTGTTCCATCTTATATTGCACTCTATCCTTATTAGCCTGTTCCAAAATGAATGACTTCAGTCATATAAAATTTCCAAAATGAATGACTTCAGTCATATAAAATGAAATAGTGGGAATACATTTTTTCTGTTTCATTGTAGTGATTTGAATTCTATGTATTCATGTTCTCTCTCTGTTTTTAACTTGGCAGTCTGCACTGCTCAATTTGTGGTCATGTTCACCAGTTCTTATTCTGAGGAAAACTGTGTTTGCAATGCATATATATCTCAGTCAACCCGGGGTTTGAGGTCATCGCTCAAAGAACATGTAAGATGATGACTTGATGGTACTTCTTATTTTGCTTA
Source organism: Nicotiana noctiflora (assembly GCA_032618575.1). NCBI lineage: Eukaryota > Viridiplantae > Streptophyta > Magnoliopsida > Solanales > Solanaceae > Nicotiana > Nicotiana noctiflora. Next base: position 5,736 of record JASVEL010001302.1, on the reverse strand, counting down.
TTTCTTCATGCTATTCTTCAAGCATAGTTTGTTTATTATCCAGCTCGTTTTGGCCTATTTGGTTTCTGCTGTTACCCTCCAGCAAAGTGCTGATACAATGCTTTTAGTTTGTGATTGTAAAAGTTGATCCTGGAGCAGCTCGGGGATGTTCTAATGAGTCACATAAGTTTCATATACTTGATTAGGTCTCACCTCTGTAATTTAAGCTCCCCAACAACTAGACTAGTTTTAATGATGTAACGATTTGCAAGTAATGTTAGTTTGGATTTGAATAGCATCTTAAATTGCCAGATAACATTACACAAGTTATGAAACTTGGTACGTTCTCCTGTGGAGAAGTTCCGTATGTTAGTCCATAAATAGGAGCCGTAAAGCAAAAGGTGTTAAAGACAATATAGCCCCAGGACTTTAAGTGAGAAGCGAATGCATGGTGTGTAAATATTGCATCACGTAACCCCTATCTGTTGATAATTTGTTAAAAATATAGGAAATATTTTTTCCCCCTTTTCTAAAACCAAGCTGGCATTCTAGCTCAGTATATTACTACGGTGTAACAAGTGACAAAAGTTGGTGCCAAGTCTTTAGGAGCAAGATAGAATAACTGATCAGTGGAGTGAATACAAAGATGGACTCTTTGGCTTTCCACAGCCATTTGAGTCAAACAAATAAAGTTGGGCAAAACTATTTGAAATTGACGTTGGAAAATAAATTATTCGACATACAAGTCCAGGGCACAACTTCAACTGTTTTTTGAAACTGGCCAAGCTCAAAGAGAGTGCTTGTGAGTTACAAGATCTAAGACACCCCATAGAAAAAGAAAAAGAAAAAGAAAAAGAAAAAGAAGGGATTGTGACTGTACAAAAAAAGAAAGTCTACTCCTGTAGAGAGTTTATGAACTCTCTTCATCTTGAATGTTGCGCCAAAAAGCCAAAAGCCACAAAAAATTAATGATTAGAGTTGTATTTTTAGAAGGCACCTCTTGTACAAAAGTGCGACACTGAACTTCCATTACTTGCATAAGAAAGAAGGATGATTAGGAAACACTATCAGCTGTAACAGTAAAGAAAGATGATTAGGATTTGACTCCTGGTTTCATTTTCTCGTGTATATGCTATTTGGCTTCTTTATGTTGAACAGGTGATGGTTTTCTAATATAACTCAAGTGGTGATGCTAAAGTGCTGAATGGACATGCATTTTAATTGTGTGATTATGCATTTTGTTGCATATGTAATTTGTTAAGCTGATTATGTGTTGCAATCTTTTATGGTGGTAGGATGTTTCTTTTTCTATGCCGCTTTGCCACTCAAAATTGGAGGAACTTAGTACAGAAGAGCTGCTTGAGCTTTCAGAGATTGAGAAACAAAATCCGGGCCAGGTAAATTTGTCATGTAGTTGATACTCACGTGGAAAAATAAATCCGAGAGAGAAATTTGCTTACAAATCTTTGTATTAATGATGTCAGATTCTTTGACTGACTTGTCAATGCCTAGTTTTAAGAAAGGGAAAATTGTCCAAAGTATTAAAAAGTGCTGCCCAGTGCACAAAGTGTGTTCACGCAGGGTCCAAGGAAGGCCGCACCCCAAGGGGTGTGATGTAGGTAGCCTACTCTGATGCACGCATCAGTGGCAGATTTCACGGCTTGAACCCGTGATCTATAGGCCACACAGAGACAACTTGACTGTTGCTCGAAGGCTTCCCTTCAATTTGCCAAAGTACTGAGTATTTTTTTCATGTTGTGTCTGAGTTTTCTTTGCATTAATGAACTTAACTTTTTCAATGTGGAAATTTTGGAGTAATTATAGTGATGTATAAAATTACTTTACTGCTTGCTAGAAGAACTTTCCAGACCCCACTTTGTGGGAATATACTGGGTTGTTGTTGTTGCTTGCTAGAAGAACTGTCAGGTGTATTCAATAGTTGATTAGTCAGTTTCCCCTTTTACCATGAAAAACTTTTTTATTGTTGAAGTATGTCAACTGCTTCCTTTAACAGCTTAAACTGCCAAAGACGAGACACTTTTATTGTTCACAACATTGTCCCCCCGCCTCACCCAAATATTTTTTGTTTTTTTCCTCTGGCCACACACATGGAAATATTTCATTTATAGGTGATGGTAGGCTGAACTAAGGACCTTTGCTTGCTTTATATGTTGAAGTGTGTGAATAACCTGATTTAAATGCTTAAGATGTAGAGGGGACATCTTATTTATTTGTTGGTTTATAATAATTTTTTCCCAACTGGTGAGTTTAATGTTTTATGCAGACTAGGCGGCGGGGTGCAATGTCTGATGTGGATAATAGGCCCCAATCTCTGCTGGCATTCACTGGAAATAAGAATGTTCATTCTTTATATGACTTTCTACTGAACTATAGGTAAGCTCGTAGTTGATAAAAAAGTTTAGTTGTCTTCATTCCATATCCTCCCTTCCATCATATTATGCCACAGTTTTAGTATTCAATTGCATATGATCTTCTCTAAACTATATAGCATTTTGTCAAATTTTCAGATATTTCTTAACTTCTCTAACTGGTGTGGACGTCCCTGTGTTGTATTCACCTATCCCATTTGAGAATGCTGCATTCACTGCCCCTGAGGTTGGTTTAAGACTTCTGCATAATCTTGTTTCTTCAATTTGATTGTCCGAATAGTTGGGTTCAAGCCATGACATTTGGGGTCGTTCTTATGGAGATGAGATAGAACATGGATTGTAGAAAGCAATTATAAGACAATTATACTATGAGTAGAAAGCAAATACATGGATTGTAACCGGATATACATTTGCAGTTGTGTGTTTGCTTGATTGTGATGAAGACTTTTACTGAGGGCTCAATATAACAGTGTTCTTGGTTTGCCCTTCAATGAACATTTTCTTCCTCCCAATCTTCACCCAAGATTGGAGTCTCTCACCTTATATCCAAAGGATAATTTCAACATTTAGGGGCTTGTGCAGTGAGATAACAATCCCAATATGGTTAACCGATCAAAAAAGCAAGATAACAATCCCAATATGCTCTTTTATTAAAATTTTAATTTTGTTAATAGTAACTCCCATATTAACAATTTCATTTTCCCTAAGATATTAAAATGAACACATGTATCATTTGTTGTATTGTTGATAATTCTATCTTCTTTATCTTATGCTTTTAGATAATGTGTAGCCACTTAATTCAACAGGAATACTGAACAACAATAACAAACCCAGTTTGGTCCCATAAATGGGGTCTGGGATATGCAGGAATACTGTAAAAGAATTTTTTGTTATCATGCCAATGATTGTGCCTGTACTTGCCTCAGTGTGGCTTTATGCTTCATAAGCTGTCTTCCTCTGTTAGGTGTTTAAACATAAGCTATCAGATTCGTGGCACTCCCCTAAAACTAGTAATTGTGAAATTCAAAACAAATTCGTATCTTATTTTGAACCTGGAAAAAAATAGAGCATACATTCTATTCTAGAGTTCAGATTCATGGCACTCCCCGATGTGGGGCTTATTGTATCAATATCAATTTCCAGTAAGATACACCCATGATATGTCCAGGATGCCCTATTCTGTTGGTTTCCTTATTTTTCAATTTATATTGGATACAAGTACCATAAGAAAAGATGCTTGCTGCAGAACAAAGCATCACTTGTCTAAGTGTTTGACTGTGAATATAGATATCAGATAGTATTTGCTTTGGCTAAATAAATGGATGAACTATATCTATGCTTTTTGTACACAAGATAGTTAATTGAAGGTGGCATGTCGCAGTTTGCTTGATATTTGAATGTTAATTAAATTTGATCTGTTCGTTCATAGATGAGACCTTAAATCTGTTTTACTCTTTGAGGCAGTTGAGTTTAACGAAAGATTTGCTGAATAAAACACGCAACTTGCTCTTACTTTGTGATACAAGCACACATGCAGGACATGCACTTTCATTTTTACAAAAACTGTTAGTGATGTAGGTCTTTTATATGCCATAAGCTATTATCTACCTATGCATTTTTTATTTTATTTTAAAGTAATAGAGAGGCTTGGCTCGAGGGATGTTCACAAAGCATTATCTGCATCTGCTGTCTTACTGTCCCAAAAGATCTTGCTTTCCACTCTTGACTAATAAGAGTAATGTCTTTTTATAAAAGATAATTTCTCAATATACTGAGTCTTAAGCTGATTATTACTTGTTACGCTGCAAAAAATAATCTCTAAATATCTTCAGTCTTGAGTTTGTTATTGCATTATCAATGTGTTCTGTCTTAAGCTGGTTATAGTGTTATCCAGAATGCAAATAGATATCACTAAACCTACTCTGCAGGTCAGATGCAAGGAGGTCAGGAGAATTGATCAGGTAGCTTTTCAAGGAATGGAGTCAAATGTGCCTTGTGAGCATAATCAGCAACCATCATCTGGGATGTGCTATAGTGTTGAAATTAAGGGTCGATACCTTGCCCCATGGATAACCTCTGCTATATGTGATGCTTTCAGCTCTAACAGCACAAGTTTTGAGGCTAGGTATACTGTCTACAAAACACTGTTCACATGAATTATCTAGAATATACTGTTGCATGTAGTGTATTACATGTTCTTTTACTGGTTGGAAGGGGATATTCCTTGGGGTGGTAAGATGTCCCAAGAGAAGTGAATGCTTTCAGCAGATGATTCCCCTAAAGTAAGTTTGTAAGATGTTCTAAGGGAAGTGAAACAGTATCAGTAGACGATGCCCCTAAATAGGTGGAAGTGTTCTGCTAAGTTGATAGACGCCAAAAAACTAAAACCGGAAAGTGCTGCTTTGTATTCCTTATTAAAAAAGTGCTTCTTTATGTTGCATATTTCCAATAACTTCCAGACTAATATTTTACTTGGGCGGTGGATTTGGTCTAGTGTCTCCAATATAGTGCGAGTAAGAAGATACTCAGAACTGGAGGGTTATTGAGAACTCACCAACACTCATATTTTGGAACATGAAAAACCTTGAATGTCAACATTTCATACTTGGTATTTTAGTTTCAAAGATCCACTGAAAGAACGTTGAAACTTAAATGTTACAATGTCAAAATCCAACTGGGAGAAATCCTTCAGTAATATGAAAAAAAAACCTGCTAGTATGAAGATAGGTCTACTGTAGTGTCCAAGTACTTGGACCATCCAACTTTTGTATTTGTATTCTGTTCAGAAGTTTTAATTTATCTTACTGATGCTGTTTTATTTTATGTATTTACTTATGATTCTTCTTTTTTTCTCTGTGGTATTTTATGGCTTTGCAGTTTTATCACAGAACCTACTTCGGTTGGCTTGAATACTTGTCTCAGTGTTAGCGGGAAATGTTCTGATCCACAAGTTTCAGCAACTGAAGCCTTAGATAGCGGTAGCCTCTGTTTTGGTATCCCAAATACCAAATTGTGTCCCCAGATAAATTCTGCCTTTTTAAAGGGCGTGAAGTACTTTGGCGGTTCCTATACTGCTTTTCTTTCACCTGTTTGACATCCTGTGTGTAAATTATAAACTGGCATCTGTTTTTGCTGCAATACATCTTTCCGTTTGTAAAGTTGTTCTGTAATTGTTTGAGTGAACTTTATTTTGTCAAATTAATAGGAGGCACGGTTCATCCCTTATTTTTATTTGAAACTAATCTTGCTGTATAGCTGCCTTGAAAGCTAATGCAGCGCATAATTTGCAAAAGGCTGATGATTAATATAACTACAAACTTTATTTATGCAATTGCCATAAAAGTTTTGTCTCTGTTGATTGGGATTG